>CM038682.1:30978484-31300492 GCA_021605205.1 Aegilops longissima
TACTACCTCTTGAACAGGAAAGTAGTGCAGCTCAGGAAAATGTTCCTGTGATGCCTACACCAACTGAAGAGGAAATTCATGATGATGATCAAGGTACTTCGGATCAAGTTGCTACTGAACTTCGTAGGTCCACTAGGACACGTTCCGCACCAGAGTGGTACGGCAACCCTGTCCTGGAAATCATGTTGTTAGACAACGGTGAACCTTCGAACTATGAAGAAGCAATGGCGGGCCCAGATTCCAACAAATGGCTAGAAGCCATGAAGTCCGAGATAGAATCCATGTATGAAAACAAAGTGTGGACTTTGACTGACTTGCCCGATGATCGGCGAGCAATAGAAAACAAATGGATCTTTAAGAAGAAGACGGACGCGGATGGTAATGTCACCATCTATAAAGCTCGACTTGTCGCTAAGGGTTATCGGCAAGTTCAAGGGATTGACTACGATGAGACTTTCTCTCCCGTAGCGAAGCTTAAGTCCGTCCGAATCATGTTAGCAATTGCCGCATACTATGATTATGAGATATGGCAGATGGATGTCAAAACAGCGTTCCTTAACGGCTATCTTAAGGAAGAGCTGTATATGATACAGCCAGAAGGTTTTGTCAATCCTAAGAATGCTGACAAAGTATGCAAGCTCCAGCGATCCATTTATGGGCTGGTGCAAGCATCTCGGAGTTGGAACATTCGCTTTGATGAGATGATCAAAGCGTTTGGGTTTATGCAGACTTATGGAGAAGCCTGCGTTTACAAGAAAGTGAGTGGGAGCTCAGAGCATTTCTCATATTATATGTAGATGACATACTTGATGGGAAATGATATAGAATTCTTGGACAGCATTAAGGCCTACTTGAATAAGTGTTTTTCAATGAAGGACCTTGGAGAAGCTGCTTATATATTAGGCATCAAGATCTATAGAGATAGATCGAGACGCCTCATAGGTCTTTCACAAAGCACATACCTTGATAAGATTTTGAAGAAGTTCAAAATGGATCAGTCCAAGAAAGGGTTCTTGCCTGTATTGCAAGGTGTGAAATTGAGCTCGGCTCAATGCCCGACCACGACAAAAGATAAAGAAGAGATGAGTGTCATCCCTATGCCTCAGCCATAGGATCTATTATGTATGCCATGCTGTGTACGGACCTGATGTAAACCTTGCCGTAAGTTTGGTAGGAAGGTACCAAAGTAATCCCGCAAGGAACACGGACAGCGGTCAAGAATATCCTGAAGTACCGAAAAGGACAAAGGACATGTTTCTCGTTTATGGAGGTGACGAAGAGCTCGTCAGAAGGGTTACGCCGACGCTTAGCTTCGACACAGATCTGATGACTCTAAGTCACAAACCGGATACGTGTATATGTTGAATGGTGGAGCAGAAGCTGGTGCAGCTGCAAGCGAGCGTCGTGGCGGGATCTACATGTGAAGCGGAGTACATGGCAGCCTCGGAGGCAGCGATGAAGCAATTTGGGTGAAGGAGTTCATCACCGACCTAGGAGTCATACCCAATGCGTCGGGGCCGATCAAACTCTTACGTGACAACACTGGAGCTATTGCACTTGCCAAGGAGCCCAGGTTTCACAAGAAGACCAGGCACATCAAGCGTCACTTCAACTCCATCCGTGAAAATGTTCAAGATGGAGACATAGAAATTTGTAAAGTGCATACGGATCTGAATGTCGCAGATCCGCTGACTAAACCTCTTCATGGGCAAAACATGATCAACACCGAACTCTATGGGTGTTCGATTCATCACAATGTAAACTAGATTATTGACTCTATTGCAAGTGGGAGACTGTTGGAAATATGCCCTAGAGGCAATAATAAAAGCATTATTATTATATTTCCTTGTTCATGATAATTGTCTTTTATTCATGCTATAACTGTATTATCCGGAAATCGTAATACACGTGTGAATACATAGACTACAATACGTCCCTAGTAAGCCTCTAGTTGACTAGCTCGTTGGTCAACAGATAGTCATGGTTTTCGACTATGGACATCGGATGTCATTGACAACGGATCACGTCATTAGGAGAATGACGTGATGGACAAGACCCAATCCTAAGCATAGCACAAAGATCGTGTAGTTCATTTTGCTAGAGCTTTTCCAATGTCAAGTATCTCTTCCTTAGACCATGAGATCGTGTAATTCCCGGATACCGTAGGAGTGCTTTGGTGTATCAAACGTCACAACGTGAATCGGGTGACTATAAAGGTGCACTACAGGTTTCTCCGAAAGTGACCATTGGGTTGACACGGATCGAGATCGGGATTTGTCACTCCGTGTTACGGAGAGGTATCCTTGGGCCCACTCGGTAATGCATCATCATAATGAGCTCAAAGTGATCAAGTGTCTGGTCACGGATCATGCATTGCGGTACGAGTAAAGTGACTTGCCGGTAACGAGACTAAACGAGGTATTGGGATACCGACGATCGAGTCTCGGGCAAGTAACATACCGTCTGACAAAGGGAATAGAATACGGGGTTGCTTGAACCCTTGACATCGTGGTTCATCCGATGACAACATCGAGGAGCATGTGGGAGCCAACATGGGTATCCAGATCCGCTGTTGGTTATTGACTTGAGGTAGTCTCGGTCATGTCTGCATGTCTCCCGAACCCGTAGGGTCTACACACTTAAGGTTCGGTGACGCTAGGGTTATTAGGAAGACAAGTATGTGATTACCGAATGTTGTTCGGAGTCCCGGATGAGATCCCGGACGTCACGAGGAGTTCGGAATGGTCCGGAGGTAAAGATTTATATATGGAAAGTGGTTAAACGGACTCGGAAAGTTTGGGGTATACGGTAATGTACTGGGGCCACCGGAGGGTTCGGAGGTCCACCGGAGGGGCCACCCCCGGGGGCCACATGGGCTAAGTGGAGAGGGAGCCAGCCCCTGGTGGGCTGGGCGCGCCCCCACCTAGGCCCATGCGGCTAGGGTTTGGGAGGGGAAACCCTAAAGGGGCGCCTCAGCTTGGGGGCAAGCCACCTCCCTCCTCCCCTTGGCCGCCGCCCCATCTAGGGTTTCCCTAGATGGCGGCCCCCTGCCCTCCCTCCTATAAATAGAGGGGTGGGGGAGGGCTGAAAACACAATTGAAGGCGCAGCCCTCCCCCAACACCTCTCTTTCTCCACGCTGAAGCTTGGCGAAGCCTGCTGGGAGAACTGCAGACCAACCTGCACCACGCCGTCGTGCTGCCATTGGAGTTGTCTTCCTCAACCTCTCCTTCATTCTTGCTGGATCAAGACGGAGGAGACGCCATCGTCCCGTACGTGTGTTGAACACGGAGGTGCTGTCCTTTCAGCACTTTGGTCATCGGTGATCGGAATCACGTTGGGAACGTCTTCATCATCACCACTCCCTCGAACGCTTCCGTACTCGATCTACAAGTGGTATGTAGATGCAAACTCTCTCTCGTAACTCGTTGCTTAGTAGAACTCATAGATGGATCTTGGTGAAACCGTAGGAAAATTTTAATTTTCTGCAACGTTCCCCAACATGGGTCACTTTGCAAAGGATTGTCCGGAGCCTAACAAGCGGGAGATCAAGGCAAATTTGGCGAAGCAGGAAGGCGAACGTCCAGGTCTTCTGATGGCCGAAGTTTGTGATCTCGTCTAAACGATGGTTGTAAAACTAAACCGGAAGGTGCTACTTCATGAGAAAAAAGTGTAACACCAAAGTTATCCGGAAGCCAGAACGTGTCGTGGTATCTAGACACGGGTGCCAGTAACCACATGACGGGGTGCAAGGAGAAGTTCCTCGAGCTAGAATATGATGTTCAAGGCTCGGTCAAGTTCGGTGATGGTTCAAATGTGGAGATTTGCAGGCAAGGCTCTGTCCTCTTTGAGGGTCTCACAGGAGAACATCGCATACTCACCGGAGTGAACTACATCCCACGGCTTTGAAACAACATCATCTCTGTCGGGAAACTTGACGAGAATGGATGCAAGGTGGATATTGAGAACGGAGTGATGACGATCTTCGACAACCTCTAAAACGTGTTAGCGCGTGTGAATCACACGCGGAACAGGCTCTATATCCTTAACCTTGATCAATCTCAACCGGAGTGTTGGCTCGCCAAGAGTGATGATGATTCGTGGTTATGGCATGCTAGATTTGGACACGTTAACTTCTACGCCTTGAAGAAGATGTCGAAGATGGAGATGGTATCTGGGATGCCGTTTATCGACCATGTTGATCGAGTATGTGACGGGTGCTTGGTTGGAAAACAGCACCGCAGGCCGTTCCCTGCTCAGTCTACCTATCGTGCGAGTGATGCACTCGAGCTGCTCCATGGTGATCTATGTGGCCCTATCACCCCAGCAACTCACGAAGGAAAGAAGTACTTCTTCCTTGTGGTAGATGACTACTCGAGATACATGTGGGTCGTTCTCCTACGATCTAAAGATGAGGCGTTTGAAGCATTCAAGAAGCTGAAGGCTGCAACGGAGATGGAACACAAGCTGAAGGTTCGCGCTCTACGGACAGATCGCGGCGGAGAGTTTACGTCAAACGAGTTCAACAACTACTGCGAGAAGATTGGCATAAAGAGGTTCCTCATGGCACCTTATACGCCGCAGCAGAACGGGGTTGTTGAAAGGCGCAATCGAACCGTCGTTGACATGGAGAGAAGTTTACTCAAGAGCAAGAACTTGCTAGGGACATTTTGGGGAGAAGTTGTCTCGACAGCGGTCTATCTTCTCAATCGGGCTCCAACGAAGGTGGTGATCGGCAAGACTCCGTATAAAGCAATTTACGGACGTAAGCCGAATGTGTCTCATCTACGGACGTTCGGGTGCGTGGCGCATGTGAAGACGGCGGAGCCGCATCTCTCAAAGCTTGTTGATCGTAGCACCAAGATGGTGTTCATCGGATACGAGAGGAGTTCCGGCACCAAGGCATACCGCTTCTACGATCCACGAACCAAGCGTCTACGGATTTCATGCGATGTCATGTTTGAAGAAAACTAAGCGTGGAATTGGAGCGCGGCAGCCGACAATGCTCCAAACGGTAACATATTCACAGTTGAATTTCCAACTGATGATGATGCAAGGGAGGATGTCCAGGTAGTTGGCAAGACGCACAACCAAGGTGACCGCAATGGCAGTGATCACCATGGTGCCGACACCGACGACGACGCGCATGGGTCGCAAGGTGATAGCGACAACGACGCGCAAGACACGGGTAGAGATCTCGGCAACGACATCGACAACGAGGCGCATAGTGATGATGACAATCAAGATGATGGTCACAATCACGATGACTACGCCGGCGACGCGGATTCCAATGACCCGGCGTCTACCACGCGCGAGACTCAACCGTCTTCCTCAAATGCATCAACACCGACACAATTTGTGTCGCCCCCTTCGCAAGCCACGACGGATTCTTCCGGGCCTCGTCGCTACAAGCCCCTCAAGAAAGTGTACAAGTACGCAAACCAGTTACACTCGAGTACTCCGATTTGTGTTTACTCGGAGTTGAGGAGCTGGCGAACTTCGTAGAGGCGAGCAAAAGTTCAAGTTGGATGCACGCCATGGATGAGGAGATGAAGGCGATCGAGAGCAATGGCACGTGGACTTTGGTAACTCGACCTCCGAACCAAAAGGCCATAGGTTTGAAGTGGGTTTACAAGTTGAAGAAGGACGCGAAGGGTGCCATTGTGAAGCACAAGGCAAGACTCGTTGCAAAGGGCTACGTACAACGTCAAGGAGTGGACTATGAGGAGGTGTTTGCACCGGTTGCTCGAATCGAGACGGTGAGGGTGCTCCTAGCTTTGGCAGCACAAGAGGATTGGAAGGTTCATCATATGGATGTGAAATCCGCTTTCCTCAACGGCCACTTCAAAGAAGAAGTATACGTGGAACAACCCCTCGGCTACGAGAAGAAAGGCAAAGAAGAAAAAGTTTACAAGCTCAAGAAGACACTTTACGGGCTGAAGTAAGCGCCAAGAGCTTGGAACTCAAAGTTAGACCGAAGTTTGGTCTCGCTCGGATCCAAAGGATGCTCCCTCGACGATCCGAAAGACAGTCTATCAAGCACCGAAGAACAGGTGAAGGTTGAAGACGCGACCAAGGAGGAGTGCTGGCGTCAAGCTACGGACGAGTCAACGACAGCAAAGACGGTCCCTGAAATGCTGCGAGAAAGGGCAAAAGCAACGCCAAGGATAAATACTACGAGTAGCAGCAGTCGCATTTGGGATCCAGGTCGCATCGAAGATGTCATGTTTAGGGGATGAATATTAGGATTAAACCTGACATCCTAGGTTCGAGTAGTACAGCATATATGACACCGAGTAGGATTAGTATTACTAGTACGGGTCGGTTAGCTGCTAGGCTGTCCTATGCATACCCAAGCCTCTATATCCGGCAGCGTTTTTGCTCCCATATTCACCCACTTGATTGAAAGTGACTCTTGGGTAGGTTTGAATCTGGCACGTGTATTATTTTGGTACGTGGATGTGTAGAAATGAGTGGTGTGTCTAGGTTTTCGTTTGAAATTTTTTGAACGTGTGTGCAGCTTGGTTTGGTTCATTTAGTATTTTCTGTTTTGCGTGGGTGAAGTTCATCTCCTGGCAGATTTTTTTGCTTCTCTGTACGAAATATGGATAGCTGCCGCTTTGGTGGGCTTCTCGAGAATTCCCCTCGCAGGATATTTCCAGTCTTATTTCTTTCTTTTCTTGGATGAACCTTGTATGCGGTGCTGGTCGGGAGCTCCTATATGGCGCGTTCAGCGCCGTGAAAGCAAACCGGCGCCTACTGGCAACGCTAGTGGGCCGGCCCACGGACGAAAGAAAGCAGAAAAAGTCTCACGACAAAAACTCGAACCCGTGACTGTAAACTGCAGCATTATTCAGCTAGCCACTACACCACTGGAACTCTAGTGTTTTATAGCAAACGCGAATCAATAAGAACCATAAAAAGCCACGCTATTTATTACGTATTTTTTGGAACAGTCGATTTGTTAAAGAAAAAAATTCATCAATTAGAAAAAAATTTCATCAAATTTGAAAGTAGTTCATTGATTACGAAAAAAGTTCATCGATTTTAGAAAAAAATTCATCGAATTTGAAAAAAGTTCATCAAATTTGAAAAAAGTTCATCAATTTTAAAAAGAGTTCATCGATATTGAATAAAGTTCATCAAATTTAAAAAGAGTTCATCATATTTGGAAAAAAATTATCGAGTTTGTAAAATGAGTTCATCAACTTATTAAAAAACCAATTTTATTTAAAAAGCTCATCAATTTTGGAAAAAAAAAGGTTCAGGAAATCCGAGAAAAATCCATGCATTAAACAAAGCAAAAAAAAAGAACAGAAAAGGATAAAAGAACAAAAGGAACTTAGAAACTAAATAAATAAAGGAAGGCAAGAGTATTGGCAAAACGGGGGCGGTGGCCCGATGGTTTGTGTGTAACCATCACAGCAAAGAGTCGCTGGTTCGATTACTTCTACCCCTGCATTTTTTACGTGTCTGAAAACAGAAAATGGGCCAAGCCCAGTAAAGGTGGCTGCAGGCGCCCGTTAGCAGAATACACATTAACGGACGCCTGCAGCATCAAATAGGAAATGTCGTGCTGGTCTGGTGCTTTATCTGAGTTTGCCCTACGTGTTTATCTTTTGTTGGACTGCCGCTGATGCATGCATGGGTATATGGGCGGTTGGTGTCGACACGCTTTCCGGCCGCTTTGTTCGTTGATTCTGGATTGCCGGTTGCCTTCTTCTTAGATGTGCATCCTTCGCGTATAAATAAAGGGGTCCGCAAGATGCAGCGAGCAACGGCAGCACAAGAGGGCAGCGGCGGCTGGATGCCCTCGCCTCATGTCTCTCCTTCCCTCCGCCTTTCTCCTTGATGATTCTTTTTTCCTGATCACTCCATGTCGTGCCGAGTTTATGGTCCGTCGCAGGTGCAGAGATCAGGCAACACGACGGCGCCGCATCAGTAGCAATCGGGCGCAAGCAGCAATGTCGCATAAGGGGAAGCAATATATCACACGCCGTCCGCCGTTGGACGGATGGCTGCAGCCTGCAGGGGCTTCTCTACCGCTCCCACCACCGCGACCAGCCGATTCTTCACTTGCCCCATCGCCTGCTGGCCGATTGTGATCGCCAACCAGATCACTACGGCATGCGAAGTGGAGACGGTGTACGGGAGGGATGTGCGAACTGCGGAGGCCACGACCGAGGAGAGGAAGCTATGACAGAACTCAAGCCACGGCGACGCAGCGTCGCCGATGTCTGTGTCATCAACGTCGTCGCGGGTGCATGCGATGATGATGTTTCCGAGCTCGAGCTCGCAGCTTGCCGACGGCTCGATCTCACGCCTGCCTAGGCCATCGGCTGCAGCACCCCGCCATCCTATGCCGCACAGGTGTGCCTCGTGCTCGACCTGCCAAGGCTGCCAGTCGCCCCGTGTTGCCTGCGCCTCGACCCGCGCCCACCCGGACCGCCGGTGCCCCGTCGCCCCGTGATATCGAAACGGACGCGATATGGCGCCTCAACTAGGCTATAGTTGAAGCGGACGCGATATGACGCCCCCAGCTTCCCGTGTGCCCACCTCCGCGCAGCTGCAAGAAACTGAGCATACGACGACTGTCCAGCTCGCTCTTGGCCATGCACCCTGGCGTGGCGCCCCGTGAGCTGCCTCACGCTCGCGGATTGTATGTTGTAGACGCTGAGGAGGCGTCGTGTCTTTATGATCTCACGCCCAGCATTAGGGCCTTAGGGGACGACGAAACCGTAGCATGGATTTCGCCTACGCGAAGCGTCATGAGAGTGTGTCGGGGCGCCTGGCGAGGTTGCCCAGAGCATGGTGCAGCAGGGCGCTTACGAGGTCGCTACCTGGGAGGCTGGGACGCCAACACGTCCGGCGGCTACCCCCAGCCATCGTCGTGCTCCAGCGCCAGCTCCGCCACGAGCATGGTATCATCCGTTGTCTCCTCTGAGGAATTTGACCATCTCTTTTTCGATCTCATCTCGCTTCAAAAGATGGACCTTGAAGGCTTAAGTGAGTTGTTCCGTTTCTCCTTTCCTTTTTCATTGTAATATTCATTCAAGGTGAGTTGATCAGTGTATATTATCTTCTTTTAAATTGTGACAACAACTTAGCGCACCACTAACAAAAATTATATGTCAAGGCTATTGACGGCACGCATACAAAAAACCAAGGAAAAATCAGCTACATTAAACTCCAAAAAAGAACTCTTGAAAATTCTGTCAATACCTACCATGTTGTATGCATGCAAGCAGAAAAAAATGGCTAGACCAGACAGTAAGAGAACCAAATGGCCACCAATTCCTATGCAACTAGACACATGATCTACTACTCCCATGCATTTGGTCACATCAAGCCCAAAATCCATGCACGTGACGTGGTCACATCAACGCTAAAATTCATCCAGTGCATGCAGCAAGTAATCCCATATGGCCAGAAAGAGAGATAGAGATAGAGATACAAATCGCTAGGTGCATGCAATAACCGTACCACACAGCGTCCCTAAGATTACAGATGATGGCTCTACAATTTTCTCAAAAAAAAAAGACCACACAAGACAAAAGAAAACATAAGAAGAGTATTACTAGCATGAAGCATCTTTTTTAATGCTAGCTGCTTACATTTTCAGCAAGACAAATTTAACCCCTTAAAAAGCAAGATAAATTTAATTGAGGCTCTTTGTAGTTACATTATTTATTGTGTAGTTGGTCTATTTAAAAATATTTTGTAGACCCATCGTACTGTTAGAGCCTGGTTGGAGGAAGGTATGGACCGGAATATATTTCTATGTATGGAAAATATATTCAAAGTGAGAGGCTTTCGAATCTTTATTTGAGTAGCTCATGTATTTTGGTGACTAGAATAATAGCTGTACTAGTGTTTTAACGGCTAAAACGATATGAGAAATTTATAACTCTGTTTTTTGTCTCAGGTGATCGGATGACAAGCTACATCGCATATCTTCAAATGATGGCAATTGTGTGAGTGCTTCAATAAATAAATTCATTGACTTATACTCCCTCCGTCCCGTAATATAATTAAGAGCGTTCTTAACACTACATGAGTACATAGAAATCAATGTAGACTTTCACTAGATGTAATACACAGATGGTTCTTTGCATAGTTCATGCACTTCTTTGTTCCCTGCTCTTGAGTTCTTGGTTGCTTAATCATACTTATCCTGTTTCACATCAATGTTAACATATGGGGTGTTTTGGTCTCTAAGGTCATCATAGATAAGAAAAGTCACACGACTATATGACATGCCTGAATAAATACTGGACCAACAGATCTAGCTCATGTTGTAAAAAGCTTCTTTATTAGAATTGGGATTTGAGAGCAGTGTACGCATTCATCTCTAGGCAAGAAGTTAATTTCTTTCAACTTAAACTGTTTATAAATTAAAAGTTTATAATTACATTAACCAATTGGAGAAGGCTGAACTGCAAGTTGTATTGATTTAAATAATTTTTTCCAAGGAAAACTTGTTTCATAAATCATTGATAAGTAATATTTATGCATTATATTTGGGGGATTCAATGTGTCAACAGTTAACCACTAAAAAAATCAATCAAAAGGATGCGAACAAACCAAGCTGTGTATCAAATATTGGAAAAGGAGAGTAAAAATGCGATATTTTCATTGTAGGCACTTTTAATGAGTAGCATAAAATATGGTCATGGCATTATCCGGTGATTATCTTTGGTTGGTATTCTTTGAGTATTTGGATGCAACTAAGAGTGTAACCTTTTGCAACACCTAAGCTTTCACATGTTTATGTAAATTTCAATTTCAGTGACATTTAGGGCATGTTTATTTTCATACAAAAACTAGCAGATAATTAGTTCACGATCATGGAGGAAATGTACAGTGGAAAAACCTCTACAAGAATGAATATCAGAAACATGTTGATGTGGGTAAAGCAAAATTTTCTTGTGCTATGATGATCTTATCGGCCTCCTCTGCATATTCATGTGAAATATAACATGCATTTGGTTGACTAACCATCTCTCTCACCACAGTTACTTCTGGATCCAACACAAACACTCTCATGGTACAAATGAAACATCGGCTATTATATATTTCTTCCCAAAGACAGATATAAGCTATAAATAATTGTAACATGTTCTATCCATAGCATGGTGGTTCTTAGTATGAGAGTAGCAACATCTACTTCCTACTTTGTAAAATACATCGATTTATGTGATGAATAAATCTAGGTTTTCCAACGGTTCTGCCTTGCTTGCCAGATTATAACCCCCACATTGCACACATACAACCTTCGTCTTAAATCCAAAATTAGTAAAAGAAAGTAACCCAATTATTATCATGCAGCACATTTTCGTCATGATGCATCAATGGGGCGCGGCGTGCCGCCGCGCGGGCTTGACTAGTATATATATATGCCATTACCCTGCCCCTTGTAATATCAGACAACGAAAAAGCAATACAAAGTATTACCAGGCTCGAGACGAGCCTGTAGCTATCCATCAGTTTTTTCCGTTCGGTAAAGTTGCGTCAAGAAGTTCCGCCGAGGCCGCCGGCCTAGTCAAGTCCACATATACGTCTACGTGTACTGTGTTGCTTGAGAATCAATCAAGCTCCATCTAGCTAGCTTTGCACTTTGCGTACACAGCTTCTGGGTGAATTGATCTAGCGATCAAAAGTCAACAGTAAGCTCGGAGCTCAGATCTCCAGTATCCCATGAAATGGTCCTCTGATTACCGGCGGCATTGACATGACGAAGTGGCCAGCACTCGAGGCCCCAATTAAATAAGACCATTTTTATGATACCCTATACTATTCACTGGAGAGGTAGCCATATATACCCTAGTTGCAACCCACTATTTTTTTCTCTTTATGCAACTGTGCCACATCATCAAGTCAAGCATATGGCCAGCACTAGAGAACGAGAACACACCCACCTTCCTCTGGGCCCCAATTTACTGATGGGAAAATAAGACCATTTTTATGGTACCCTATACTATTCACTGGAGAGAGAGAGAGAGCGCTATATTAAGATCTGATCATCGGCCATGGAAGAGAGCCGCATGGTGACGCCTCAGGGCCAGTCGGGGGAGATCTGCACCATGCTGCAGACCTCCCGGTCCACATGGCGGAGAAAGGGAAGTCGGTATGGTGAAGGAAGAGGACCTTAGCGGCGTTGTCGGTGGTTAATGGAGACGGCCGGGGCCAAAACCTTACCGACGTCGTCAGCTGATAATGGCGACCGGAATCAAGACACTATGCGTGCTGGCGGCGGCTGGAATCCTACAGGACTGGCGGAGGCAGCCAGCTGCCGTGATATCATCTGCCCAGCACAGCCAGTCGCCGTCACGGACCAACAATATGCACCTGAACCAATAGATGTCTAAAAGAGGTGGACATCTATTCGGAGGTCCTGCACCTTCTCGGCTTGGTCGTCCTCGTCCGGGTTGGGGGAGGCGGCGGCGGTCTAGTTCCCGAAGGGAGAGACTTCAGGGTTGAAGTAATTTATTGGCTATTTATTGGCCTCTCCACCGATCGAGCATCGGGTTGTCGTTACGTCGTCTCGTCCGGCCGCAGCGCCATCGCCCCGTGGTTCTCCTCGCTGCCGCATCGACTCGCGCGTCGCCCCTTCGGCCCGTAGTGCCGCGATACGCGGTCCTCGCCACCGCCCTGAGGCCGTCCCCGCGATTGCACCGACCCGCGCTTCCGCGCTACACCGCCCCTTCAGGCTATAGCGCCACGGCCCGCAGTGCTCGCAACCGCCCCAAGGTCTTCTGCCGTCGCCTCGTCCCGCCTGCTGCTGCCGCATCGCCCCTTTGGGCCATGGCGCTGTGGCCCGTTGTCCACTCCACCGTCACCACGCATCGACCTTCCGTGGTAAGCGCCGCGCCATCTCCCTGGGTGCGGGAATGCCACCGTCCGCACCGGTCTTCATCATGCTATCGGGTTCCTCGCCTAAATAGAGCACCGCCGCCGCCGCGCTACTAAGTTAGCCGCCGCCGCTGCCGCTCTTCTTCGGCCGCTGCTGCCGCTACGTCCGAAGCCGCCGCCGGCGGCCGTCCACCCCCTTCGTCTTCGTCCAAGCACCAGCTCGTCGCCAGCGGCGCCGTCACCTACCCCATCCACTTCGTCTACTCCGACCATAGTTGGTGACATTGGCCCGCGCCGATGGATGCTGCAATCATCATCGAGTTCTTCTGTGCTGGCCCCTCCGACTTCTCCGACATGGCGTACAACTCATGTAGGTCTCTCGCCTACGCATGCCCGGTGCTGGCAATACCGATGCGTGCCTTTGTCCACAACGTGTCCCCGGGCGTGGCAAGCCTAGTGCGGTGCTTCGTCAACTTCGTCTTCGTCCGTCTTCGCATGCTCGGTGCTGGCAACACCGGCGTGTGCCTTCGTCTACAACGTGTCGGCGGGTTTGGCACACCCGGTGCGACGCCCCGTCAATAACATCCTCCTTCCGGTGCACCACTACCTCGACATCATTGCGCCCATGACTAACTCGGCGCCTCCTTGCACCCGCGGCTCCAAGGCGACTCCCTCGACATCGGCTACCCCGACTCGACATCGATCACGGCGTTCTTCGCACAGCTACCTCGACCACGGCTACACCACCCTATGGTCTCGGCTACCTCGACAACGGCACAAAGGGTTACCATCCGCTTGAGCAACTTGTCGGTTTCCTCTATAGTCAACGCGTCTGCAACGCGACATCGTCCGCGACTCTCCTGCTACGACTGCGGGGAGATGTCAACCCATCGGCTGCTATGCCTATTCCCTCCAGTCTGACCGTCCGCGATGCTCCTGTTGTTCGCAACGCTATCGCCACGACCGCGGGGAGCGAGGGGGGTTGTTAGAGATATATTTTGGATACATGTATTTGGTAGTCTAGGACTTGTAATCCGTCTCCTATCCTATCTTTAGGAGAGGCGTCTTGCCCTCCACGTCTTGTACTCAATATATACTTGCCCTCGAGGCTCAATAATGCATCCATCATATTCCACAACAATGCCTCTCTCTCCCTTCTAACAGAAGTCTTCTCGACTATGGATGATGGATTTGTGGCAGCACAACTTTTACGCTTTCTCAGTGGGCATACGCACAGGACCAACCTCTCTTGTCCATAACCCACGGAAGGCTACTTCTCTTGTTCACATTCTCTTTCAGTTTCTTCTAAAATCTCAACTCAATACCATGAAAACACATCAAACATTCGGCAAGGAGTGTACACTCCTAACCTGATCACCAACTGAAGGAACCCCAGCAGAAAAGATGCCTATGGTTTAGAGATATATAAAGAGGCAGAGATGGCAACGTTGAGAACAGCGGTTACATTAGCAGCGTGATAAGTGTGATGAGGCCGGATGGTGTGTAGCTCATGGGTAAACGTGTTTTCCGTGTTGACCCCTGCACATAATTTTCTGTTGTTCACATGCTGATCGGATTTATACATTGGGGTGAATAGTCACTTTCCTTTCGAACTAAGATCTCTCCTCTTCGCCGGGATGTAGAGTTGAATCATTCTCCTAATAGAGTGGGGGAAAGTAGAGAATGGATTTGTTGCTCTTGCCATTCTCACACTCTTCTACTATGCTTTTTTTTTTATGTCTTTCCTTTCGAAGTACCAAGCTACTCTCTCCGTCCCATCATGTAAGACATTTTCTGACTCTAGTAAAGTCAAAAACCGTCTTATATTATGGGACGGAGGGAGTAGTTCTCAACAAATTCTGTAAAAGTTGAGATTGCTTATTTTAATCACAATCCTTCTCCTTGGATGGCAAAGAAGGAAACCTACAAGAGGTCCCTTTGCTCGAATAAAGTGTGGTTTGATCTTCAAGCGAGCTGGATAGTTTGGTCAACGATGTATATAATCTTTCAAACTCCTTTCCGGAAGAGTTGGGACTTTCCATTTGTGTATTATTATTGGAAGATGAAAATACCCACGGACATGGATAGCGTACACATTTCTCGTCTCAGCTCTTCTGCTCTATAGTATTACTTATAACCATGAATTGAATGGTTAATTTTTTATAATCATCAGTTGGTTGATGTTATTACTGAAGCTGGTGGGTCCAGTAATGGTGAATATACTCTCTTCGGAACAAAGTAATCGACGTAAGTGTGTGTCAATTAATTTTGATCGGAGGGAGTAGTAGATTTCTGCTAATTTGTATCTGATCACTCGCTACGTACCTTGAAGTTTGCAATTGAAGAAAGAAATGAAAACCTTCATTTATATTGCGATACTTGCTGATACGGACGAACAAGGTTCAATTCTAACAAAAGCGAACAATTTTGTTTTGGGAGAGCCAAAGATGAACAAGATGCTTACAAACAACTGTTCGGATGTGAACTGGGTACTCTATTGTTTAGTTATCTGGGCATACCAATTCATCATCACAAGCTATCTGACATGCAGTGGAAGTGTATTGAAGATCGATTTAAAAAAAACTAAGCTGTTGGAATTGTAAGCTTATGTCATACGGAGGTCGGCTAGTACTAATAAATTCAGTGCTTACGAGTATGCCGATGTTCCTTTTGTCCTTCTTTGAAGTACTTGTAGGGGTACAGAAAAGGTTGGACTTCTACCGATTACGATTCTTTTGGCAATGCGATGAAATAAAGAGGAAAGATGGACTTACTAAATGGGATATCATTTGTAGGACGAAGGACCAAGGTGATCTTGGTATGAAGAATTTAGAGGTAACAAATAGATGCCTGCTAAGTAAATGGTTGTACAGTCTTTCTATTTAGACAGACAGCACATGGGTATAAATTTTACGTAATAAGTACCTACAATCGAAGACCTTGGCCCTGATTACCGTTAGACCCAATGGTTCACCTTTGTGGAAGGGTTTGATGACAAGGAAAGCAGCTTTCTTCCATAGAACTAAATTCATCATTGAAAATGGTAATTCGACCAGATTCTGAGGAGACGCCCTTAGCCACACAATATCCGTCTCTCAATAACATTGTACAATGTAAGGATGCTTACGTTGCTATAGTATTACAGTCCAATTCTCTAAATATTCAATTTTGGAGATATTCGGTAGGAGGTCGATTGGAAGCATGGCTACATCTGGTTAGACGGTTCACGTATGTTAACCTCTCTGATGAGCCTGATAGTATTCACTGGAGATTAACCATGAACGGCATCTTTTCAGTGAAATCTATCTATATGGACCTAAACGACTCTGGTCCGATCCCGAAATTTGATACTTGATAATTGTTTTGAGATATGGAGGTAGTGATATTAAAGTCATGCTAGTTGGGTGATTATGAATTTAAAGAATGCTTGTGTTGAAGTTAGCAAGTCTCGTAGCATGCACGTATGGTTAAAGTTGTGTAACAAATTTGAAACATGAAGTGTACCTGGCTTGTGCATCCTTATGAGTGGCGGTCGGGGACGAGCGATGGTCTTTTCCTACCAATCTATCCCCCTAGGAGCATGCGCGTAGTACTTGATTTTTGATGGCTTCTAAATTTTTGCAATAAGTATATGAGTTCTTTTGACTACTGTTGAGTCCATGGATTATACACACTTTTACCTTTTCGCCTTTGCTAGCCTCTTTGATGCCGTGCATTGCCTTTTCTCACCTTGAGAGTTGGTGTAAACTTCGCCGGTGCATCCAAACTCCGTGATATGATACGCTCTATCCCACATAAACCTCCTTATATCTTCCTCAAAACAGCCACCATACCTACCTATTATGGCATTTCCATAGCCATTCCGAGATATATTGCCATGCAACTTTCCACCGTTCCGTTTATCATCATCATGACATACTTTACTTTTGTCATATTGCCATTGCATGATCATGTAGTTGACATCGTATTTGTGGCAAAGCCACCATGCATTGTTTTTCATACATGTCACTCTTGATTCATTGCACCATCCTGGTAAACCGCCGGAGGCATTCTTATAGAATCATATCTTGTTCTAGTTTCGATTTGTAATTCATATGTTGTAATCAATGAAAGTGTGATGATCATCATTATTTGAGCATTGCCCAAAAAGAAAAAAAAAAAGAGAGAAATGCCAAAAGAAAAAATGCCAAAGAAAAAAAAGGAAAGAAAAAAAGAAAAAAAGAAAAAAAGAAAAAAGAAAAATAAATAAATAAAAAGGGCAATGTTACTATCTCTTTTTCCACACTTGTGCTTCAAAGTAGCACCTTGTTCTTCATGTAGTGAGTCTCATATATTGTGCTTCAAAGTAGCACCATGTTTTTCATATAGTGAGTCTCATAAGCTGTCTTTTTCATACTAGTGAGAATTTTTCATTATAGAACTTGGCTTGTATATTCCTACGATGGGCTTCCTCAAATGCCCTGGGTCTTCATGAGCAAGCAAGTTGGATGCACACCAACTAGTTTTTCTTTTGTTGAGCATTCATTTATAGCTCTAGTGCATCCGTTGCATGGCAATCCCTACTCCTCATATTGACATCAATTGCTGGGCATCTCCATAGCCCGTTGATTATCCTCGTCAATGTGAGACTTTCTCCTTTTTTGTCTTCTCCACACAATC
Source organism: Aegilops longissima (assembly GCA_021605205.1). Taxonomy (NCBI): domain Eukaryota; kingdom Viridiplantae; phylum Streptophyta; class Magnoliopsida; order Poales; family Poaceae; genus Aegilops; species Aegilops longissima. Next base: position 30,995,994 of record CM038682.1, read on the forward strand.
CCCATCATCATATTCTATTCCACCCATAGTGCTATATCCATGGCTCACGCTCATGTATTGCGTGAAGATTGAAAAAGTTTGAGATTATTTAAGTATGAAACAATTGCTTGGCTTGTAATCGGGGGTATAGAAGTTGGGAACATCTTTGTGTGACGAAAATGAAGCATGGCCTAACTATATGATTTTGTAGGGATGAACTTTCTTTTGCCATGTTATTTTGAGAAGACATGATTACTTTTATTAGTATGCCTGAAGTGTTACTATTTCTTTTATCAATATGAACTTTTATTTTGAATCATTTGGATCTGAACATTCATGCCACAATAAAGAAAATTACATTAGAGAATTATGATAGGTAGCATACCACATGAAAAATTGCTTTTTATCATTTATCTACTCGAGGACGAGGCGGAATTAAGCTTGGGGATGCTTGATACGTCTCCAACGTATCTATAATTTTTTATTGTTCCGTGCTATTGTTGGGGAACGTTGCAGAAAATTAAATTTTTTCCTACGGTTTCACCAAGATCCATCTATGAGTTCATCTAAGCAACGAGTCATGGGAGAGTGATTGCATCTACATACCACTTGTAGATCGGTGCGGAAGCGTTCAATGGAACGGGGATGATGGAGTCGTACTCGCCGTGATTCAGATCACCGATGACCTAGTGCTGAACGGACAGCACCTCGCGCTCAATACACGTGACGGAGCGGATGACGTCTCCTCCTTCTTGATCCAGCAAGGGGAAGGAGAGGTTGATGATGATCCAGCAGCACGACGGCGTGGTGGTGGATGCAGCAGAACTCCGGCGGGGCTTCGCTAAGCAACCACGGGAGGAGGAGGAGGTGTTGCGGGGAGGAGGAGGCGCCCGGGGCTTATGGGTGCGGCCACCCTCCCTCCCTCCCTTTATATAGGTGCAAGAGAGGTGGGGGGGCAGCCTGCCCCTTCCTCCAAGGAAGGGTGCGGCCAAGAGGGGGAGGAGTCCATCCTCCCAAGGCACCCGGAGGTGCCTTCCCCTTTAGGACTCTCCCTCCCCAAGTCTCCTTGGCGCATGGGCCTCTTGGGGCTGGTGCCCTTGGCCCATAGAGGCCAAGGCGCACCCCTACAGCCCATGTGCCCCCGGGGCAGGTGGACCCCAGTGGACCCCGGACCCCTTTCGGCACTCCGGTACAATACCGATAAAGTGCGAAACTTTTCCAGCGACAAAATAAGACTTTCCATATATAAATCTTTACCTCGGACCATTCCGGAACTCCTCGTGACGTCCAGGGATCTCATCAGGGACTCCGAACAACATTCGGTTTTCTGCATACTCATATTCATACAACCCTAAGCGTCACCGAACCTTAAGTGTGTAGACCCTACGGGTTCGGAGACATCTGTAGAACATGACCGAGGCGACTCTCGGGCAATAACCAACAGCGGGATCTGGATACCCATGTTGGCTACCACATGCTCCTCGATGATATCATCGGATGAACCACGATGTTGAGGATTCAATCAACCCCTATACTATTCCTTTGTCAATCGGTATTTTACTTGCGAGATTGATCGTCGGTATCCCAATACCTCGTTCAATCTCGTTACCCGCAAATCACTTTACTCGCACCGTAATGCATGATCCGTGACGGACACTTGGTCACTTTGAGCTCATTATGATGATGCACTACGAGTGGGCCCGGTGATACCTCTCCGTAACACGGAGTGACAAATCCAGTCTCGATCCGTGTCAACCCAGCAGACACTTTTGGAGATACTGTAGTGCACCTTTATAGTCACCCGATTCGTTGTGGCGTTTGGTACACCAAAGCACTCCTACGGTATCCGGGAGTTACGATCTCATGGTCTAAGGAAGAGATACTTGACATTGGAAAAGCTCTAGCAAAGCGAACTACGATCTTATGCTATGCTTAGGATTGGGTCTTGTCCATCACATCATTCTCTAATGATGTGATCCGTTATCAACGACATCCAATGTCCATAGTCAGGAAACCATGACTATCGGTTGATCAATGAGCTAGTCAACTAGAGGCTCACTAGGGACATATTGTGGTCTATGTATTCACGTGTATTACGATTTCGGATAATACAATTATAGCATGAATAAAGACAATTATCATAAACAAGGAAATATAATAATAATACTTTTATTATTGCCTCTAGGGCATATTTCCAACTGTTGGAAATATGCCCTAGAGGCAATAATAAATTAGTTATTATTATATTTCCTTGTTCACGATAATAGTTTATTATCCATGCTATAATTTATTGATAGGAAACTCAGATACATGTGTGGATACATAGACAACACCATGTCCCTAGTAAGCCTCTATTGACTAGCTCGTTGATCAACAGATGGTTACGGTTTCTAACCATGGACATTGGATGTCATTGATAACGGATCACATCATTAGTAGAATGATGTGATGGACAAGACCCAATACTAAGCCTAGCACAAAGATCGTAGTTCAGATGCTAAAGCTTTTCTAATGTCAAGTATCTTTTCCTGAGACCATGAGATTGTGCAACCCCGGATACCGAGGGAATGCTTTGGTGTACCAAACGCCACAACGAATCGGGTGACTATAAAGGTGCACTACAGGTATCTCCGAAAGTGTCTCTGGTTGGCACGAATCGAGATCGGATTTGTCACCCGTAAACGGAGAGGTATCTCCGGGCCCACTCGGTAGGACATCATCATAATGTGCACAATGTGACCAAGGGGTTGATCATGGGATGATGTGTTACGGAACGAGTAAAGAGACTTGCCGAAACGAGATTGAACAAGGTATCGGATACCGACGATCGAATCTCGCAAGTACAATACCGCTAGACAAAGGAAATTGTATACGGATCGATTGAGTCCTTGACATCGTGGTTCATCCGATGAGATCATCGTGGAACATGTGGGAGCCAACATGGATATCCAGATCCCGCTGTTGGTTATTGACCGGAGAACGCCTCTGGTCATGTCTACATGTCTCCGAACCCGTAGGGTCTACACACTTAAGGTTCTGGCGACGCTTAGGGTTATAAAGGAAGTTTGTATGTGGTTACCGAATGTTGTTCGGAGTCCCGGATGAGATCCCGGACGTCACGAGGAGTTCCGGAATGGTCCGGAGGTAAAGATTTATATATGGAAAGTTGTTGTTCGGGTTCCGGAAAAAGTTCGGGTTTTTTCGGTATTGTACCGGGAAGCTTCCAGAAGGTCCCGGAGGATTCCGGAGGGGTCCGGAGGTCCGGAAATTGTTCCACCACGTCCAATACAGTAGCATGGGCTGTAGGGGGGCGCTCTAGCCATAATGGGCCAAGGGCACCAGCCCCCCCAAGGCCCATGCGCATGGGAAGGGGGAAACCCTAAGGGGGAGGGCCTCCACTTGACTTGGGAGGCACTCCTCCCCCTCTTGGCCGCCCCCCAAGTCCCATCTAGGGCTGGCCGCACCCCTTGGGGTGGAAACCCTAAAGGGCGCAGCCCCTCTTTCCCCTATATATACTTGAGGTTTTGGGCTGCCCAACACACATGAGTTCTCTCCTCTTGGTGCAGCCCCGCCTCTCCTCCTCCTCCTCCCTTGGTGCTTGGCGAAGCCTCTGGGATTGCCACGCTCCTCCATCACCACCATGCCGTTATGTTGCTGCTGGATGGAGTCTTCCTCAACCTCTCCCTCTCTCCTTGCTGGATCAAGGCGGGAGACGCCACTGGGCTGTACGTGTGTTGAACGCGGAGGTGCCGTCTGCTCGGCACTAGGATCTCCGTGATTTGGATCACGACGAGCACGACTCCTTCAACCCCGTTCTCATGAACGCTTCCGCTTAGCGATCTACAAGGGTATGTAGATGCACTCTCCTTCCCTCGTTGCTAGTTTCTCCATAGATAGATCCTGGTGACACGAGGAAAATTTTGAATTTCTGCCACGCTCACCAACAAAGGGCATCATGAGCTAGGTCTATTGCGTAGATTCTTTGCACGAGTAGAACACAAAGTAGTTGTGGGCGTTGATTTTGTTCAATATGCTTACCGTTACTAGTCCAATCTTGTTTCGACGGTATTGTGGGATGAAGCGGCCGGACCGACCTTACACTCATTTCACGTGAAACAGGTTCCACCGACCGACATGCACTTGGTGCATAAGGTGGCTAGCGGGTGCCGCCTCTCCCACTTTAGTCGGAACGGATTCGATGAAAAGGGTCCTTATGAAGGGTAAATAGCAATTGGCATATCACGTTGTGGTTTTGCGAGGTAAGAAACGTTCTAGCTAGAAACCCATAGCAGCCACGTAAAACATGCAAACAACAATTAGAGGACGCCTAACTTGTTTTTGCAGGGTATGCTATGTGATGTGATATGGCCAAGAAGAATGTGATGAATGATATGTGATGTATGAGATTGATCATGTTCTTGTAATAGGAATCACGACTTGCATGTCGATGAGTATGACAACCGGCAGGAGCCATAGGAGTTGTCTTTATTTATTGTATGACCTGCGTGTCATTGAACAACGCCATGTAATTACTTTACTTTATTGCTAACCGGTAGCCATAGTAGTAGAAGTAATAGTTGGCGAGACAACTTCATGGAGACACAATGATGGAGATCATGATGATGGAGATCATGGTGTCATGCCGGTGACGATGATGATCATGGAGCCCCGAAGATGGACATCAATGGAGCTATAGGATATTGGCCATATCATGTCACTACTATATAATTGCATGTGATGTTTATTATGTTTATGCATCTTGTTTACTTAGAACGACGGTAGTAAATAAGATGATCCCTTACAACAATTTCAAGAAGTGTTCTCCCCTAACTGTGCACCCTTGCCAAAAGTTCGTCGCTTCTAAGCACCACGTGATGATCGGGTGTGATGGATTCTTACGTTCACATACAACGGGTGTTGACGAGCCTAGCATGTACAGACATGGCCTCGGAACACACGCAATACACTTAGGGTTAACTTGACGAGCCTAGCATGTACAGACATGGCCTCGAACACGAGACCGAAAGATCGAGCATGAGTCGTATGGTAGATACGATCAACATGAAGATGTTCACCGATGATGACTAGTCCGTCTCACGTGATGATCGGACACGGCTTAGTTGACTCGGATCATGTAATCACTTAGATGACCAGAGGGATGTCTATCTGAGTGGGAGTTCATAAGATGAACTTAATTATCTTGAACATAGTCAAAAGACCTTTTGCAAATTATGTCGTAAGCTCGCGCTTTAGTTCCACTGTTTAGACATGTTCCTAGAGAAAATATAGTTGAAACTTGACAGTAGCGATTATGCGGACAGTAGATAGCTTATGTCCATAATGCACCGCTCAGTGTGCTGAACCCCAAACGTCGTCTGTGGATGTTGCGAACATCGGATATACACGTTTTTGATAACTACATGATAGTTCAGTTAAACGGTTTAGAGTTGAGGCACCAAAGACGTTTTCAAAATATCGCGGAACATATGAGATGTTTCGAGGGCTGAAATTGGGATTTCAAGCTCGTGCCCACGTCAAGAGGTATAAGACCTCCGACGATTTTCTTAGCCTGCAAACTAAGGGAGAAAAGCTCAATCATTGAGCTTGTGCTCAGATTGTCTGAGTACAACAATCACTTGAATCGAGTGGGAGTTGATCTTCCAGATGAGATAGTGATGTTTCTCCAAAAGTCATTGCCACCAAGCTGCTAGAAGCTTCGTGATGAACTATAACATATCAGGGATAGATATGATGATCCTTGAGCCACTCGCAATGTTCGACACCGCGAATGTAGAAATCAAGAAGGAGCATCAATTGTTGATGGTTGGTGAAACCACTAGTTTCAAGAAGGGAAAGGGCAAGAAGGGACACTTCATGAAACGGCAAATCAGTTGCTGCTCCAGTGAAGAAACCCAAGGTTGAACCCAAACCCGAGACTAAGTGCTTCTGTAATAAGGGGAACAACCACTGGAGCGGAACCACCCTAGATACTTGGTAGATGAGAAGGCTGGCAAGGTCGATAGAAGTATATTTGATATACATTATGTTATGTGTACTTTACTAATACTCCTAGTAGCACCAGGGTATTAGATACCGGTTCGGTTGCTAAGTGTTAGTAACTCGAAATAAAAGCTACGGAATAAACGGAGACTAGCTAAAGGTGAGCCGACGATATGTGTTGGAAGTATTTCCAAGGTTGATGTGATCAAGCATCGCACGCTCCCTCTACCATCGAGATTGGAGTTAAGCCTAAAATTGTTATTTGGTGTTTGCGTTGAGCATAGACATGATTGGGTTATGTCTATCGCAATACGGTTATTCATCTAAGGAGAATAATGGTTACTCTGTTTATTTGAATAATACCTTCAATGGTCTTGCACCTAAATAAATGGTTTATTGAATCTCGATCGTAGTAATACACATTTTCATGCCAAAAGTATAAGATAGTAATGATAGTACCACTTACTTGTGGCACTGCCATATAAGTCATATTGGTGTAAAACGCATGAAGAAGCTCCATGTTGATGGATCTTTGGACTCACTCGTTTTGAAAAGTTTGAGACATGCGAACCATGTCTATTGGTGCATACGCATGAAGAAACTCCATGCAGATGGATCGTTTAGACTCACTTGATTTTGAATCACTTGAGATATGCAAATCATACCACATGGACAAGATGACTGAAAAGCCTCGGTTTCAGTAAGATGGAACTAGATAGCAACTTGTTGGAAGTAACACATTTTGATGTGTGCAGTCCAATAAGTGCTGAGGCATGCAGTGAATATCGTTATGTTCTTACTTCACAGATGATTCGAGTAGATGTTGAGTATATTTACTTGATGAAACACAAGTCTGAATTATTGAATGGTTCAAGTAATTTCAGAGTGAAGTTTAAGATCTTCGTAACAAGAGGATAGAATGTCTATGATATGATCATAGAGATGAATATCTGAGTTACGAGTTTTGGCACACAACTAAGACATTGTGCAAATTGTTTCACAATTAATACCGCCTGGAACACCATAGTGTGATGGTGTGTCCGAACATCATAGTTGCACCTTATTGGATATGGTGCGTACCATGATGTCTCTTATCGAATTTCCACTATCGTTCATGGGTTAGGCATTAGAGACAACCGCACTCACTTTAATGGGGCACCACGTAATTCCGTTGAGACGACACCGTTTGGAGAAACCTAAGTTGTCGTTTCTTAAAAGTTTGGGGCTATGACGCTTATGTGAAAAAGTTTCAGGTTGATAAGCTCGAACCCAAAGCGGATAAAATGCATCTTCATAGGACACCCAAAACAGTTGGGTATACCTCCTAATTCAGATCCGAAAGCAATAGGGATTGTTTCTTGAATCGAGTCGTTTCTCGAGGAAAAGTTTGTCTCGGAAAGTTGAGTGGGAGGATGGTGGAGACTTGATGAGGTTATTGAACCATCACTTCAACTAGTGTGTAGCAGGGCACAGGAAGTTGTTCCCGTGGCACCTACACCAATTGAAGTGGAAGCTTATGATAGTGATCATGAAGCTTCGGATCAAGTCACTACCGAACCTCGTAGGACGACAAGGACGCGTACTGCTTCAGAGTGGTACGGTGATCCTGTCTTGATAAACCTACGAGCTATGGGGAAGCGATGGTGGGCCCAAATTCCGACAAATGGTTAGAAGCCATGAAATCCGAGATAGGATCCATGTATCATAACAAAGCATGGACTTTGGTGGACTTGCCCGATGATTGGCAAGCCATTGCAATAAATGGATCTTTAAGAAGAAGACGGACGTGGACGGCAATGTCACCTTCTATGAAGCTCGACTTGTGGCGAAGAGTTTTTCACAAGTTCAAGGAGTTGACTACGATGAGTTTTTCTCATCCGTAGCGATGCTTAAGTCCGTCGGAATCATGTTAGCATAAATTGCATTTATGAAATCTGGCAGATGGATGTCAAAATGAGTTTCCTTACCAGTTTTCGTAAGGAAAGGTTGTATGTGATACAATCTAAAAGTTTTGTCGATCCTAAGGATGCTAAAAGGTATGCTGGCTCCAGCGATCCTTTCTAAGGACTGGAGTAAGCATCTCGGAGTTGGAATGTGCGCTTTGATGAGATGATCAAAGATTTTGGGTTTATACAAAGTTTATGAGAAACTTGTATTTCCAAAGAAGTGAGTGGGAGCACTATAGAATTTCTGATGAGTATATGTTGTTGACATATTGATGATCAGAAATGATGTAGAATTTCTGGAAAGCATATAGGGTTATTTGAAAGATGATTTTCAATAGAAAACCTGGATTAGGCTACTTGAACAATAAGCATCAAGATCTATAAGATAGATCAAAATGTTTAATAATACTTTCAAATGAGCACATACCTTGACATAATCTTGAAAGTGTTCAAGATGGATCAGTCAAAGAAGGAGTTCTTGCCTGAGTTGTAAGGTATGAAGTTAAGAGTTAAAAGCTCGACCACGGCAGAAAAGAGAGAAAGGACGAAGGTCGTCCCCTATGCTTCAGACATAGGCTCTATAGTATGCTATGCTATGTACCGCACCGGAAGTGTGCCTGGCCATGAGTCAGTCAAGGGGTACAAGAATGATCCAGGAATTGATCATTGGACAGCGGTCAAAATTGTCCTTGGAGTAAATAAGGACATGTTTCTCGATTATGGAGGTGATAAAGAGTTCGGCGTAAAGGGTTACGTCGATGCAAGCTTTAACACCTATCCGAATGACTCTAAGTAGCAAACATGATACGTATAGTGGAACAACCATTTGGAATAGCTCCAAGTGGGGCGTGGAAGCAGCATTTATAATATGACCTAGAAATTTGCAAAGCACACACGGATCTGAAAGGTTCAGACCCGTTGACTAAAACCCGTTGACTAAAACCTCTCTCACAAGCAAAACATGATCAAACCTCAGAACTCATTGAGCCTAAATCACATGATGATGTGAACTAGTTTACAGACACTAGTAAACTCTTTGGGTGCTGGTCACATGGCGATGTGACCTATCAGTGTTAATCACATGACGATGTGAACTAGATTATTGACTCTAGTGCAAGTGGGAGACTGTTGGAAATATGCCCTAGAGGCAATAATAAATTAGTTATTATTATATTTCCTTTTTCACGATAATCGTTTATTATCCATGCTATAATTGTATTGATAGGAAACTCAGATACATGTGTGGATACATAGACAACACCATGTCCCTAGTAAGCCTCTATTGACTAGCTCGTTCATCAACAGATGGTTACGGTTTCCTAACCATGGACATTGGATGTCATTGATAACGGGGTCACATCATTAGTAGAATGATGTGATGGACAAGACCCAATGCTAAGCCTAGCACAAAGATCGTAGTTCGTATGCTAAAGCTTTTCTAATGTCAAGTATCTTTTCCTTAGACCATGAGATTGTGCAACTCCCGGATACCGTAGGAATGCTTTGGGTGTACCAAACGTCACAACGTAATCGGGTGACTATAAAGGTGCACTACAGGTATCTCCGAAAGTGTCTCATTGGGTTGGTACGAATCGAGGCTGGATTTGTCACTCCGTAAACGGAGAGGTATCTCTGGGCCCACTCGGTAGGACATCATCATAATGTGCACAATGTGACCAAGGGGTTGATCATGGGATGATGTGTTACGGAATGAGTAAAGAGACTTGCCGTAAACGAGATTGAACAAGGTATCGGGATACCGACGATCGAATCTCGGGCAAGTACAATACCGCTAGACAAAGGAAATTGTATACGGGATCGATTGAGTCCTTGATATCGTGGTTCATCCGATGAGATCATCGTGGAACATGTGGGAGCCAACATGGGTATCCAGATCCCGCTGTTGGTTATTGACCGGAGAACGTCTCGGTCATGTCTACATGTCTCCCGAACCCGTAGGGTCTACACACTTAAGGTTCGATGACGCTAGGGTTATAAAGGAAGTTTGTATGTGGTTACCGAATGTTCTTCGGAGTCCCGGATGAGATCCCGGACGTCACGAGGAGTTCCGGAATGGTCCGGAGGTAAAGATTTATATATGGAAAGTTGTTGTTGGGTTAGGAAAAGTTCGGGTTTTTTCAAGATTGTACCGGAAGCTTCTGAAGGTTCCGGAGGATTCGGAGGGGTCCGGAGGTCCGGAAATTGTTCCACCACGTCCAATACAGTAGCATGGGCTGTAGGGGCGCCCTAGCCATAATGGGCCAAGGGCACCAGCCCCCCCAAGGCCCATGCGCATGGGAAGGGGGAAACCCTAAGGGGGAGGGCCTCCACTTGACTTGGGAGGCACTCCTCCCCATCTTGGCCGCCCCCCAAGTCCCATCTAGGGCTGGCCGCACCCTTGGGGTGGAAACCATAAAGGGCGCAGCCCTCTTTCCCCTATATATACTTGAGGTTTTGGGCTGCCCAACACACATGAGTTCTCTCCCTCTTGGTGCAGCCCTACCTCTCCTCCTCCTCCTCTCCCTTGGTGCTTGGCGAAGCCCTGCGGGATTGCCACGCTCCTCCATCACCACCATGCCGCTATGTTGCTGCTGGATGGAGTCTTCCTCAACCTCTCCTCTCTCCTTGCTGGATCAAGGCGTGGGAGACGCCACCGGCTGTACGTGTGTTGAACGCGGAGGTGCCGTCTGCTCGCACTAGGATCTCCAGTGATTTGGATCACGACGAGCACGACTCCTTCAACCCCGTTCTCATGAACGCTCCGCTTAGCGATCTACAAGGGTATGTAGATGCACTCTCCTTCCCTCGTTGCTAGTTTCTCCATAGATAGATCTTGGTGACACGTAGGAAAATTTTGAATTTCTGCTACGTTCCCCAACACCAACAGTCTCCCACTTGCACTAGAGTCAATAATCTAGTTACATTGTGATGAATCGAACACCCATAGAGTTTTGGTGTTGATCATGTTTTGCCCGCGGAAGAGGTTTAGTCAACGGATCTGCGACATTCAGATCCGTATGCACTTTGCAAATTTCTATGTCCCCATCTTGAACATTTTCACGAATGGAGTTGAAGCGACGCTTGATGTGCCTGGTCTTCTTGTGAAACCTGGGCTCCTTGGCAAGTGCAATAGCTCCAGTGTTGTCACAGAAGAGTTTGATCGGCTCCGACGCATTGGGTATGACTCCTAGGTCGGTGATGAACTCCTTCACCCAAATTGCTTCATGTGCTGCCTCCGAGGCTGCCATGTACTCCGCTTCACATGTAGATCCCGCCACGATGATCTGCTTGCAGCTGCACCAGCTTACTGCTCCACCATTTAACATATACACGTATCCGGTTTGTGACTTTGAGTCATCCAGATCTGTGTCGAAGCTAGCATCGACGTAACCCTTTACGACGAGCTCTTCGTCACCTCCATAAACGAGAAACATGTCCTTTGTCCTTTTCGGTACTTCAGGATATTCTTTACCGCTGTCCAAAGTGTTCCTTGCGGGATTACTTTGGTACCTTCCTACCAAACTTACGGCAAGGTTGACATCAGGTCTGGTACACAGCATGGCATACATAATAGATCCTATGGCTGAGGCATAGGGGATGACACTCATCTCTTCTTTATCTTTTGCCGTGGTCGGGCATTGAGCCAAGCTCAATTTCACACCTTGCAAAACAGGCAAGAACCATTTCTTGGACTGATCCATTTTGAACTTCTTCAAAATCTTATCAAGGTATGTGCTTTGTGAAAGACCTATGAGGCGTCTCGATCTATCCCTATAGATTTTGATGCCTAATATGTAAGCAGATTCTCCAAGGTCCTTCATTGAAAAACTTTTATTTAAGTAGGCCTTAATGCTGTCCAAAAGTTCTATATCATTTCCCATCAAAAGGATGTCATCTACATATAATATGAGAAATGCTACATATAATATGAGAAATGTAGTCGTGATTCCTATTACAAGAACATGACAATTGCTGCAAAAACAAGTTCAAGGGATTGACTACGATGAGACTTTCTCTCCCGTAGCGAAGCTTAAGTCCGTCCGAATCATGTTAGCAATTGCCGCATACTATGATTATGAGATATGGCAGATGGACGTCAAAACGGCATTCCTTAACGGTTACCTTAAGGAAGAGTTGTATATGATGCAACCGGAAGGTTTTGTCGATCCTAAGAATGCTAACAAGGTATGCAAGCTCCAGCGATCCATTTATGGGCTGGTGCAAGCATCTCGGAGTTGGAACATTCGCTTTGATGAGATGATCAAAGCGTTTGGGTTTATGCAGACTTATGGAGAAGCCTGCGTTTACAAGAAAGTGAGTGGGAGCATTAAGGCCTACTTGAATAAAAGTTTTTCAATGAAGGACCTTGGAGAAGCTGCTTATATATTAGGCATCAAGATCTATAGAGATAGATCAAGATGCCTCATAGGTCTTTCACAAAGCACATCCCTTGATAAGATTTTGAAGAAGTTCAAAATGGATCAGTCCAAGAAAGGGTTCTTGCATGTACTGCAAGGTGTGAGATTGAGCTCGGCTCAATGCCCGACCACGGCAAAAGATAAAGAAGAGATGAGCGCCATCCCTATGCCTCGCCATAGGATCTATTATGTATGCCATGCTGTGTACCAGACCTGATGTAAACCTTGCCGTAAGTTTGGTAGGAAGGTACCAAAGTAATCCCGCAAGAAACACCGGACAATGGTGAAGAATATCCTGAAGTACCTGAAAAGGACAAAGGACATGTTTCGCTTATGGAGGTGACGAAGAGCTCGTCAGAAGGGTTACGCCGACGCTTAGCTTCGACACAGATCCGGATGACTCTAAGTCACAAACCGGATACGTGTATATGTTGAATGGTGGAGCAGTAAGCTGGTGCAGCTGCAAGCAGAGCGTCGTGGCGGGATCTACATGTGAAACGGAGTACATGGCAGCCTCGGAGGCAGCAGATGAAGCAATATGGGTGAAGGAGTTCATCACCGACCTATGAGTCATACCCAATGCGTCGGGGCCGATCAAACTCTCCTGTGACAACACTGGAGCTATTGCACTTGCCAAGGAGCCCAGGTTTCACAAGAAGACCAGGCACATCAAGCGTCGCTTCAACTCCATCCGTGAAAATGTTCAAGATGGTGACATCGAAATTTGCAAAGTGCATACGGATCTGAATGTCACAGATCCGTTGACTAAACCTCTTCCACGGGCAAAACGTGATCAACACCAGAACTCTATGGGTGTTCGCTTCATCACAATGTAACTAGATTATTGACTCTAGTGCAAGTGGGAGACTGTTGGAAATATGCCCTAGAGGCAATAATAAAAGGATTATTATTATATTTCCTTGTTCATGATAATTGTCTTTTATTCATGCTATAATTGTATTATCCGGAAATCGTAATACACGTGTGAATACATAGAATACAATATGTCCCTAGTAAGCCTCTAGTTGATTAGCTCGTTGGTCAACAGATAGTCATGGTTTCCTGACTATGGACATTAGATGTCGTTGACAACGAGATCACATCATTAGGAGAATGATATGATGGAGAAGATGTTGGGGAACGTAGCAGAAATTCAAAATTTTCCTACGTGTCACCAAGATCTATCTATCGAGAAACCAGCAACGAGGGAAGGAGAGTGCATCTACATACCCTTGTAGATCGCTAAGCGGAAGCGCTCAAGAGAACGGGGTTGAAGGAGTCGACTGCCGTGATCCAAATCACCGGAGATCCTAGTGCCGAACGGACGGCACCTCCGCTGCTCAACACACGAGACAGCCCGGTGACGCCTCCCACGCCTTGATCCAGCAAGGAGAGAGGAGAGGTTGAGGAAGACTCCATCCAGCAGCAGCACAATGGCGTGGTGGTGATGGAGGAGCGTGGCATCCCGCAGGCTTCGCCAAGCACCAAGGGAGAGGAGGAGGAGGAGAGGCAGGGCTGCACCAAGAGGAGAAGTTCTCATGTGTTGGGCAGCCCAAACCTCAAGTATATATAGGGGAAAGGGGGCTGCGCCTTTAGGGTTTCCCACCCCAAGGGGTGCGGCCAGCCCTAGATGGGACTTGGGGCGGTTAAGAGGGGGAGGCCTCCCAAGTCAAGTGGAGGCCTCCCTTAGGGTTTCCACCTTCCATGCGCATGGGCCTTGGGGGCTGGTGCCCCTGGCCCATTAAGGCTAGGGCGCCCCTACAGCCCATGCTACTGTATTGACGTGGTGGAACACTTCCGACCTCCGACCCTCCGAATCCTCCGAACCTTCTCGAAGCTTCCGGTACAATACCGAAAAAACCCAACTTTTCCGAACCCAACAACAACTTTCCATATATAAATCTTTACCTCCGACCATTCCGAACTCCTCATGACGTCCGTATCTCATCCGGACTCAACAACATTCGCAACCACATACAAACTTCCTTTATAACCCTAGCGCCATCGAACCTTATGTGTAGACCCTACGGTTCGGGAACTATGCGCATATGACCGAGAGGTTCTCCGTCAATAACCAACAGCGGATCTCGATACCCATGTTGGCTCCTACATGTTCCACGATGATCTCATCGGATGAACCACGATGTCAAGGACTCAATCGATCCCGTATACAATTCCCTTTGTCCAGCGGTATTATACTTGCCCGAGATTCGATCGCCGGTATCCCGATACCTTGTTCAATCTCGCTTCGCAAGTCTCTTTACTCGTTCCGAACACATCATCCCGTGATCAACCCCTTGGTCACATTGTGCACATTATGATGATGTCCTACCGAGTGGGCCCAGAGATACCTCTCCGCTTACACGGAGTGACAAATCCCAGCCTCGATTCGTGCCAACCCAATGTATACTTTCGGAGATACCGTAGTGCACCTTTATAGTCACCCAGTTACGCCAGGACGCTTGATACACCCAAAGCATTCCTACGGTATCCGGAGTTGCACAATCTCATGGTCTAAGGAAATGATACTTGACATTAGAAAAGCTTTAGCATATGAACTACGCATCTTTGTGCTAGGCTTAGGATTGGTCTTGTCCATCACATCATTCTCCTAATGATGTGATCCCGCTATCAATGACATCCAATGTCCATGGTCGGAAACCGTAACCATCTATTGATCAACGAGCTAGTCAACTAGAGGCTTACTAGGACATGGTGTTGTCTATGTATCCACACATGTATCTGAGTTTCCTATCAATACAATTATAGCATGGATAATAAACGATTATCATGAACAAAGAAATATAATAATAACTTATTTATTATTGCCTCTAGGCATATTTCCAACAGTCTCCCACTTGCACTAGAGTCAATAATCTAGTTCACATCGCCATGTGATTAACATTGACAGGTCACATCGCCATGTGACCAACATCCAAAGAGTTTACTAGTGTCATTAAACTAGTTCACATCATCATGTGATTAAGACTCAATGAGTTCGGGGTTTGATCATGTTTTGCTTGTGAGAGAGGTTTTAGTCAACGGGTCTCGAATATTCAGATCCGTATGTACTTCGCAATTCTCTATGTTATATTGTAAATGTTGCTTCCACGCCCACTTGAAGCTATTCCAAATGGTTGCTCCACTATACGATCCGGTTTGCTACTCGAGTCACTCGGATAGGTGTTAAAGCTTGCATCGACGTAACCCTTTACGCCAACTCTTTATCACCTCCATAATCGAGAAACATGTCCTTATTTACTCCAAGGACAATTTTGACCGCTGTCCAATGATCCATTCCTGGATTTTGTTGTACCCTTGACTGACTCATGGCAAGGCACACTTCCGTGCGGTACACAGATAACATACTATAGAGCCTATGTCCGAAGCATAGGGACGACCTTCGCCCTTTCTCTCTTTTCCGCCGTGGTCAAGCTTTTAACTCTTAACTTCATACCTTACAACTCAGGCAAGAACTCCTTCTTTGATGATCCATCTTGAACACTTTCAAGATTATGTCAAGGTATGTGCTCATTTGAAAGTACTATTGAGCGCTTTTGATCTATCCTCATAGATCTTGATGCTCAATGTTCAAGTAGCTTAATCCAGGTTTTCACTTGAAAACACTTTTCAAATAACCCTATATGCTTTACGAAAATTCTACATCATTTCGATCATCAATATGTCAACAACATATACTCATCAGAAATTTATAGTGCTCCCACTCACTTCTTTGGAAATACAAGTTTTTATAAACTTTGTATAAACCCAAAATCTTTGATCATCTCATCAAAGCGCACATTCCAACTCCGAGATGCTTACTCCAGTCCTTAGAAAGGATCGCTGGAGCCAGCATACCTTTTAGCATCCTTAGGATCGACAAAACTTTCTGATTGTATCACATACAACCTTTCCTTACGAAAACTGGTAAGGAAACTCGTTTTGACATCCATTTGCCAGATTTCATAAATGCAGCAAATACCAACATGATTCCGACGGGCTTAAGCATCGCTACAGATGAGAAAATCTCATCGTAGTCAACTCCTTGAACTTGTGAAAAACTCTTCGCCACAAGTCGAGCTTCACAGACGGTGACATTACCGTTCACGTCCGTCTTCTTCTTAAAGATCCATTTATCTCAATAGCTTGCCGATCATCGGGCAAGTCCACCAAAGTCCATGCTTTGTTCTGATACATGGATCCTATCTCGGATTTCATGGCCTCTAACCATTTGTCGGAATATGGGCCCACCATCGCTTCTCCATAGCTCGAGGTTCATTGTTGTCTAGCAACATGACCTTCAAGACAGGATTACCGCATCACTCAAGCAAGACGCGTCCCTGTCGCCCCACGAGGTTCGGTAGTGACTTGATCCAAACTTCATGATTACTATCATAAGCTTCTACTTCAATTGGTGTAGGTGCCACGGAACAACTTCCCGTGCCCTGCTACACACTAGTTGAAGTGACGGTTCAATAACCTCATCAAGTCTCCACCATCCTCCCACTCAACTTTTCGAGACAAACATTTCTAGAAAGGACCCGATACAAGAAACAATCCCTATTGCTTTCGGATCTGAATTAGGAGGTATACCCAACTGTTTTGGGTGTCCTATGAAGATGTATTTTATCCGCTTTGGGTTCGAGCTTATCAACCTGAAACTTTTTCACATAAGCGTCATAGCCCCAAACTTTTAAGAAATGACAGCTTAGGTTTCTCTATACCATAGTTCATACGGTGTCATCTTAACGGAATTACGTGGTGCCCTATTAAAGTGAATGCGGTTGTCTCTAATGCCTAACCCATGAACGATAGTGGTAATTTGATAAGAGACATCATGGTACGCACCATATCTAATAGGGTGCAACAATGATGTTCGGGCACACCATCACACTATGGTGTTCCGGGCGGTATTAGTTGTGAAACAATTTCCACAATGTCTCAATTGTGTACCAAACTCGCAACTCAGATATTCATCTCTATGATCACATCACAGACATTTTATCCTCTTGTCACGAAGATCTTCAACTTCACTCTGAAATTACTTGAACCATTCAATAATTCAGACTTGAGTTTCATCAAGTAAATATACTTAACATCTACTCGAATCATCTGTGAAGTAAGAACATAATGATATTCACCGCATGCCTCAAAGACTCATTGGACTGCACACATCAAAATGTGTTACTTCAACAAGTTGCTATCTTGTTCCATCTTACTGAAAACGAGGCTTTTCAGTCATCTTGCCCATGTGGTATGTTTTGCATATCTCAAGTGATTCAAAATCAAGTGAGTCCAAACGATCCATCTGCATGGAGTTTCTTCATGCGTATACACCAATAGACATGGTTCGCATGTCTCAAACTTTTCAAAAACGAGTGAGTCCAAAGATCCATCAACATGGAGCTTCTTCATGCGTTTTACACCAATATGACTTACATGGCAGTGCCACAAATAAGTGGTACTATCATTACTGTCATATCTTTTGGCATGAAAATGTGTATCACTATGATCGAGATTCAATAAACCATTCCTATTAGGTGCAATACCATTGAAGGTATTATTCAAATAAACAGAGTAACCATTATTCTCCTTAAATGAATAACCGTATGATAGACTTAATCCAATCATGTCTATGCTCAACGCAAACACATAATAACAATTATTTAGGTTTAACATCAATCTCGATGGTAGAGGGAGCGTGCGATGTTTGATCACATCAAACTTGGAAACACTTCCAACACATATCGTCGGCTCACCTTTAGCTAGTCTCCGCTTATTCCGTAGCTTTTATTTCGAGTTACTAACACTTAGCAACCGAACCGCATCTAATACCCTGGTGCTACTAGGAGTACTAGTAAAGTACACATTAACATAATGTATATCCAATATACTTCTATCGACCTTGCTAGCCTTCTTATCTACCAAGTATCTAGGGTAATTCTGCTCCAAGTGGCTGTTCCCTTATTACGAAGCACTTAGTCTCAGGTTTGGGTTCAACCTTGGGTTTCTTCAATCGAGCAGCAACTGATTTGCCATTTCATGAAGTGTCCTTCTTGCCCTTGCCCTTCTTGAAACTAGTGGTTTCACCAACCATCAACAATTGATGCTCCTTCTTGATTTCTACTTTCATGTGTCAAACATCGTGAATACCTCAAGGATCATCGATCTATCCCCGACATGTTATAGTTCATCACGAAGCTCTAGCAGCTTGGTGGCAATGACTTTGGAGAAACATCACTATCTCATCCGGAAGATCAACTCCCACTCGATTCAAGTGATTGTTGCACTCAGACAATCTGAGCACAAGCTCAACGATTGAGCTTTTTCTCCCTTAGTTTGCAGGCTAAGAGAATTGTCGGAGGTCTTATACCTCTTGACGTGGGCACGAGCCTGAAATCCCAATTTCAGCCCTCGAAACATCTCATATGTTCCGCGACGTTTCGAAAAATGTCTTTGGTGCCTCAACTATAAACCGTTTAACTGAACTATCATGTAGTTATCAAAACGTGTATGTCCGACGTTCGTAACATCCACAAACGACGTTTGGGGTTCAGCACACCGAGCGGTGCATTAAGGACATAAGCTTTCTACTGACCGCATAATTTGTACTGTCAACTTTCAACTATATTTTCTCTAGGAACATATCTAAACAGTGGAACTAAAGCGCGAGCTTATTTATATAATTTGCAAAAGGTCTTTGACTATGTTCAGATAATTAAGTTCATCTTATGAACTCCCACTCGATAGACATCCTCTGGTCATCTAAGTGATCACATGATCCGAGTCAACTAGGTCGTGTCCGATCATCACATGAGACGGACTAGTCATCATCGGTGAACATCTTCATGTTGATCGATCTAATATACGACTCATGCTCGACCTTTCGGTCTCGTGTTCCGAGGCCATGTCTGTACATGCTAGGCTCGTCAAGTTAACCCTAAGTGTTTCGTGTGTAAATCTGTCTTACACCCGCTGGATGTGAACGTAAGAATCCATCACACCGATCATCACGTGGTGCTTAGAAGTTACTTAACTTTAGCAACGGTGCACAGTTAGGGAGAACACTTCTTGAAATTGTTGTAAGGATCATCTTATTTACTACCATCGTTCTAAGTAAACAAGATGCATAAACATGATAAACATCACATGCAATCAAATAGTGACATGATATGGCCAATATCATACTGCTCCTTTGATCTCCATCTTCGGGCTCCATGATCATCATCGTCACCGCATGACACCATGATCTCCATCATCATGATCTCCATCATCGTGTCTTCATGAAGTTGTCTCGCCAACTATTACTTCTACTACTATGGCTACCGTTAGCAATAAAGTAAAGTAATTACATGGCGTTGTTTAATGACACACAGGTCATACAATAAATAAAGACAACTCCTATGGCTTCTGCCGTTGTCATACTCATCGACATGCAAGTCGTGAATCCTATTACAAGAACATGATCAATCTCATACATCACATATCATTCATCACATTGTTCTTGGCCATATCACATCACATAGCATACCCTGCAAAAACAAGTTAGACGCCCTCTAATTGTTGTTTGCATGTTTTACGTGGCTGCTATGGGTTTCTAGCAAGAACGTTTCTTACCTACGCAAAACCACAACGTGATATGCCAATTGCTATTTACCCTTCATAAGGACCCTTTTCATCGAATCCGCTCCGACTAAAGTGGGAGAGATCGGCACCCGCTAGCCTCCTTATGCACCAAGTGCATGTCACCGGTGGAACCTGCCTCACGAAGAGTACGTAAGGTCGGTCCGGCCGCTTCATCCCACAATACCGTCAAACAAGATTGGACTAGTAACGTAAGCATATTGAACATCATCAACGCCCACAACTACTTTGTGTTCTACTCGTGCAAAGAATCTACGCAATAGACCTAGCTCATGATGCCATTGTTGGGGAACGAGCAGAAATTCAAAATTTTCCACGTGTCACCAAGATCTATCTATGGAGAAACCAGCAACGAGGGAAGGAGAGTGCATCTACATACCCTTGTAGATCGCTAAGCGAAGCGCTCAAGAGAACGGGGTTGAAGGAGTCGACTGTCGTGATCCAAATCACCGAGATCCTAGTGCCGAACGGACGGCACCTCCGCGCTCAACACACGACAGCCGGTGACGCCTCCCACGCCTTGATCCAGCAAGGAGAGAGGAGAGGTTGAGGAAGACTCCGTCCAGCAGCAGCACAATGGCGTGGTGGTGATGGAGGAGCGTGGCATCCCAGAGGCTTCGCCAAGCACCAAGGGAGAGGAGGAGGAGAGGCAGGGCTGCACCAAGAGGAGAAGTTCTCATGTGTGTTGGGCAGCCCAAAACCTCAAGTATATATAGGGGGAAAAGGGGGCTGCGCCTCCTTTAGGGTTTCCCACCCCAAGGGGTGCGGCCAGCCCTAGATGGGACTTGGGGGGCGGCCAAGAGGGGGGGAGTGCCTCCCAAGTCAAGTGGAGGCCCTTCCCCTTAGGGTTTCCACCCTCCCATGCGCATGGGCCATGGGGGCTGGTGCCCTGGCCCATTAAGGCTAGGGCGCCTTACAGCCCATGCTACTGTATTGGACGTGGTGGAACAATTTCGGACCTCCGACCCCTCCGAATCCTCCGAACCTTCGAAGCTTCGGTACAATATCAAAAAACCCGAACTTTTTCTCGAACCCTAACAACAACTTTCCATATATAAATCTTTACCTCCGGACCATTCGAACTCCTCATGACGTCGGTATCTCATCCGGGACTCAACAACATTCGCAACCACATACAAACTTCCTTTATAACCCTAGCGTTATCGAACCTTAAGTGTGTAGACCCTACGGGTTCGGGAACCATGCAGACATGACCGAGAGGTTCTCCGGTCAATAACCAACAGCGGGATCTGGATACCCATGTTGGCTCCCACATGTTCCACGATGATCTCATCGGATGAACCACGATGATCTGGATACCCATACCCATGAGATCATCGAGGAGCATGTGGGAGCCAACATGGGTATCCAGATCCCGCTATTGGTTATTGCTCGAGAGCCGTCTCGGTCATGTCTACGTGTCTCCCGAACCCGTAGGGTCTACACACTTAAGGTTCGGTGACGCTAGGGTTGTATGAATATAAGTATGCAGTAAATTGAATGTTGTTCGGAGTCCCGGATGAGATCCCGGACGTCACGAGGAGTTCCGGAATGGTCCGGAGGTAAAGAATTATATATACGAAGTGTTGTTTCGGCCATCGGGAAAGTTTCGGGGTCACCCGGTATTGTACCGGGACCACCGGAAGGGTCCCGGGGGTCCACCGGGTGGGGCCACCCATCCCGGAGGGCCCCATGGGCTGAAGTGGGGAGGGGAACCAGCCCATAGTGGGCTGGTGCGCCTTGGCCCACCCTGCGCCTAGGGTTGAAACCCTAGGGTGGGGCGCCCACTGCCTTGGGGCACTCCACCCCTTGGTCGCCGCCCCTTGGGAGATTAGATCTCCAGGGCGGCGCCCCTGGGGCCTATATAAAGGGAGGGGAGGGGCAGCCGCACTCAAGTTCCGCGCCTCCTCCCTGCTACACCTCTTCCTCCTCCTCACACGAGCTTGGCGAAGCCCTGCCGGAGTACTGCTGCTCCACCACCACCACGCCGTCGTGCTACTGCTGGAGCCATCTTCTTCAAAACCTCCTTGCCCCTTGCTGGATCAAGAAGGAGGAGACGTCATCCGCTCCGTACGTGTGTTGAACGCGGAGGTGCCGTCCGTTCGGCACTCGGTCATCGGTGATTTGGATCACGGCGAGTACGACTCCATCATCCACGTTCTAGTGAACGCTTCCGCACGCAATCTACAAGTGGTATGTAGATGCAATCTCTCTTCCATGACTCGTTGCTTAAATGAACTCATAGATGGATTTTGGTGAAACCGTAGGAAAATTTTAATTTTCTGCAACGTTCCCCAACAGTTGGCACACGTTTTCTTGACTCTCCGGTAGAAACTTTGGGGCACTCTTTAAAGTACTTTGTGTTGGTTGGATGAATTTGAGATTGTGTGACGCATATCGTATAATCATGCCCACGGATACTTGAGGTGACAATGGAGTATCTAGGTTTTGGTTGATTTATGTGTTAAGGTGTTATTCTAGTATGAACTCTATGATAGATCGAGTGAAAAGAATAGCTCTATGTTATTTTACTACGAACTCTTGAATAGATCGATCAAAAAGGATAACTTTGAGATGATTTCGTACCCTACCATAATCTCTTCGTTTGTTCTCTGCTATTAGTGGCTTTGGAGTGACTCTTTGTTGCATGCTGAGGGATTATTATATGATCTATCTACGTTATTATTGTTGAGAGAACTTGCATTAGTGAAAGTATGAACCCTAGGCCTTGTTTCCTATCATTGCAATACCGTTTACGCTCACTTTTATCATTAGTTACCTTGTTGTTTTCATTATTTCAGATTACAAAAACCTATATCTATCATCCATATTGCACTTGTATCACCATCTCTTCGCCGAACTAGTGCACCTATACAATTTACCATTGTATTGAGTGTTGGGGACACAAGAGACTCTTTGTTATTTGGTTGCAGGGTTCTTTGAGAGAGACCATCTTCATCATACGCCTCCCACGGATTGATAAACCTTAGGTCATCCACTTGAGGGAAATTTGCTACTGTCCTACAAACCTGTGCACTTGCAGGCCCAACAACGTCTACAAGAAGAAGGTCGTGTAGTAGACATCAATAGTACCCGCACCGATACCTTTCTTCAGTTGCTCATTGCTACTATGAGACTTGTGCAGTAGACTTTTTGTACTCATGAGTTCCGTTGTGTGCCGACCATAATTGAAAACAATAAGAGCGCTAGCTTTCGGCTTCACCCAGTCTGAAGTCCGACTCGGATGATCCGATCGTGACAATCGCAGAGGTGCTACCTTTACTCCCTAACCGAACAATCGGAACGTAGGGGTAAACACAGGAGCAAGGCAACCCAGCTTGCAAATCGCTTAAGTCAACATGATGCATATTGTGGCGTAATACACGAACAAGGAACGAAGCCGTACAAGTATAATCATATGCAAGAGGAAAGGCTTCATAAACCAAGTAAACTGGGTATTTGAATTTGCATCACAAACAAAGTTTTGACAAGGAATTTTCACAAGCAACTTTTTGCCAAAGAAGTATAATGCTTGGTCGAACTGAACAAAATTTAAAACTGGAAGGTTTTGAGCATGAAAGCGACTTAGCTGTTTAATGTGTTCGGCATTGATGACGCGGTCCGAGCTTGGTGCGGGACAAGGTCTCAACCCCCAAGCCCGATGTGGCCGAGCAAAGAGCTCGGCACTCCGAAGAGGTGAAGCCCCCAGTCTAGCCAAGGTGATGGAGCAGGTCGCCGGGTGACACTGGAATCTCCGGCCAAGTAGGTTAATGAAGCGACGATGCCGGGTTGCCAACACAGGGCAGCGCTCCAAGGCGACGACACAATTCGGTCGATGGAGGTGGGCGACGAGGACACCACGCCGAGGGGATAGTGCGGTCCGATCTAAGTCAATTGCCTGCACAGCTAAAATAGTGCCAGCCAGAGGTAATAATAATAATATATTTTTATATATAAAAAATCCTCTACTTAATGAATTTAAGTAAAGTAAATAATTAAAGAAATATATGGCCTGAACACCAAGGTCGTCCTGACAGAGTTGCCGCGGAGATGTTGGCACAGGGACACGCGCTGAGGCGACACCACAACTTGATCGATGCAGGCAGGACGACGATGTCGGCCCACATAGTTGACCGCCTGACGCGGTCGAGTTGATTGCCTGCACACGTAAAATAGTGCAAGCAAGAAATAACAACAATAATAATAGTTGAAAAAAATGATTATTTGCACAATTAAGTTTATGCAAGGTAAAAAAGAAAAAATAACCGGGGCCGAGCTTGGTGGTGGCGAAGGAGTAATAGCCTCCATTTTATAGGGCGGATCCGGTCGTAGATGCGACGTTTGTGAGACTGCGGACAAAAATCCGGATACACTGTTCGACGATGATGACCGCGAACGACGGAAGCAAGAAGAACTGATTCATACTGAACGGATATCGAGAGTCAGACTGCTTCAATCTTTATATGAGGATTCACCAAAACGTGCAGTAGTAATACTGGTTGGATTACTAGTATCCACCAACTAGGTTTAGGAGATCGTGCTGCAAGACTAAATCAATTGCATTAGTAGGAGTTGTTAGTACTTACGTACTTTTCTCCAAAAGGCAGCGGAACGACTAGAAGCTGAATTGAAAAACAAAAGGAAGTGAATCTCCCTGATGCTGTCAGCGACCGACGAGGTTGATACAACATCTCGGTCCGCAGCGAATCAACCTGTGGTTGAGTTGGTTAGGGGGACAGTGCTATCTCCAATCCATCAGGTTTTAAATCCTGGTGCTCGCATTATTCCTGGATTTATTTCAGGATTTCCGACGATGCGCTTTCAGTGGGAGGAGACGTTCCCGTCGACGACGAGGCACCTACGGTGACTTAGTAAATCTCAAGATGATATGCCGGCTCAGTCTCTCGGAGGTGCTCATAGGGGTAGGGTGTGCGTGTGTGCATTCATAGGGGTGAGTGTATGCGCGTGTATATGAGCGTTTGTGTCTGTGCTGATGCTAAAAAAAGAACATCTCGGTCCGCACACATTGGTGCAAGTTCTGTCGCGTCCTCAGCTGGAACGCCGCCTAGCCGAACCGTGTCAGCCAACGGCGGAGCTACGTGGGGGCGAACTTGGGCCATCGCCCCGCCAGCAAAAATGAATTTTGTTTACTACTCCTATATATATTACCTACAACCCACAACCAGAAGGCCCATCTGTCAACCTGGAGACGAATGAATCCAGCCACCTGCGACTGCGGACGCCTGCGACCAAATCAATTTCCCCTTTGACCTGCCGCTTGCAACCACGGACACCTGAGCGTGGGGGTGGGGCACTGGCGTCCGGCGGACCGGCCGCTGTTGCTTGCCGGCGTGGCCTCGTCGGAGGGCCGCTGGCCGCTGGCGGGGGGACGGCTAAGGCTAGCCGCTGTCCCATCCACTTCTTCACTCCGGCCTCTGCTGCAGACAACATCAGGCAACCACGTCGGCCGGTGAGCAGCTGCTCTTGCTAGATCTTGCTTTTGCTCCTGTACGTTGCCTAGTCTGCTAGTTAATCTCTCCCATCTGGGCGTCCTAGCAAGCTAGCTAGGTAAACAACACTGTAGCTAACTCTGTCAAAGTTACTTGGACCCTGTCAACACTGCTTGCTGGATCAGTGTCTATCTCTCCTCTATGGAAATTGTAGAAAGTTCAATTAGTTTGATTCTGAATTTTATTTCACCTTAATTGAGGAAAATCCTAATTAGGTCATCTCGTCAAGGATTTATTCAAATTGCATTTTGTACTGAATAGAAAATGTCCTTTACTGTGAGAGGGAAGTAGTGATGCTTAAGGGGAAAACTATTAATGCATTTTTCAAAAGAAAGAGAGGTGATTCAGTTGATGAACCAACAGCAACTGAAGCAATGCTTGTTCAGCCAACAGACTGTGTTCAGCCTCCTCTGTTGTTGCTCGAATTTGAGCAACACGGACCACATCCTTCAGATTTTGTATTTGAGTTTTTTTATAGCTTCGCCTCTCCAGAAATTTCTTTCAAGCTCGGCCACTGCTGTCAGCCGACCTCAGATCCTGCTGGCCGGGTTGATCTCCACGGGGGGTTGCCGCGACAATTGATGAAAAACAGGAAGAAGCAAATATTAGTTTGGCCTTTACGTAACTAGTATAGCAAGGGACGAGGCGCACAATTCATTGGAACCGTCTTGTACTCCAATTAACTAATAGTGCTAGTTAGCGTATTGGTGCACTGTCCTGATGGCTAACGTGTAGAGGAGGACAAAGCCAAAAAGAATTATTTTCTTGATCCACCTGCGGCCAGAAGACTCATTATTCAATCCACGCATGCATGCATGGCTCGCCTTGGCCTGATTTCCTTGATGTAGCAGAGGCGTTGGGCGGCCCTATATCATCGCCAGAGGTACGCGCTCCTCGCAATACTTCGGCTACCCTATTGTGTTTGGATCACGCGAAAGAAGTTGGCGCCGCCGGACACAGCAGCAGCCGCAAAAACTCCCTCGTCTCCATCTAACACTTGCGGACAAATAGCCCGAGGCAACAACAATTTGTAGAAAAAAAGTAATTCACAAGAAACAGATCTAACTGAAAAAATATCACGTGATCTATCGATCCGTGGCGATCACCCAGCAGGCTCTCAATGAAAACACCAATGTGTTTGAAGACCCACTTCCCGGTAATCACGTTGGCGTGCCGGGGACCGGGAACAAGCTGCCACGTCTGGTTGCGCTGCAAGGCATCAAACTCCTCTTGCATCGCAGCCATCCAGAGTAGGTATCGAAGAGCGGCTTGAATGGAGGAAGGCAAAGGCGACGTCGTAGAGGTGGATGCCGTGTGGACGTACTCATCCGAAGCATAGCCCGAGCTCGGGTGAAAAATGCCCGTACGGGCGCGAGTGACCGGGCCGACCGCGGGTGGTGAGCCCGCAGCCACCGGTGATGGGGCGCCAAGAGGCGACAAGGCCGCGGCCGAAGGCGGCGCCACAGGAGCCGGGTCCGTGGTCGGGGCCAACCCGCTAGGCGACGGCGGAGATGGAGCGGCAGAGTACGGCTCAAACTTCCGGCCGACAGGGGAAGCCGTAGGGGCCGCCGCGTCGGAGGGCGGCGGCGAGGTAGATGCCAAGTCGGAAAACGTCGTCAAGGCGGGGGCTGCGGGGTTAGGAAGCCCGAAGCTGGACCCGGAGGCAGCTGCACGCGGGTGACGCGCCTCAAAGCCAGGGGCGGGCCAAGGGTGGCACGCAAGCGCCCCGGGCGAGATGCCGATGGTCCCACATCATCAGCGGTGGGAGGGACAGCCGAGGGTACCTGCTAAAACGAAAACACATGCTTATCAAAGTAAACGTGCCGGGAGGTGAACACGCGGTGGGATACGGGATCATAGCACCGATAGCCCTTGGAGTTCGAAGGGTAGCCGATGAAGATGCATGCAACAGAACGTGGTGTAAGTTTACGAGGAGAAGTGTCGGCAGTACTAGGATATCATAGACACCCAAAGATATGCAGACCATCATAAGAAGGTGGCTTACCAAAGAGGAGGTGGTGAGGTGCGTAGTTCCACCGCGGGCGACAGGGCCGGAGGTTAAGGAGCAGTGACGGTAGAAAGTGCGTCCGGCCATAAGCGAGGCAGCACGTTATCATGAAACGTGATCATGCGAACGCACTCATTCAAAGTGCGAAGGACGCGTTCGGCTCGACCGTTTTTCTGTGAAGTATACGGGCAAGTGAGACAAAAAATTATGCTATAGTATGAAAAAAAGTGCGGAAGGCAAGATTGTCGAACTCTTTTTCATTGTCAGTCTGAAGAGCAAGAATGGGACGCCCAAACTGCGTGCCGACATAGGAGTAAAATGCCGTCAGGGTGGAAAGAGCATCCGATTTTCGTCGCAAAGGAAAAGTCCACACATAATGAGAATAATCATCAAGGATAACCAGGTAATATAAATAGCCCGAATTACTAGGAACTGGAGAGGTCCACACATCACTATGAATCAACTAAAAAAGGAAAAGAAGCAATGGTGGTGTTTGCCGACACGACAAGCATGACAGGTATGATCCTCTATCTTATTACAACCGAAACTGAAACTCCTAAGAATATGACAAAGGGTGACATGGTTGGGATGACCCAGACGAGCGTGCCAGAGGTCAACGCCAATGTAGAGAGCAACCGGTGCAGTGTTGGTGTAGGAGGGTGGATGCACCGGATAGAGCGAGGCGGGGCTGTCACATCAGTGAAGTACCATCCTGGTTCGAGCATCCTTGACACAAAAATCAAGCTCGTCAAATTCAACAGTAACAGGATTTTCACGAGTGAAACAACGAACGGAAATAAGATTCTTAATAAGATGAGGTGATACAAGTATGTTAGACAAAGATAAAGGCATGGAATTAGAAGGAAATGACGTGTGCCCGACGTGTGTAATGCGTAGGGTGGAACCGTCACCGACAATGGTGCGTGTTGAGGAACGTAGCAGAAATTCAAAATTTTCTACGCATCACCAAGATCAATCTATGGAGATACTAGCAACTAGAGAGAGGGGAGTGCATATTCATACCCTTGAAAATCGCGATGCGGAAGCGTTGAAGTGAACGGGGTTGATGGAGTCGTACTCGTCATGATCCAAATCACCGGAGATCCTAGTGCCGAACGGACGGCACCTCCGCGTTCAACACACGTGCAGCCCGGTGACGTCTCCCATGCCTTGATCCAGCAAGGTGAGAGGGAGAGGTTGGGGAAGACTCCATCCGGCAGCAGCACAACGGCGTGGTGGTGATGGAGGAGCGCGGAACTCCAGCAGGGCTTCGCCAAGCACTACGAGAGGCGAGGAGGGAGAGGGGTAGGGCTGCGCCAACAGGAGAAGAACTTCGTGTGTTGGGCTGCCCCTTTGCCTCCACTATATA
This sequence comes from Aegilops longissima, assembly GCA_021605205.1. NCBI lineage: Eukaryota > Viridiplantae > Streptophyta > Magnoliopsida > Poales > Poaceae > Aegilops > Aegilops longissima. The sequence goes on from CM038682.1 coordinate 31,024,868, forward strand.
TAGGGGGAGAGGGATGGTTGCACCCCCACCTAGGGTTCCCTCCCTAGGGGTGGCGGCAGCCCCAATCCCCATCTGGGGTGGCGGACAAGTGGGGGGGAGAGGGAGGCGCACCAGGCATGGGCCTTTAGGGCCCATCTGCTCTAGGGTTTGCCCCCTCTTCTCTTCTAGGCGCATGGGCCTTGGTGGGAGGCGCCCCAGCCCACCTAGGGGCTGGTCCTTCTCACACTTGGCCCATGTATGCCTCCGGGCCCGTGGCCCTCCCGGTGGACCCCGGACCCCTCCGGTGGTCCCGATACACTACCGGTGATGCCCGGAACACTTCCGGTGGCCAAAACCATACTTCCTATATATCAATCTTTACCTCCGGACCATTCCGGAACTCCTCTTGACTTCCGGGATCTCATACAGGACTCCAAACAACATTCGGTAACCGCGTACATACTTTCCCTATAACCCTAGCGTCATCGAACCTTAAGTGTGTAGACCCTACGGGTTCGGGAACCATGCAGACATGACCGAGACGTTCTCCGGTCAATAACCAACAGCGGGATCTGGATACCCATGTTGGTTCCCACATGTTCCACGATGATCTCATCGGATGAACCACGATGTCGAGGATTCAATCAATCCCGTATACAATTCCCTTTGTCTAGCGGTATTGTACTTGCCCGAGATTCGATCGTCGGTATGCCGATACCTTGTTCAATCTCGTTACCGGCAAGTCTCTTTACTCGTTCCGTAACACATCATCCTGTGATCAACCCCTTGGTCACATTGTGCACATTATGATGATGTCCTACCGAGTGGGCCCAGAGATACCTCTTCGTCACACGGAGTGACAAATCCCAATCTCGATTCGTGCCAACCCAACAGACACTTTCGGAGATACCCGTAGTGCAACTTTATAGCCACCCAGTTACGTTGTGACATTTGGTACACCCAAAGCATTCCTACGGTATCCGGGAGTTGCACAATCTCATGGTCTAAGGAAATGATACTTGACATTAGAAAAGCTTTAGCATACGAACTACACGATCTTTGTGCTAGGCTTAGGATTGGGTCTTGTCCATCACATCATTCTCCTAATGATGTGATCTCGTTATCAACGACATCCAATGTCCATGGTCAAGAAACCGTAACCATCTATTGATCAACGAGCTAGTCAACTAGAGGCTTACTAGGGACATGGTGTTGTCTATGTACCCACACATGTATCTGAGTTTCCTATCAATACAATTATAGCATGGATAATAAACGATTATCATGAACAAGGAAATATAATAATAATAACCAATTTATTATTGCCTATAGGGCATATTTCCAACAGTCTCCCACTTGCACTAGAGTCAATAATCTAGTTCACATCTCCATGTGATTAACACTCACAGGTCACATTGCCATGTGACCAACATCCAAAGAGTTTACTAGTGTCACTAAACTAGTTCACATCATCATGTGATTAAGACTCAATGAGTTCTGGGGTTTGATCATGTTTTGCTTGTGAGAGAGGTTTTAGTCAATGGGTCTGGAACATTCAGATCCGTATGCACTTCGCAAATCTCTAGGTCATATTGTAAATGATGCTTCCACGCTCCATTTGAAGCTATTCCAAATGGCTGCTCCACTATACGTATCCGGTTTGCTACTCAGAGTCATTCGGATAGGTGTTAAAGCTTGCATTGACGTAACCCTTTACGCCGAACTCTTTATCACCTCAATAATCGAGAAACATGTCCTTATTTACTCCAAGGACAATTTTGACCGCTGTCCAATGATCCATTCCTGGATCATTCTTGTACCCCTTGACTGACTAATGGCAAGGCACACTTCCGGTGTGGTACACAACATAGCATATTATAGAGCCTACGTCTGAAGCATAGGGGACGATCTTCGTCCTTTCTCTCTCTTCTGCCGTGGTCGAGATTTAACTCTTAATTTCATACCTTACAACTCAGGCAAGAACCCTTCTTTGACTGATCCATCTTGAACACCTTCAAGATCATGTCAAGGTATGTGCTCATTTGAAAGTACCATTCAGCGTTTTTTATCTATCCTCATAGATCTTGATGCTCAATGTTCAAGCAGCTTAATCCAGGTTTTCTATTGAAAAACACTTATGAAATAACCCTATATGCTTTCCAGAAATTCTACATCATTTCTGATCAACAATATGTCAACAACATATACTCATCAGAAATTCTATAGTGCTCCCACTCACTTCTTTGGGAATACAAGTTTCTCATAAACTTTGTATAAACCCAAAATCTTTGATCATCTCATCAAAGCGTACATTCCAACTCCGAGATGCTTACTCCAGTCCTTAGAAGGATAGCTGGAGCTTTGCATACTTGTTAGCGTCTTTCAGGATTGTCAAAACCTTTCTGGTTATATCACATACAACCTTTCCTCAAGAAAATTGTCGAGGACAATGTTTTGACATCCTATCTGCAAGATTTCATAAATAATGTAGTAACTGCTAATCCAATTCCAACAGACTCTTAGCATCGCTATGAGTGAGAAAGCCTCACCGTAATCAACTCCTTGAATCTTGTCGGAAAACATCTTAATGACAAGTCGAGCTTTCTTAATGGTGATACTTACCATCATTGTCTGTCTTCCTTTTAAAATCCGTCTGTACCCAATATCCTTACGACCATCAAGCAGTTCTTCCAAAGTCTACACTTTGTTTTCATACATGGATCCTCTCTCGGATTTTATGGCCTCGAGGCATTTGTCGGAATCCGGGCCCACCATCGCTTCTCCATAGCTCGTAGGTTCATTGTTGTCTAGCAACATGACCTTCAAGACATGATTAATGTACCACTCTGAAGTAGTACGCATCCTTGTCACCCTACAAGGTTCGGTAGTGACTTGATCCGAGTTTTATGATCACCATCATCAACTTCCACTTCAATTGATGTAGGTGCCATAGGAATAACTTCATGTGCCCTGCTACATACTGGTTGAAGTTATGGTTCAATAACCTCATCAAGTCTCCACCATCCTCCCACTCAATTCTTTCGAGAGAAACTTTTTCTCGAGAAAGGACCCGTTTCTAGAAACAATCACTTTTGCTTCCGGGTACGAAATAGGAGGTATACCCAACTGTTTTGGGGTGTCCTATGAAGATGCATTTATCCGCTTTGGGTTCGAGCTTATCAACCTGAAACTTTTTCACATAAGCGTCGCAGCCCCAAGCTTTCAAGAAACGACAGCTTAGGTTACTCCAAACCATAGTTCATATGGTGTCATCTCAACGGAATTACGTGGTGCCCTATTTAAAGTGAGTGCGGTTGTCTCTAATGCCTAACCCATGAACGATAGTGGTAATTCGATAAGAGACATCATGGTACGCACCATATCCAATAGGGTGCAACTATGATGTTCGGACACACCATCACACTATGGTGTTCCAGGCGGTATTAATTGTGAAACAATTTCCACAATGTCTTAATTTCGTGCCAAAACTCGTAACTCAGATATTCATCTCTATGATCATATCATAGACATTTTATCCTCTTGTCACGAAGAACTTCAACTTCACTCTGAAATTACTTGAACCATTCAATAATTCAGACTTGTGTTTCATCAAGTAAATATACTCAGTATCTACTCAAATCATCTGTGAAGTAAAAACATAACGATATCCACTGCGTGCCTCAGCACTCATTGGACTGCACACATCAAAATGTATTACTTCCAACAAGTTGCTTTCTTGTTCCATTTCACTGAAAACGAGGCTTTCAGTCATCTTGCCGATATGGTATGATTTGCATGTCTCAAGTGATTCAAAATCAAGTGAGTCCAAACGGTCCATCTGCATGAATATACAACAATAGACATGGTTCGCATGTCTCAAACTTTTCAAAAAACGAGTGAGTCCAAAGATCCATCAACATGGAGCTTCTTCATACGTTTTATACCAATATGACTTACATGGCAGTGCCACAAGTAGGTGGTACTATCATTACTATCTTATATCTTTTGGCATGAACATGTGTATCACTACGATCGAGATTTAATAAACCATTCATTTTAGGTGCAAGACCATTGAAGGTATTATTCAAATAAACAGAGTAACCATTATTCTCCTTAAATGAATAACCGTATTGCGATAGACATAATCCAATCATGTCTATGCTCAACGCAAACACCAAATAACAATTATTTAGGTTTAACACCAATCTCGAAGGTAGAGGGAGCGTGCGATGCTTGATCATATCAACCTTGGAAACACTTCCAACACATATCGTCAGCTCACCTTTAGCTAGTCTCCTTTTATTCCGTAGCTTTTATTTCGAGTTACTAGCACTTAGCAACCGAACCGGTATCTAGTACCCTGGTGCTACTAGGAGTACTAGTAAAGAACACATTAACATAACGTATATCCAATATACTTCCGTCGACCTTGCCCGCCTTCTTATCTACCAAGTATCTAGGGTGGTTCTGCTTTAGTGTCTGTTCCTCTCATTACAGAAGCACTTAGTCTCGGGTTTGGGTTCAACCTTGGGTTTTCACTGGAGCAGCAGCTGTTTTGCCGTTTCATGAAGTATCCCTTCTTGCCCTTGCCCTTTTTGAAACTAGTGGTTTTACTAACCATCAACAATTGATGCTCCTACTTGACTTCTACTTTCACAAGGCGTCAAACATCACGAATACTTCAAGGATCATCATATCTATCCCTGATATGTTATAGTTCATCACGAAGCTCTAGTAGCTTGGTGGCAATGACTTTGGAGAAACATCACTATCTCATCTGGAAGATTAACTCCCACTCGATTCAAGTGATTGTTGTACCCAGACAATCTGAGTACAAGCTCAACGATTGAGCTTTTCTCCCTTAGTTTGTAGGCCAAGAAGCTCGTCGGAGGTCTTATACCTCTTGACGTGGGCAGGAGCCTGAAATCCCAATTTCAGCCCTCAAAACATCTCAGATGTTTCGCGACGTTTCGAAATCGTCTTCGGTGCCTTAACTCTAAACCATTTAACATTACTGAACTATCACGTAGTTATCAAAACGTGTATGTCATATGTTCGCAACATCCACAGACGACGTTCGAGGTTCAGCACACTGAGCGGTGCATTAAGGACATTAGCCTTCTACTGTCCGCATAATTGCTACTGTCAACTTTCAACTATATTTTCTCTAGGAACATATCTAAAACAGTAGAATTAAAGCGCGAGCTATGATATAATTTGCAAAGGGCTTTTGACTATGTTCAGGATAATTAAGTTCATCTAATGAACTCCCACTCAGATAGACATCCCTCTAGTCATCTTAAGTGATACATGATCCGAGTCAACTAGGCCGTGTCCGATCATCACGTGAGACGGACTAGTCATCATCGGTAAACATCTTCATGTTGATCGTATCCACTATACGACTCATGTTCGACCTTTCGGTCTCTTGTGTTCCGAGGCCATGTCTGTACATGCTAGGCTCGTCAAGTCAACCTAAGTGTTCCGCGTGTGTAAATCTGGCTTACACCCGTTGTATGTGAACGTTAGAATCTATCACACCCGATCATCACGTGGTGCTTCGAAACAACGAACTTTCGCAACGGTGCACAGTTAGGGGGAACACTTTCTTGAAATTATTATGAGGGATCATCTTATTTACTACCGTCGCTCTAAGCAAATAAGATGCATAAACATGATAAACATCACATGCAATCAAAAAAGTGACATGATATGGCCAATATCATTTTTGCTCCTTCTGATCTCCATCTTCGGGGCTCCATGATCATCATCGTCACCGGCATGACACCATGATCTCCATCATCATGATCTCCATCATCGTGTCTCCATGAAGTTGTCTCGCCAACTATTACTTCTACTACTATGGCTAACGGTTTAGCAATGAAGTAAAGTAATTACATGGCGTTATTCAGTGACACGCAGCTCATACAATAAATAAAGACAACTCCTATGGCTCCTGCTGGTTGTCATACTCATCGACATGCAAGTCGTGATTCCTATTACAAGAACATGATCAATCTCATACATCACATATCATTCATCACATTCTATTGGCTATCTCACATCACATAGCATACGCTGCAAAAACAAGTTAGACGTCCTCTAATTGTTGTTTGCATGTTTTACATGGCTGCTATGGGTTTCTAGCAAGAACGTTTCTTACCTACGCAAAAGCCACAACGTGATATGCCAATTGCTATTTACCCTTCATAAGGACCCTTTTCATCGAATCCGATCCGACTAAAGTGGGAGAGACTGGCACCCGCTAGCCACCTTATGCAACAATTGCATGTCAGTCGGTGGAACCTGTCTCACGTAAGTGTACGTGTAAGGTCGGTCCGGGCCGCTTCATCCCACAATACCGTCGAAACAAGATAGGACTAGTAACGGTAAGCATATTGAACAAAATCAATGCCCACAACAACTTGTGTTCTACTCGTGCATAGAATCTACGCAATAGACCTAGCTCATGATGCCACTATTGAGGAACGTAGCAGAAATTCAAAATTTTCTACGCATCACCAAGATCAATCTATGGAGATACTAGCAACAGGAGAGAGGGGAGTGCATCTTCATACCCTTGAAAATCGCGATGCGGAAGCTTTCAAGTGAACGGGATTGATGGAGTCGTACTCGTCGTGATCCAAATCACCGGAGATCCTAGTGCCAAACGGACGACACCTCCGCGTTCAACACACGTGCAGCCCGGTGACGTCTCCCATGCCTTCATCCAGCAAGGTGAGAGGGAGAGGTTGGGGAAGACTCTGTCCGGCGGAAGCACAACGGCGTGGTGGTCATGGAAGAGCGCGGAACTCCAGCAGGGCTTCGCCAAGCACTACGAGAGACGAGGAGGGAGAGGTGTAGGGCTGCGCCAACAGGAGAAGAACTTCGTGTGTTGGGCTGCCCCTTTGCCTCCACTATATATAGGGGGAGAGGGAGGGCTGCGCCCCCACCTAGGGTTCCCTCCCTAGGGGTGGCGGCATCCCCAATCCCCATCTGGGGTGGCGGCCAAGTGGGGGAGAGGAGGCGCACTGCATGGGCCTTTAGGGCCCATCTGCCCTAGGGTTTGCCCCCCCTCTTCTCTCTAGGCGCATGGGCCTTGGTGGGAGGCGCCCCAGCCCACCTAGGGGCTGGTCCCTTCTCACACTTGGCCCATGTATGCCTCCGGGGCCCGTGGCCCCTCCCGGTGGACCCCCGGACCCCTCCGGTGGTCCCGGTACACTACCGGTGATGCCTGGAACACTTCCGGTGGCCAAAACCATACTTCCTATATATCAATCTTCACCTCCTGACCATTTCGGAACTCCTCGCGACGTCCGGGATCTCATCCGGGACTCCGAACAACATTCGGTAACCGCGTACATACTTTCCCTATAACCCTAGCGTCATCAAACCTTAAGTGTGTAGACCCTACGGGTTCGGGAACCATGCAGACATGACTGAGACGTTCTCCGGTCAATAACCAACAGCGGGATCTGGATACCCATGTTGGTTCCCACATGTTCCACGATGATCTCATCGGATGAACCACGATGTCGAGGATTCAATCAATCCCGTATACAATTCCCTTTGTCTAGCGGTATTGTACTTGCCCGAGATTCCATCGTCGGTATGCCGATACCTTGTTCAATCTCGTTACCGGCAAGTCTCTTTACTCTTTCCGTAACACATCATCCCGTGATCAACCCCTTGGTCACATTGTGCACATTATGATGATGTCCTACCGAGTGGGCCCAGAGATACCTCTCCGTCACACGGAGTGACAAATCCCAATCTCGATTCGTGCCAACCCAACAGACACTTTCGGAGATACCCGTAGTGCACCTTTATAGCCACCCAGTTACGTTGTGACGTTTGGTACATCCAAAGCATTCCTATGGTATCCGGGAGTTGCACAATCTCATGGTCTAAGGAAATGATACTTGACATTAGAAAAGCTTTAGCATACGAACTACACGATCTTTGTGCTAGGCTTAGGATTGGGTCTTGTCCATCACATCATTCTCCTAACGATGTGACCCCGCTATCAACGACATCCAATGTCCATGGTTAGGAAACCGTAACCATCTATTGATCAACGAGCTAGTCAACTAGAGGCTTACTAGGGACATGGTGTTGTCTATGTACCCACACATGTATCTGAGTTTCCTATCAATACAATTACAGCATGGATAATGAACGATTATCATGAACAAGGAAATATAATAATAATAACCAATTTATTATTGCCTCAAGGGCATATTTCCAACAGTGCGGTGGGCGGTGGTGACGGGAGTGAAAGTGGCAAGATTACCAGGATGAGCGAACATGTGAGCAGCGGCCCCGCTGTCCATGTACCAATCACCGCTGCCAGTGTAGTTGTTCGGCGTAGGGGTGGTGTGCAGCGCGGCGAGAAGCGTCGGGTCCCAAGGAACCGGTGGCAACGCCGGAGAAGGTGACGGAGACGCCATCAGGAAGCCGCAACCACCACTTAGCTGCGGCGGCGGGTACCCTCCATAGGGCTGCGGAGCCACATACTACACCTGATGCGCCGGTGTACGCGACACGGGAAGAGTAAGCAACGGTGCCCATGGGACCACATGGTGTATGCATGGACAACACCAGTCCACGGGTTGTACCCGTCGGCCCAAGGAGGAGGCGCCTGCGGCTACTGCTGCTGACGAGGAGGACCCGCAGGCTGCTGCGGCTGTTGCTGGCCACCGCACCGGCCTCCTCGGCGCCGATCGACGGGTAGCGCGGGAGGGGCAGGCGCGCCATAGGGAGGCGGCGGCAGGGGCAGCGGCGGCGAATGCTACTGCGACTGGTAGCGCACCGGGTGGCGCGGCTATGGGGGGCGGCGGGTGGTGGTGGAGGGCCACCGCGGGTGGTACCGGCTGCGAGGGCAGTGTGAATGGCCCGCACCTTGACCTGCTCGGGGATGAGGGTGAGGTTCACCTCGGCGTTGCCAAAGTCCTCGTTGAGGCCGGCAGTGAGCGTGCTGAGGAGGAGATCATCATTGATATTCGTGCCAATAGCGCGGAGCTCATCAGCGAGAGTCTTGATACGGCGACAATAGTCGTCGACGGAGGAGTTGTCCTGGTGGCATCCAAAAAACTCTTGCTGCAAAAAAACGCGACGTTGAAGACGATTGTCGGTGAAGAGCCCATTCAGCTTGGTCCACACGGCGAAGGCATCATCACCGTCTTGCGTGACTGTGTGAAAGAGGTCCGGCGAGATGGTGAGGAAGAACTACTGGATGAGCGTGGTGTCGATGGTGGACCACTCATGGTGCACGGGCACGAGGCTGGAGTTCAGTGAGCCATCCACATGGCCGAGGAGGTTGTACTCCTGGAACAAGAGGGAGAAGTATGTCTTCCATGCATAATAGGAGGAGTCATCTGAGCAAGGCGAACCGGAACCCGCTCCTAGATGTTGAGGTTGTGGGTGACGGGAGCGTGGGGAGGGTTGGTGTCGGCGAACGAGTTGGAGGGGTTGGAGGAGCCGGACGAGGTGGTGGACGACATGGCGGCAGGGTGGTGGTGCGGCTAGGGTTAGGGTTGATGAAGGCGACAGGGAGAGGTCCGGCGGCGGCTTCGGGTGGCGGGGAAGTAGTCGTGGCGGCGGCGAAGGTAGGTAGTGGCGGCTGCAGGGGGTCGCGGCGGCGGCTGATGAGGCGGCGATGGCGAGGGGGAAGGGCAGCGGCGACAGATGGGTAGCGCGGCGGCGGGGAAGCGGGTAGCAGCGACAGCGGGGAAGCGGGTAGCGGCGGCAGCGGGGAAGCGGGTAGCGGCGGCGGCGGCGCGATGGGGGGCGCGGTGGCGTCGGCTGGGCTGGCGGCGGTGCGATGGGGGGCGCGGTGGCGTCGGCTGGGCTGGCGGCGGTGCGATGGGAGGGCGCGGTGGCGACGGCTGGGCTGGCGGCGTCGGCGGGGGAGCGAAAGCTAGGGTTGAAACCCTAAAACTAATACCATGTATGATGATCGAATTGCACGATGTACTGATCAGATGCAATCGCACGTATATATGATGTACAATGATGAACCACGACCTCAACTATACCATGAAACTAGGAAGTGGGCCTGATACACAATATGCACAACGCATATACTCAACACTCAAGTTGTATCGCTACCAGAACTAGAATCCGCCATAGATCGAAACAAGAAGAACTAGTTTGACCCTAACAGGCCACTGCCCTGGACCATGTCGCCTTCTCCTTAGTCCTTCTCATGTTCATGGATAGGCAAAAACATCTTATATCTTATATTTACTAATTGGAGGCATCATATGAGCTTCCGCGTTAATCCACATCATCAAGTTTAATTTAGTCATTAGATTGAAAACTTGATGGTCAATATCTATTAGAAGACTTTTTCCTTATAAAAAACACACACATACAAAGATAAGAGACACTTCCTATTATAAAATAAGACATCACGTGGAAAAAAGGAGTCCTCACGCTATCAAATAGACCCACCATGATAAAAAAAAAAGGTCATTTGAACCCACACGTACACAAATGAGACACTGGTAATTATAAATTGGTGATGTCACGTGGGAAAAAAGGGGTCCTCATGCTATAAAAGAGATCCCCTTTCTGAAAAAAGAAAAAAAAGATATGTACAAATAAAAAATATTCTGCTCACACTACAAATGTGCGTATATCCTAATTCCCAGCAGAACAAACACCACGTGCATGTACTCTTGAAGAAAGAAAAAAGGACACATACAAATAAGGAGTCCAGAAATTACAAAAATGATTATGCCTAATAATTGAAAAAGAAATTTCAATACCCACATACAAAAACATGATCCAGGCAAAATAAAATAAATGAAACACAAACATAAATAAATCTCTCCATGTGCCTCCCAGATATTATCAGTAGAAAGGTCATTGACTTAATATATGAAATCAGCTAATTTTTAAATAAGAAGGAAATGTGCATAAATTGTGGCACGTAAAAAATATATTTATTAATTTATATATGAACTTAATCCAGATATGAAAAATAATTAAAGAAATATCATTGCTTTTTCTAGGGGTTGGAATATCAATGTTTATGGTTGGAAAAGCAGAACGTCCAATATTTCAAATAGTGACACTTCACAACCAGATCCATTCAAATTCTAAATGTTTAGGGCTAAAAAAATTCCCCAAGTTTTATGAGATACTATATCGTTTGATTTCATTCTATATAGATACATTCTGAATTTCCATATAAAAAAGGATTACACATCCCAATTCGCATGAAAACATAAACTATGTACCCGTCAGCTTGATTTAAGAAAATAGAAACGTACAAATAAGGAGTCCTTAAGCCTCACGTTGAGGAAAATAAGCCTATTAATGATGGAAAAATAAATTCCCATCCCACATACTGAAATATCGCCAGCGCATCACAAATATCACCACTAACAAGGTCATTAATTTTATATGTGAAATAACCTAATTGCAAGGCAAGTAGAAAAGTATGCATATGTTGTCGTGCATTGAAAACCATATATGAACATAAAGCTGTTAATAAACATCAGTTGAAGGAATATCATTAGTTTTCTTATCAATATGTATAACTTAGCATTTGTTTAGTGTGTGATATTTCAAATTTATACTCCAATATTGATCATGTTAATACACTGATAATACTTATGTGTCCCTATAGTAGCTAGGCCGTGCAGATGCACGGGTTTATGACTAGTAATGTAATAAACTATTTAGAATTACCGACCGAATACATTGAAGGATGGTGTCAAACTGACGATATAAAGGTGAAACATATGAATAACTCTGTTGTTATATTGTGGTCATAATTTTGGGGAAGCAAATAAGTGCCAGTCACACTCTTTAATCAACAACAACATCAAAAAATGACTCTTTCCTTTTTGTACGCACACTCCAATCCATTTTATCTCGAAGCACATGCGGGGTGCTTCTCAACAGGACACACTATACACACTTCAAATTGAACCAGCACAACATTTGCAGAACAAAAAATTCTTGTTGATTCTTCCTGGTTTTTAGTGGGCACAATCGGAGGACAAGCGACCTCACTGTCTACATTTTCTATCAGTGTCTTCTAATATCTCAACTCATCAGCAAGAAAACACATCAGAAGTTCAATATTAGTATACACTCATGACCGAATGACCAAAGGAAGGGAACCCAACAACAGACATGCATATGACTTGAAGATATATAGAGCAGAGCGAGCAATATCCAAAAGGTCGGTTACTTTAGCGGCACGATAAGCGTGATGCTGCTGAATGGGGTTGAGTCATGGGCAGTATGTGTTTATCGTGTTGGCCAGCCACACATAACTTTATGTTGTTCACATGCTAATCACATGTATACATTGGGATAAGTAATCATTTTTATTTTGAAATAAAATCTCAGGTCAATTTTTCTGGGATGCAAAAAGTTGTACCTTCTAATTTCTTTCCTGAACTCTGATAGACTAGATGAGACTCTTACTATGCAGTTTTAGTAAGGCTTTCCTTTCGAAGTACTCAAATAATTCTCAACAATTTTTGTAGGAGTTTTCAATAATAATATTTATCCAGGGATGGCTGACGAGAAAACCTACACGGAGTTTCCAACTCTCAGATTAACTGCGGTTTGCTTTATAAGAGGAGCTTGAAAAATTCATAGTGATAATTTGGTTTGCGATATGTAGGATCTTGCAAAACCACATTCTAGAAGAGCTGGGGAGCTTCCAATAGTACAATAGTGACCATGAAAAATCTTTGAACATAAAAGACTATCTAAATGTTCCTCATGTTTCCCAGATGCGCATATTTTCTATTTTTCTAGGGATAAATGCTGATCACTTGTATGCACCGAGGATGAACAATCGGTTCCCACTAGAATATGAGTTTTTTTATGAGAGGTAAAGTTGCATCTAATGTTTTTCCTTAACAACCCATGGAGTGGGGGAAAAAGCAAGGATATATTGTTTCGAGTAATACCAAAACTTGCAGATATAAATGCTCTGAAGTTATAGAGAAAAGATATTAGTGGCATAGACAAATTTTTAAATTAGATTTCCAATGCAGTATGCTATGTAGTGTGACATGATTCATGAGCCATCTGGTATCTTTGTCAAAAATGTAACAGAATTCCCCAAATAAGACAGAACATCTCAAATTTTATTTCTAGGAAAATGGTCTTTCACTACAAAGGATGAGGCTTCTTATGTTGGGTGGCTAACTGCACATAATTTTCATTTCTTCCAAAATTTTATAGGATTTAGCTAAGTGTAAACAAAGGAAGCTTAATATGGATTATTTTAAATGAAATTTTATGAAGTTATTTAAGTGAGAACACCCACAAAGATTCCATCAACTACCTAAATTTATCAGGCTCATTGATGAGTCCAATTTATGTGATTATTTTGATAGTTATTTTGTGCCTACATAGTGGGCTTTGTGGAAATTTACCGCGTTTGCGCACCTCTTTCTGTTGATATTCCTCAGGTAACGCTTTTTGGACCAAATAATACTTTATGAAAGAAATCCAGTAAATGGCAGTGAAATTATGTATTTAATGTGATAATCATATACCATAAATTAATGGAGCAAATGGGCCAATTGAGGAGCCGCCGCGATGCCTATTGAGCAAAAGACGTCGGATCATACGAGCGTGACTGCTCGTATGAGCAGTCGTATGGAGTGCCAGCGCCGCCGCCTCGTCCACTATTTTCACCCCATGAAATTGGGTCGGGGATGAGATGACTAGAGAGACCAGAAACTCATAAAGAAGGCAGAACCCTAGCCTCTGGAGTTCATCCGAAGGGTGATTGACCAGGAAGAGATCGACATCTTCATCACCAAGCACGCGGGGGCTACAACATAATCACCATTGTCATCATCATGATCATCCACATCCATCTCGTTGTAACTTCAAGAACCCTAGCGGACCATGTTGTGATTGTAACATTTGTGATTCAGTCATGTTCACCATCACTGTCATCATGATGATTACTGTCCCCATCTATGAGTAGACCCCTAGTTCTTGGGGATGGATGAACCTTGGTATGTATATGATGCGAACTGTTATTTTGGATATCAGAACCTCTGTTAAATGCTTAGTTTAATAACCTTGAATGTTGTGAAGGGGCCCCACTCAGCATTAGCGCCATATGGCCACGAAATATATCACTGTCCTTGTAAAGGGTAGGATGTGAAGGTAATTCTAGATGGCAGTAAAAGCCTTTACTCCTAAACTTTGCAGTTTATATGGGAATAACGGAGAACCCTTAGAGAGGCCGTGTCCACCGCGTCGATGCAGTCATCCCGTCGTGGATGACGCGGTCGATGCAGTCATCGTGACGCGGTCACTGCATTCGTCGAGGTCGCGTCTTGCAGAAAAGTCTGTCAGAGGACGCTAGGTGTCCATCTTGTGGACAAGGCGGCAGCGGCGGTGTGTTGATGAAGATGTTGGTGAAGACTACGTTGATAAAGATCTTGACGATGAAGTGTCTGTGATGGCGTTGCAGCGGCGTGTCGACGATGACGAGTCGCTTGAAGACGTTCCTCACACCGACGAAGTGTTGATGCCGTGTCTTGTCGGAGAAGTCGATGAAGATTGCATCTCGTTCCACACCGGCATGGTGTGCGGAAGGTGCATGTTGAGATTAGGCGTGCTCTACAAAGAAGGTTGGCTCGTAGCCTGGCTAGTCATACGTGTCGATGAAGTGGCACAGGGTCGATGCAGAGGTGTCGATCGGTACGGAAGATATCGGCGTGGGTGCAGATCGGCTCGGTGTTTCTGTAGAAATCAGACATGATGTAGTAGATCACTCAGTGCAGCCGCCGGTCGGCGACTGGTGCGTCGCTCAGGCGCGCGGCCCTCCCGGGGTCGATGCCCGCGTATGTGCGAAGGAAGGTGTAGCTGGCGGTTGGCGATGGCTTGTGTGGGACTGCGGGCCCGTCAGGCCGTGGATGCCGCTCCCTTCTCGCCGGTCGAAGTAGACGTGGCATACGCGGCAGGAGGAGGCACGTGTCGGAGTCCAGGTTTTGCAGCATGCGTCTCCTCGTACGAGATTAGTTTGCGTGGCCATGTGCATGATTCATGGATGGATATGTGTGCATGCAAGCTTGCTTTGCATGGGCGGACCTACGCATGGATGGACGAGCCTTTGGTGAAGCTTGATGTCGAGGGGCAAGGTGATGTGGCATTGATGGAGATCGGATCACATGCCTGTTGGACGAGCCGGCGTCCGCTGTTCTGGATCGCGCGCTCGCACGATGGCGTCCACGCCTGTGCGCGTGGCCCAATTGAGGTTGGCACCGTGCCGCTCGTAATAGATTGATCCGTGGCGTTGTTGATGTCTTAGCCGAGGGATCGATCCGCTGCTCGTCGGCGGGTGTGTGCTACCTCCGGCACAGGGCTCGGAGCAGCTGCACGTGGTACCCCTTGTCCATGGTTGCCGGTTTGAAGTTGCGCGGGAGGTCTGAAGATTTTCGACGGATAATGGGGTAGATCAATAGGTTTATTGGGAGGCTCTGGAAAACTAATCTAATAGGATTTCAAAAACTAAAATTGATCTATGAAATCGATCTAATGACAGGAACTCAAAAATTGGATCTAAATTACAAGATCAATCTATTTTGATTAACCGGGTGCCACATCCCTGGGGAGAGGAGATTAATCTCCCCGGGGGCGGCGCGCTGCGGAAGTGATGAAAGTTTCTAGGATCGGCGTGACTAACCACTCTAATACCATATGAAAATTGTATAGGATGGTTGAATATTGTTGTTGTGGAAAATATGAATTATGTGTTATGTTGATCTGACACTCATATTGGGTATATATAGAAATACATGAGGAGTACAAGCTTGGAGTACAAGACAAACTACACGTGGTTTAAACATATTCTATCTCTATCTTCTTATCTCTAACTAAACACGATTATACTTCTAATAGTTTGGACTCTAATACTAATATTGAGACACGTGCCAGCCAAGAGCAGCCCTTCTTCAGTTCTTATGCTATATTTTATACCGAGGCCAGGCACAAAGCAAACACTTTTCTATCCGGCTAGCCTGACCAGGCAGAAATTCTCAGCTCAGTGCTTCCACACCAGGCGTCATTATCACCAAGTCAAAAGGGCCAGGACAAGAATCACACTGACCCTAAGTATGTGGTCTATCTCGTGCTGGGGAGTCAGTTATCCATTCATAACTTAAATAAGAGCAAGAACAACACCGGTTGCGAGTTTGAGTAAATGGCATTGACAGTCTAAGAACTTGTGTTACGGGTGCACTTTAGTTAGGGTACTTGGAATCCGGAAAAATCGATCATACAACTTGCGTTGCGGATGCAATTTGGTCACATGGTGTCGGGGAAACGACACCAATGGGATCGTGAGGATCCCTTCTACGGTTGGCGGGGAGAGAGTTGCACAAAGATCAGGTCTGGTTATCAGCGCGAGGGATTTTTACCCAGGTTCGGGTCGCTGAGTAGCGTCAAACCCTAGCCCTGCTTTTGGGTGTATATTTAGTGTTTTTTAGTTCTTAGACTAGCTGCTATGCATGCCCAGTTTGAATCCTCCTCCAGTATGCCTCGGGCCTCCTTTTATATGTCAAAGGGGTCTTCACAGTCGCACACAGGAGGTGTAAGGTGGCTACAGTGTACAAGCTTATCACTGACATCGTAGGACAAGCGCATTTAATGTGCTGCTTACGTGCCCTCTAACTTTATCGGGGACGGTAATAGAACTTATCCCGTTCATCGCTGCCTCACCCCATTTCGACACGCGTCCAGACTGACGAGGCATGCAGCGTCAGGCTGGTTGGCCAGCCGCTGTGCTTGCGCGGTGGCAGGACCTTCATGAAGATCTGCGTGCCACCACACAGGTGCTTGCTTAGTTGGCTTAGAATCTGCATGCCACCACGCAGGCGTCTGTCTAGTTGGCAAGCTGGTTGTCGCGCTGAAACGGCCGTGCTATGGTGAAACCTTGTCGGGTGCGGGCCTGGCTGTGGCCCCGCAATTGTGGTCTTGCCGGGGCCTCCTAAGTCGTCCCCGGCAAGGGCCTTGCCGGGAGTCTTCGTTTTCTGGTCTCCATGTAGACCTGCGTGCCACCAGTCTTCACAGATATTCGCATGCTACTACGCATGAGCCCCTGAGCCTTGGCTTTGACATTGTCGATAGCGTCAGAGCTCTCAGCCTCAAGGGTGATGGCCTTGTGGTGCTTCACGAGCTGCCCCGGCAAGGAGCTCGCCGGGGCTACGCAAGCCGCCCCGGCAAGGATATTGCCGGGGGAGGTCTAGCTCGTCTTCTGCTCTCTGTTTACTGGCTGGAGTGCTGTCTCGGTAGCCTTGTATCTTTTCTTCTACTGCCCCGCCAAGCCTTCGCCACAGGTGCGGCTACAACTGCCCGTGCTCAAGTAAGGGGTAAAGAAAGGCCCATAAATTCGTACACCGACACATGGGCCATCTAAACTGGCCAGCTGTCCGGTTTTCTCTCTTTTGCAGTCACGTGCGGTGCACGTGACGTTGGTTGAACACGAAAAATTGTCACGTGGCGCTCACGTGAGTTCCTGGCTGGCTTTGTTTTTTTTACACAAAGGCCTTTGGTTTCGTAGTAATTTTTGTATTTGACCTCTTAAATGCCACCACTCACGTTTTGCACCTGTTTTTTTTTTCACAAAGGCCGCTGCTGCTGTATCTTGAAGGCCGAAGAAGAAACCCGGCCTGAGAGTATCTTAGATTTTTGACCCGGAAAGGTATGCATGATCTGCCCTATTTTTCTTGCACATCTTCTTCTTGTTTTTCTTGTCATATCATTTATATTAATTGCTAGGCTACTTGTCATGTCATTCACATTTTTTAAAGTATGTAAATTTTTAAATATACGATAAACAATTTTAGATACAGTGTGGTCATTTTTCTAAGTAAGTGATGAACATTTTCGAATATGTGGTGAATATATTTTTAAATATGCGATGAACATATTTCAAATACACGTTGACTATTTTACAAATACATGATGAACATTTTTTATATACCTGACTAACATTTTTCCAATATGTGATAATTTTTTTGAATTGCGAATGATATTTTAGAAATACGCGACGAATGTTTTTTTTGCATAAGTAATGAATATTTTTCTAGTGCACGGTGAACATTTTTGAATACACACCATCACTTTAAAATTTGTGTTTTTCTCTAAATACAAGATGGACAATTTTCATATACGATGAACATTGTTTCTGAATACATGACGGGCATGTTTTGAATACATGCTGATTTTTACGTACATTCGAAATGTTTTCACTCTTTTAATATATTTTTCAAAATGAATGAAATATTAAAACTAGAGACACTTTTATAGAATATGTACGACTAAAGGAAAGAAAACAAAACAAAAATCGTAAGAGAAAAAAAATCACGCGTGCATGTGCTCTATGCATGCAGCGCCTATGTGCTTGCTGATCCATTCATGTGTCTTCTATGGCACGTTGATGGCTGCTTGTCCTGTCTCCTTTCTACCAAACAGCAGCAGGAGCCTTTGTGCAAACAAAAAACAGGGGCAAAACGTGACTCACGGCATTTAAGAGGTCAATACAAAATTACCTAAGAAACCAGGGGCCTTTGTGGAAAAACAACACCGTCGAGGGACTCGCGTGAGCGCCGCGTGACACTTTTTGCGACCAACCGACGTTATGTGCACCGCCCATGACAGTAAAAGAGAGAAAACCGGGCTGCTGGCCGGTTCAGATGGCCTCTGTGACCAAACTGCACCCGCAACGCAAGTTTTACGACGGGCTTTTTCGGTTTGCGAGTAGCGTGACTGAAGTGCACCCGCAGCTCAAGTTCTCAGACCGTCACTGCCATTTACTCTCCGAGTTTGCAAGGCGTTAATTACCTATCATAGACATAAAACATATCTCACTCATAGTATTGCAACTCTGTGTTATCTAGTTAATGGAATAATGTCATACCTGTCATTGTATAGTGAAAATTGTGAGAGAAAAGCATCAGTTGAAGTGGTGTATCAAGAGTTCTACACAACGTGCCATAAGCCCATAACTCCCACATGCATGATCAATACCATGAGGACTGCACAAGCTCGACCAAGCAATCAGAAGACGGGATAATTAGAATTTGTTGGTTCTTAAAAATTGCATATCAGAAGAAAACCCTACATGTGACTGACCCACACGCAAGAGTATAAAATCATAAGTAGAATGTTGTTCACGAAATTCAGCAATGAATTTCAGCTCCATGAGCGCTCTCCTTTCACTGTCTGTCACTGAATGTGCATGCTTTCTCTCACACGTTTTTGCATGCAATTCATCTTTCTTTGTGAATCTGTCATGGGAGCCGTATTTGCGGCCATGTTTTTTAGAGAAACTGAAATGGAACGGCACTTAGGCTATGTAAAAACCCCTCTGGTCTACAATGCAAGAAACTATATGCGACATATCTGGTCCAAGCTCTATTGATGATATATCCCAGCAGTCGTCCTATTTCAGTTTCAGTTTCTTCTAAACTCTCATCTCATTACTCATTAGAACGATGAATATTCTGACAACCAACATAACAAATGCATATACAAAATGTGGAAACGGCACATACGATATATAACAAGGCAGAGCACCAGCTAAAAATTAGCTAAATAGATAGCACGGCATGTGTGATACTGAATGTTGCAACTCATGAGGAGTAAAAGTAACTAGCTTGTTCACAATGCATGAGTTGCATGAAGGGGTCCATGGCACCTTATGCATGAATTGCACGACCATACTGCAAACATTGTATGAAGGATATAGTGATTTGTATCTAGATGAGCAAATCAAAAATCCAGTTGAGATTTTTATATCCATTGAGATATTACAAGGTCCCAAATGTTCATTTTGGGAAATTGACCAGTCTACAGAATAATGTTAACATAGTTTTTGGCTTCTTTCAAAATTCTAGCTCATGCAGCGGCATAGGATTGTTTTCTCAGAAATAGACATAATTGACTTTTCAGCTTGTTTCAAATCTTCAGCTCACAGAGTAGCATATATAGGTTTCTTTTTCAAGAGAAAAAAACAATAGAGGTTGCAGATTCATGGTTGAGCTCATCTCATGTTCTGACTGAATAGTGGAAGGATTATTACAAAAAGTCAAAAAAGGCATGATAAATCCGCAGAAGTTCACTAAATATTTGCTTTCCCTGTGAATTCTGCATTACAAGCCATCACCTACTGCCCAGTAGGACTTGACGGCAACATTACCCACACATGCAGCTGCCAAATTTCCACATGCTGAAACTCTGGTCATGGTGATGCACTAAATAACCATGGTAAGTTCTGAGATCACCGCGGCGCCAGTTCTTGCATCGCCAGGATGCTGATGACAGATGCAATCCCGTGCGAGTGTGATTTTCTGTAGCTCAGGCTACATGGTACCCCTTATCTTTGCCATCCATTTCTGCATCACGATCCGTGCAGGCGCATTTGTCTTTCTGTTTCTCTCAAACGACACAACATATAAACTTCAAATTTTGCAGAGCAACAATACATTCAAACTACGATCTGGGAAAAAACTTTCTGATTTTTTCATGCATTTTAAATACTTAAAATAATATTTTTAGTCAAGCAAAATCTCATTTTCTATATTTATATCAGACCAAAAAATCTGAAAGTTTTTTCACACATTAATGTTCTAATGTTTGTTCGATCTGCAAAGTTTGAAGTTCATATGTTGTTTCATTTTAGAGAAACAAAAAAGAGAAATCTTCTAGTTGTAAGTTAGTTGGAGAATACGGATCTCAAAGCAAGGCTGGAGGGTTGAGGATAAGAGGTTCTATGTAGCCTGAGCTACGAAGGAACTTTGTGATCCCGTGCTCATCCTGTCCCACATTCCTCATTGTAATTGGAATCCCCCAATGTCGATGGGGCGTTGCGATGGTATCCCCCATTGAAAGTTTGTATGTATGAAGTCGTGGCTTCGGCCTTCGGGTTGTTTGTTGCATGCTTTTGCTTGTTTGTTGTATGCTTTTGCTAGACCTTTGTTAAAGAATTTAATAAAGATGGAAGTGTGCATTTTTTATGCAGAGGCTAGGGGTTTCAACCTTCTTTTATAAAAAAATGGAATAATGCCATACATGTCATTGTACAGTGAAAATTCTGAGACAACTGCATCAATTTCAACTTTGTATCAAGAGTTTGACACAGCATGTCATAACTCCTCCATGATCAATACCATGAGGGCTGCATAAGCTCAAGCTAGACCAATCACTCAGGGGATAGGATAATAAGAATTTGTTGGTTCTTAAAAAGCTGCATAACGGGATAAAACCCTACATGAGATTGCCCACACCCAAGATCATGAGAAAAGCACAGTGCAGGCTTTCATCTACTAAGATATATTGCAAAACTTTGGCCGACAAAAATAAAGAGTGTAAGTTCATCTCATTGGTAAAAAGTTGTTACGAAATTCAGGAATTGGTTTCATGTGCACGCGCTTAATCTCTCTTTGTAATATCTCACATGTGTCCCGCATTTTCCATGATGTTTTCCAAAGAAACTGAAATGGAACGACACTTGGGCTATGTGAATTGCCCCTATGATTAACAATGCCAAAAACATATGCTAGACATGTCTTGGTCCAAGCTCTATTGTATGTACGTCAATACCCAACTTGGCTCAGCATCTATCTTCTTTCAGTTTCAGCTTCTTCTAAACTCTCATCTCATTAGCAAGACGTTCAACACATATCCCGAGTCCTGAGAACCAACAAAAAAAATGCATAGACAAAATTAGGAAACGGCAGATAAGATATATAACAAGGCAGAGCACCAGCTCAAGTTTAGCTAAACAGACAGCACGGCATGAGTAGTAAAAGTAACTAGCTTTTTCATAACGCAAGAGTTGCATGAAGTGGTCCATGGTACCTTATGCAAGAATTGCATGACCATACTGCAAGCATTGCACGAAACATACAGTGATTGTAGTCTGTTGATCCGCCAATCAAAGATGCAATTGAGTTCACTGAATCAACCGACATATTGCAAGGGCCCAAATGTTTATTTTGGGAAATCGGCCAGTCTTCAGAATAATATTAACATAGCTTTGAACTTGTTTCAAAATTCCAGCTGATGCACTGGCAGATTTCTAAGAGTAGACACAATGGAGTTTTCAGCTTATTTCAAATCTTCAGCTCATTTTTGATAAAGGGTGTTTTTATTGACTAATATAGCATCGAGGGATACAATTATAGTAAGTACACACCCGGCCTCTGCATAATTAGGATGCACATAGCCAACACTAACACACGCATACAAAAAATCACGTCGGCAAATAGCAAAGTCATCAAGACCAAAGCTATGCCTAGGCGAAAGAAAAAGAAAAGAAAAATCCCGAAAGCGACAAAGACAATAATTGACAGCATACAACAGAGCAGTGACCATCAACACCAAACCATCTCTTGACAACACAAGGACTACGAGGAAAGTTTTTCAAATGCGACGCCTCCAGGAAGAGATCGACGTGCAATCGCCGCCGTCGCCCGACCCAACCATCACAAGTTAGATCGTGGGTTTTCACCCTGAAGATCAAATCCAAGTAAACTCCAAGCAATGCCTTCATCAAGGTAATGACGTAGAGAACGCCACCATTGCCAGGTATAATCAAATGGTCAGACCTAGGGTTTTGACCCCGAAGCTTGAGACTAGGTACCCAAAAAGTACCATCCAATCAAAGTTATCATATGTTGTCTCCTCCACTTGCCTCCATCCCAGCAGCTCAATACACATACCGTCCTGGCGATAGGCTAATGAGCCATGGCTAGGGCCGTTCAACACAACAGGTGAAATCTTTGACGGGGAGAAAGAAGACCGGCACCGCCAAAATCCCAAGTTCGGGATGATCTCCGAAGGCCCGCCATCCTCGCAAGCGGCAACAGATAGCTGATCTTTACAAGATGACAGCACCATGCGTTGACACTATCTCCTCCATCCTTGACGCAGTCCATGAATCTTGTGAAGTAGGAAATCGTTGTTGTCACCGGATTGAAAGTTTAAAACTCCTCAGGCGACGCCATCCGGCCACTGCCGCAACCAATAAGGTCTGGGGCAGTGCAAGCCAGCATCATACTAGCCAGATCCATAGCGCCACCGGCCTTTTGTGGAGTGGACGACCACCATGGCCACCACCTTCGGATGCACAGCATGGGCGACAGCCACGACATCTGTCGCTTGGCTTACGCCGTAGCGCGATGTGCCCTTGCGCCGAAGAGGCACCCAGGACTCCAGGAGCATCGCCGACCTGGCATGAGTGTGCTTTACAAGTTGGGTCATGGACCTCATGCCCGCCTGCACCCCTGCGACTTGATGCTCCTGACCGCCATGGAAGGGAAGGAAAGACGTGCACTCGTTGCTGCGAGGCCGCCACCCAACCAAGATCCCTCGCCGTCGCTGCAAATTCCACCTTCATGCCGTCCAGTCGTGGCTCGTACGCCGCCAAAACACTGCCGAAACACCACGAGTACGGAGCCCCGCCGCCACCGTCGACCACACGGGCAAGCCCGGCGGCGCTGACCGGCGGCGGCGAGGAGAGGACGCACCAGAAGGACGGCCGGGAAAAGGGGATCAGATCGCCGCCGGTCATGGAGTAGCATATATAGGTTTATTTTTCAAGACTAAAAGCAATAGATGTTGTAGATTCATGGTTGACCCCATCTCATGTTCTATGTTCTAGAGTAAATAGCACTGGCGGTCTAAGAACTTGCACCGCGGGTGCAGTTAAGTCACACTACTTGCAAACTGGAAAAACCGGTCACAGAACTTGCCTTTCGGGTGCAATCAAGTCACACACGCCAGCTGAACCGCGCCGACGCCCGGTTTTTTCTGTTTCGCTGTCACGCGCGGCGCACGTGAGGCCTCTGGACTGCATCGTTTTTTTTGCACAAAGACCCCTGGATCCAGGGCAAAAGGCGCATAGCCCCCCTTTCCTCTGTTCTCCTCTGTTCTCTGCCTGTTCGTGTTCTTTGCCGATGGGAGAGGAGACAGGCGGCGCCGCTGGAGCGGCGAGCTGGTCGGCGGCAAGCCAGTCATCGGCGACGACGGAGGATCCGGCGATGGAGTTGCCAATCCTGAGGACCGAAGCGCATGGGAGGCCGATATACGGTAAGTTTTTCCCCAATTTAGTTAGGGTTTTCTCCCTTCGCCAATAGATGAAGATCGTCGATTGCATCGTAGTAGTTTTACTCCATGAATCAATAGTAGTAGTTAGGGTATGTTGGTATTCACCTACGATTTGTATCACACAATATTATTGGGGATGGCAGCTAGGGTTAGTAGTGTCCTTTTTTTGAATGTATTTATTGAATGCACTGTCCATTGTTGAATGTAGGTTTTGAATCAGTGAAATTCAGTGTGGAGGTGCATTATGGTGGGTTTTTTGTGGGGAAGGGAGTGAATCTGACATATTTGGATGAGAAGATATGTTGGTTTGACAACCTAGACAGAAGAACTCTCTGCAAGGACTGCATCTACTACATGCTAGCACTATTGAATTATCCTGATGACGTGAAAATTATGTATTGGTGCCCACCTGGAAAAACACTTGCAGATCTGGTGGAAATAAACCTGGAAGCTGACTGTCAGAAGATGGCCAAAGCCTCTGTTCACTCAAAGGTACTGGTTTTGTTTGTCAGGCATATGAGAAAACCTGAGATGCAGGAGGAAGATGACATTCTGTTCAAAGGTTGCCCTGTTCTACCCAAAGTTATACTGAGTCCACCTAGCAAGAACAAGATTAGGGAGATGAAATCAGAGAAACTGTCAGGTAGTTCAAACAATGCATCTAATAGGAAGAATTCAGAGCAAAAAGAAGATCCAGCTGGTACAGAGGAGGCAGAAAATTCAGATTTATCAGAAAATTCAGAAGTTTCAGAAGAAGAGTATGAATGTGATTCAGACATAGATCCTACTTGGTATGACAGTGATTATGGAATGGAGGAGGATGATGAGGAGTATGACAAGAATGTAGATGATGTTGTGCATGATGCTTTGATTGAGAAAGGCAAAAGTATTGGTGCTGAGTACAGGCATGTTCCTGGGACAGATGATGTGTATGAAGATGATTTGCAGCTGCCAGAAGAGGATGATTTGGAGAGAAAACATAGAAGTGACTCTGATGATGTGGAGTATAAGAAGAAAAAAAAGAAGGAGAAACCCATTTATAGGTTTAAACCATTAACATAGCTGTTGACATGGAAAACCCTCAATTCAAGGTGGGTATGGTTTTTGATTCTGTGGAGCTCCTTAGGAAAGTAGTAGCACAGTATGCAGTCAAGAACAGGGTGCAAATTAGGAAGAAAAGAAATAATAAACAAAGATTTGAGGCAGTGTGTGAAGAGGGTTGCCCTTGGAAATTAGTGGCTGTCAATGACAATAGGACACAGTCTTTTCTTGTGAAGACTTTAATTGGAGAGCACACTTGTGAGAAGGTCTGGGATGTCAAAGAACTAACAGCCCCCTTTCTTGCTAGCAAATATGTGGAGAAGTTCAGAGACAATGAGAAGATTTCTCTAGCTACATTTTCAAGGAAAGTTAGGAAGAAATTTAACATGGAAGTTAGCAGACACAAGCTTGGTAGAGCTAGGAAAGCAGCATTGGAAGTGGTGCATGGGGATGAGGTGAAGCAGTATTCATTGCTTTGGAGATATGCAGAGGATACACCAAATTCCAGAGGAAAGTGCATTTATAGTCGAGCACAGGTCCAACATAGCAGCTAGAGGAAGAGGAGTTGGAGGAGCTAGTGCTTCTGCACAAGCACCAGGCAGAGGAAGAGGAGCCGGAGGGGCTAGTGCTTCTGAACAAGCACAAGGCAGAGGAAGAGGAGCTGGAAGAGCTAGTGATTCTGCACAAGCACCAGGAAGAGGTGGAGCAGCTGGAGCTGGAAGAGGAACAAGAGGAAGAAAAGGAAGTGCCACAAGAAAGAAGAAAACAAAAACAAAGGGACTGAAGTGGCTGCTACTTGGAGAAGGGTCTACTACTATGAGGAGATGAAGAATGAGATGGTTTACATTGCATTTGCTTTGGTATTTTGTAACTTAAGTACTACTACTATGTACTGAACTATTTGGTGTGCTATCAGTCTGTGTAAACTTGTTGATGTAAGACAGCAAGCATATGTGAACGTAGACTGGTTAAACATTGCTTAACAAATGTACTCTTACAACATTATAACACTGAAGTTCACAAAACAGATTGGTTTATCATCCAAACATTACAAACTGACAATAACCAAACTGATAGAAACTGACAGAAACAGACATAACAGGGTACAAGTTCAGCTAGTTGAAATGACAATGACCAAACTCACAATACATAACTAAATTGATAAGTACTCCAGTGCTTCTCAATTAAGCATGCCCATATTGACCAGGGCCAGTGCCATCTATTTTGCCGCGCCATGTGTTGAAAGTATGCTTGTGGGTAAGGTCTTCATCTTCATCAGGGAGAAATTCTACAGCCAAGCCTTCAGTTAGCAACGGGCCACGGTCGACGACCTCTTTGACATGCATAATCACTGGAAAATCTACGGTTGCACGCTCTGTGGGAGAATTTGGAGCCGGTGGTGAATGTGCATTCTCGTCGTCGGAGTCTGGCTTCCATGGCCCCGTAGGAGGTGCGGGAACAGACACGGTGAGCACCTTTGGCACACCAGAAGGGTTGCGCAGCCACGCGGTGACTGGCAACACCCACTTGTCGGTGGCCGGGAGCATGTCGATGAGCTCGCCGTCGACACCGGCGAGCACCAGGTTGACGGTGTGTGCATCCCAAGCCTCCTCCGGGAGCCCCTCCAAACTCAGCAACGTCTTGTACTCGAGCTTGTCCGGCTTGCCACGCGAAAAGCTTGACCAGCGCTGGAAAGAAATCAGGCTGCCACAACAACGAAGCTTCTCCGACGCGAGCACCACACGAGTGCAATCATCCGTCGAGTCGAAGTGAACGAAAAAATGGAACGGTGGGCAAGTAACCTCCACCTTAGTTGTCGTCCGTCGGACAGCACAGTGAGACTCCATCGCCGCCGCTAGTGCCTCCGGCGTCACCATGCTCCGCGGCTGTCCAATGATGGTGGCATACAGGACACGGCCATAGAAATCTCGCTCGAGCGCCGCCATGCCAGCAGTGCGAGCGATGACAACCCGCCCGCGCTCTGGCCGCATCTCTGGCTCGCCCCGCTGCCACACCTCTTGAGGAAAGATACGCGAGTCTGGGATGCGAGGCCATACCACGGCGGTCTCCGAAGACCTGCCATCGCCGACGCTGGCGGCGGCGCGGCTAGCCAATGCCACGCTCTCTCGCTGCCGCCACGCCGCCATACTGCCCGCCACGATGATTGCGGCCACGGAGGAGGAACACCTACAGCCGGAAGAACGCCGCCACCGCTCGAACTACCGCTGCCACCGCCGAGCTCCGCTGCCGCCGCCCATCTATCGGCGTCGCGGAAGGTGTGAGAGTGGACGAGATCTAGGATTTCGTTTGATTTGGGAACTAGGGTTCGATTCGGTTATAAATCTGGCGACTTTGCAATACGGCCCTCACACAATATTGGGAAGGACTTTTAGGCAAAAGAACAGAAAAAACCGGGCGTCGGCGCGGTTCAGCTGGCGTGTGTGACTTGATTGCACCCGAAAGGCAAGTTCTGTGACCGGTTTTTCCAGTTTGCAAGTAGTGTGACTTAACTGCACCCGCGGTGCAAGTTCTTAGACCGCCAGTGCTATTTACTCTATGTTCTAAGTTCTAACTGAATAGGGGAAAGTTGATTATAAAAGCCATAGATAAATCCGCAAGTCCACTGAACTTTGCTTTATCTGTAATTCTGCACTACCAGGCTTCGCCTGCTGCACAGTAGGACTTGGCGACAACATTACCCACACACAGCTGCAAAAATTTCCACATGCTGAAACCATGGCGATTTTGTGTGCTTCCTGATTCCTGAATACTGTCTACACTATTCCTGCAAAAAAAAAACCATGGGGATAAGACAGACGCTGCTTTTGCTAATTTGTGTGCTTCGCTGTTGAAGCACCTCTGAAAACTGTTTTTTCCCCTTTATTCCTAAATGGCCACAAATTTGGCTCCTTCAGACTTCAGACGACCACCAGGCTATCAGACACGAGATGGACCTTCCGTATGTACAAATCCAGGCTAGAAGATACAGCCAGGGACGGATGAATTTGGGCCGAAATGAAACGATGGCTAGGCCCAGCTTGTGCTAGTGCCCACGGGCTAAAATACGGCCCAGGTGGTGACCTTTCCCTCTCTTTTGTTAAGTTTGGATTTCAGTTTACTCTAAAATCTCACATCTAAGGGCACAGCATGAGTTGCTTCAAATGAAGCAACTCAAAAGAGCTAGCTTAGTTGGACTGACGATATATGTAGCTACATTTATGACTATACGGTTGGAATGAAAACTTGTCCAAACTGTGAAGGTCTACCAATATATGTCGAGGCAAGACATAGATACCTCGTCGCAAAAACGAGGGACTATAGAGCTCAGTAACTTACTTTTTCAGCGGAAGCAACAATGAATGTGTGATACTGAATGGAGCAACTCATGAGCAATGCCGTCAACTAGCATGTCCCGCAAAATAAAAATATAGCAGCAACATGAAGAAAATCATGATGTGTTTCTTTCTTTTTACATAAAAAATATAACATGCTGGTGCTTATTGTTACTGGGTTCTTGTGTCTAGCAATATTGATGGAAGAGATTTTCTCTGTCAGCACGCAAATGTTGTACTTCGATACATTTGATAGAACAATTAGTTTGTATGAGTTATGTAAAGCTACAACCAGACACAGTGGTAATTAAAACTGTGTAGTGTTTCGGTACATTTTTGTCCGTCTAACTCCCCGATCTTGGATTGCAACGGCTGCCCACACAATTTGTATTACTCCCGGCTGTGCAAGTTTGGCTCCCTCCTAACACCTATTCACAAATGGACAGAAACATATAACAAAATACATAATTTAGAAATACCAGGCGATTGCATTCATGGATGGTGAAAATTTTATAGTATAAACATTGTACAAATAACTCAAAAAAAATTATATTCTCAGCATAACCATGGGAAAGACGCTCTTTAATTACTCGGAACAAACAAAAAAATCTCCAACCAACGCCTAATCCATTGTATAGATGGACACTACCGGTGCTTCTCGAATGAATACGCTGTACACAGATTCTAACACACGGAGAAGTTCTACATGGAACAGTATAAGTTCGACTTTTGCCTGGACGTGTTCGGGTCTACTGGGTGCTGGGTTTGGATCAGCACAATTTCTGGAGGCTGGACCACCTTGCGGGCGATTGTCCACATTTACTTTTGGTTTCTTCTAAAATCTCTACTCATTGAAAAGAAAACATATCAAAAATTAAGTATTATTGCTCATCTCATAACCTTGATGTGCAACAGAAGCCTAGAACCTTGGTTAAATTATCAGCACGATAGGTGTGATGCTTTCGATTTTCCACATAAGGTGGATTTTACTGACTCAAAATGAAGTATCAAGAGAATACAAACACATTCAGCACACACCTGGCTTCTACATAGTTAGAATGCATACAACCAACACTATCACACACACAAAAAGAAAACACGTTGGCAAATAACAAAGTCATCAAAGACTAAAGTTATGCCTAAGTGAGGAAAAAGAGAACCCGGAAGCGATCAAATCTGTGATTGACAAACTACAACAATAATCATATCCGCACCAATAATCTCATTACACCACATGCATGGACGAGATATTCTTCAACAGCAACACCTTTAGGAAGGGAGAGACGCTCAAGTGCCGGCGTCACCGGATCAAAGCACCAAAGACTAGATTCTAGGTTTTCACTCTGAATAACACATCAGAGCCTATCCGAGCAATGTCTTCAACAAGGTAATGACGCAATACCATCGCCATTGCCAGGTACTAGAAGCGAGAGTGTGCTTTGCCTGGAGTACACATTCGAATTTGTTCATCGGAGAGTTCACGAAAATTGGACACAAATCTATGAGCAAGCATGTGTGAACTACCACTAGTAGAAAAGGGGGCACCAGTCCCGGTTCGTAAGGGCCTTTAGTCTCCCGGTTCTTGAACCGGGACTAAAGGGTCGTTACTAATGCCTCCCCCCTTTAGTCCCGGTTGGTAACACCAACCGGGACTAAAGGAAATTTTATGATTTTTTTTTTTGAATTTTTTTTTGAATTTTTTTATTTTCAAATTTCTGAATTATTTTAACCTCTAATCTCTAATCACCACCCCTCATCACTGTTCAATTTATCCTCTAATCTCTAATCATCCCTCATCATTCCTAATCATCTAACTTCCCGAACGGTCACCCATCCTCCCACTCCCCCAGCCTGAGCACGCTTAACTTCCGGGTTCTAATCTCCCTCATTTTTTAAGTCTGCACTTGTTTTCCTGACAATAGTAAGATGTCAATCCTATTAACCCTCAGGAATTTTGCGTGAGCATGAAGTGACACATTTCACTGTTTGAGTTTCAAACTATTGTTTTAGAAAACAATAATTATTTAGTAACACTAATATTTCTTGAATAATTAGTTTGACCATTGTTTGACCACAGTTTGACCAGATTTGACAAAAATTCAAAATAACTAAAATAATTATTTAGTAATACTAATATTCTAGAATAATTAGTTTGACCATTGTTTGACCACAGTTTGACCAGATTTGACAAAAATTCAAAATAACTAAAATAATTATTTAGTAATACTAATATTCTAGAATAATTAGTTTGACCATTGTTTGACCACAGTTTGAAATTTTTTGAATTTTTTTGCCTCCAGATCTTAAAAGCCCCGTAACTTTTCGAGTAGATGATTTTTCATATAAAAACTTTTTCATCCGAGTCAGTATGCAAAAGTTATGCCCATTTTACTAAATTCTAGAGAGATTTTGCAAATAAAGTCGAAATTCACATTTGCAAATTTTCCCAACAACTAGACCACATATTACATGGGAAACTTATTTTTCTTTTGATATTTTCATCATTTTCTTTTATTTTTTTAAAACTGAAAAGGCGATGGGGGGGGGGTGGAGTTTGAAAATGTGACCTTTAGTACCGGTTCGTGCAAAGAACTGGTACTAATGCCTCAAACCTCATTAGTACCGGTTGGTGGCACCAACCGGGACTAAAAGGTCCAGACTGAACCGGGACTAATGGGCTAACCCGGGGTGGACCGAAGCCCTCTTTTCTACCAGTGTACATGCAAAAAGTATAAGTGACTTTTTGGAAATGGTCTTTCTTTAGAAGAAAATGATTACAAACACATTCACCCATTGATGAAACATTTGATATTAAGGTTTTTTTTTTTTGAATTTTAAGATAGTTTACTACTTGGACTGAAGCTTGAGGCATCTGAATTACTTTGTAATACAAAAAAGATCCTAGAAAACCCTGAAAAAAGATCCTGTGAAATGGAGTAGACAGGCCCCTCAAGCCAAGCCCGGCGGTGCATTGAATAGTTTCTTGAAGTGTGAGCTACTCCTTCCGTAAAGAATTATAAGAGCATTTGGCTCACACGGAGCAGCAGATCTTAGCACTGAATCCCAGCAAAATCCCTACCCAAGTCTTTTCTTGGTCATTTTTAGCTGATTTTCGAAGTACTATTACAAGGGGAACTGGCAGAAAGTTTTTGCGACTGTATTTTCCACGGGAGGCTTTTCTTGTGAGTTCTTGGTGGTGTCTCTTGGATGAGCTTAATGGATAACCAATGGGAGAATTGTTTGAGGTGGAATCTCAACAGCGCTCGTGAGATTGGTGATGTCTCCTGCCAACTCGCTCGTCACTCACCGGAGAGGCCGCGTTGGGTCTCCGGCTCCCTAGCCCAAGCGCGTGTGCATCTTCTTCATGGATGACGAAGTCCGAGTCCTCGGCCGACGAAATAGGTTAGGTGTGGGCGTGTGGCAAGGGGCGCGTACGGGAGATCATCAACAGAAATGGGTTCCGGCGGCGCGGTGCGTGGCGAAGGCACAACATCTTCTTAGTGGACCTCATAAGGGTCTCGATGCGAACAGAGAGCAGATTACCACCATGGCTCGTCGGCCGGGGCCGTGGCCAGTGCATGTCACCGGACTCCACATTGGTTGCTTCCACTCCACAAAGTCAAAGGATATCGCCAAATCTGCACGCCGTCTTGCACCACACAATCAATAGTCTTAGGCTGGCCATAGTGAGGGTAACATAACTAGTATCATGTATTTGAGAGTCGTAAACATGCTTATGTGACAGATAATTAAAGAAGAAAGAGAGGGTCATAGTAACATAGGTAGATACCGTAACATAATAAATGTTATGCTACTATGTGTCATGCATGGCAATAAATGAGGCCACCTATAATACTACTTTATGATACTATGCACTATGGATGTAGTATCATACACTAGTATCATATGCATGATACTAGTATATGTTACTCCCAACCATGACCAGCCTTAATGAATAAGAGTGTTTTCACCCTAGGGAGCTTTGTCGCATAGGAGACAACCAACTCTGACTAGATCTAGGTTTTTCACCTCGGAGCTCGAGACAGGGTGTACGAATACACCACATTTGAAGTGAATCTGTTGTTGTCGCCATCACTTTTTCGCGATACCAGCAGCTACATGTGATAGCGCACCGCCGCTGCACAACCATACCCTATGCATCAAGTCATCATTCGTAGAATGCATCACCGCCGAAGGCAAAAACAGAATCTGAAGAGAGGAACCCTCACAAAGATCTTTGCCGATCACGGCGTCAAGAGAGATGCTTTCCCACGCTTTAACTAAGCAAATATCCTCCGTCTCCGTGTAGTTGACCGTCCTCCCCACCCTAGCATCATAATCGGCCTCGTTGAACTCTTGCACCTCATCATCATTATCTTCATTCAACTCCGCCTCGACCTCAACATAAGACGCATGAAAATTGCCGAGGTGGGCACTCCAATCCACTGTGCTCTCGGCCAACATCTCGGCAAATGTGGAGGGCACATTTTGGCAAATTAAACTGCCGAAGATCAAACAAGTGTTAGGAATGGACGAGGCATGGATCACCGGAGCAAACCAAGCAAAAGTACAAGTTTATACCTCTCGGTCGTTTCATCGAACATGTTGTAGGCCTGCTCGGCGAATTCACCGTGAATGTGGATTCCCTCATCAGCCAGAGGCGGAGGAGGAGCACGACCCTTGTCGCGATCACTTTCTTCCTCTATGGCTTCGCCCACGGACCAGCCGGGCCGGTGGAGGCAGTCTTCTTCATCCCGCCCACGCCCTTGGCTGGTGGAATCGGGGCGGGACGGAAGGAGCGTCATGCCACCTTGCTGCACCGCCTTGGACGATGTTCTTCCCCTGCCTCTTCCTTTTGATGGCGGCGGCGGCCAGACAAACTGTCGCGGCGGGAGGAGGAGTTGGCGCCGTTGCCGGCACGGGCGAACAGTGCGGCAGCAGTAGAGGAACGGCCGGTGCATGAAATCGGGCACCCGGGGGCAGCGGGTACTCCATCCAGACAATTTCCAGTGCCGCGAAGCCAGCCAGCGGGGTCAACGGCCGGATTGGATGTGGGTGTGGCGCGGGAGGTTGAAACTGAAACGGCCGAAGGTGGGTTCGTGCCAAGCACTACTAGGAAAAGGGCTATAGCTAATATGGACATTAATGGCGCACCACATATGTGGTGCGCCACTGCTATATAGCAGTGGCGCATCATGTGTAGGTATGCCATTAGTGTTCATATCACTAATGGCGTACCACACCCACGGACTAGTAATGGCGCACCACACACTCTGTATGCCACTACTAACAATTTTTTTTTTAAACTAGTAATGGTGCACCAGGGTATAGTGCGCCATTACTAGTTCAAACTAGTAATGGCGCACCACAACCACGGTGTGCCACTACTAACAATTTTTTTTGCAAAACTAGTAATGACGCACCACGTAACAGGTGCGCAAGGTTACTAATGGCGCATTGTTATGTGGTGCGCCATTGGTAACCTGAGAGCAACTAGATATTTTGGACAGCCACCTACCACACTCACTTTTCCCACTTCATTTTATCCACCTCCTCCTCCAAGCTTGTCTCGGGTGCCTCCTCCTCCTCACCTCATTTGCACCATAGATTCACCCAAATTAAGTGGTTAAATTTTCTTTGTTTGATAGGTAAGTAAGGGGAAAGCTTTCTTTATGTTGTAGATCTACTTTTTTCTCCCTCCAACAACGTGCACATGCACTTTTTATGGCCTAGATCTACGTATGTTTGTGGTGTTGCATATGTTTGTGTTTGTAGGTACCGGTTTTGAAATGCGATAGTTGCCGATATTTTGCCGGAATGTTGATTCATTTCCGTTTCGGCGAGAATTTGGCACTATGCATTCTTTTTGGTCCTATTTTTAGGCAAAGTCATGCCATTTTTTTTTGTTCTAAAATATCGTTTTGCTCTACCCCGCAGGCGACCATGGTCTGCACGATGACCGAAGGCATCGTGAATAGGTTTTTGAGCTCCGCGAAGGCCGAGATGCTTCAAAAGAACGAGACCGAGATAAGATGTCCGTGTCGAAGATGCAAGCTGAAGAGCCTTATGGACCCGGATTCCGTACAGGTGCGGGGCCACCTGCTCTTGCGTGGTTTCATGGATGGCTATCGGTGGCAAGGTGATGAAGATGATTATGAAGTCGTCCATGGGGGCCGGGCAAGAAATGAGGAAGGGCAGCAAGACAACCGCGGCGAGGGCAGGCGAGAAGATGAAGAATCTTCAGGACATGATCACGAACTAGATGCAGTACACAGTCATTATGTAGAAGATGCCGGACATGATGATGAGGAAGATGCCAAAGCACACGAAGGGCATGATCATGAAGATGAAGATGCCGGAGCAGACGACGATGGACCATCGATGGGCTGGGTCCAGGACCCTCATATTCAAGAGCTGCTTCTCAAGCAGACGGATGACGCAAGAGCTACCGCCCGAGAGAAAGCCAAGCTGGATCAACTGGAGATAGACGCGGTTACTCCATTGTATGAAGGATGCAGGCCCGAGGATACCCGCCTGAAAGTAACGCTCATGGCTCTAGAGATGAAGGTAAAATACAAAATGACCAACACATGCTTCGACAAGAACATGTCATTCTGGCACGAACGTCTTCCCAAGGGAAAAAAGTGCCCGACCAGTTTCGAGGAGGCAAAGAAAATTGTGTGTCCTCTGGATTTACCACATGTGAAATACCTTGTGTGCATGAACAATTGCATCATTTATCTAGACGAGAACGCGGAGTCTACCATATGTCCGGTGTGCGGCGTCACTAGATACAAGAAGAGGAAGAAAGCTCCTCGAAAAGTGGTGTGGTACTTTCCAATCACTCCTCGTCTGCAACATTATTTCGTAGACCCTAAGGTAGCAAAGCTCCTGTGTTGGCACGCGGATAGGCAGGAGAAGAAGTGAGAAGATGACGGAAATGATCCGGAGATAAATAAAAAAGACAAGATGCTGAGTCACCCTAAGGATGCGAGCCAGTGGCAAGTGTTGAACTTCGAACACCCAGAATTTGGGGACGATCCAAGGAACATTGTGCTGGGAGCGAGCACCGATGGAGTCAATCCGTTTGGCAGCGAGATAAGCACACATAGCACATGGCCTGTGTTTGTGTGGATGTACAACCTTCCCCCGGTTCTGCATGAAGAGGAAGTACATTCACATGAGTATGCTATTTGAAGGGCTGAAACAACCAGGGAACAACATCAATCTGTATCTAGGGCTGCTGAAAGAGGAGCTAGACACGCTATGGAAAACGCCAGCCAATACGTGGGACGCTGCAGAGAAAGAATATTTCCCTATGAGAGCCGCACTGCTCATGACGGTGCACGACTATCTCGGTTACGGATATGTCGCGGGGCAGGTGGTCCACGGATTTTCTGGATGCGTCAGGTGCATGGATGACACAACGTATCGCCAGCTATATAGAGATCTCGGGTCTTTGAAAACTGTGTTCGTGGGACATCGAAGGTGGCTTCGCAACGATTACTCATGGAGAAAACGCAAGGATCTGTTCGATGGTGAAACCGAACCCCAAAGACGCCCGCGTACGAGGAGCGGCGAGGAAATAGACGAGTTGTTGAAAAATTAGAAAGAGTGCCCACCGCCGGGAAAGGCGCCAGAGCCGGGAAAGAAGCGAAAGGCGCCAGAGCCGCTGCTGAAGGTATGGAAAACGAGGTCTGTTTTCTGGGACTTGCCGTACTGGAAGATCCTCCGTGTGCCTCATAGCCTTGATGTCATGCATATCACAAAGAATGTGTGTGAGAGTCTGCTTGGTACCCTGCTCAACATGCCAGAGAGGACCAAAGTGGGCCGAAAGCATGGGCAGACTTGAAATCAGTGGGTATCAGGGAGGAGCTTCACACTAATGATGATGATGAGGCGAAGGACACGGAAAGTCGTCGCGAAGGCAAAAAGGCCAAGAAGATCGGAAATGACTTCCCTCCCGCGTGCTTCCTTCTAAGTCAGGAGGAGATCGAGCAGTTTTTCACCTGCCTCGTAAGAGTAAAACTTCCTTATGGTTACGTGGGGAAGATAAGTAGATACCTAGACTCAGCGAAGCAGAAGTTCAGTGGGATGAAGTCTCACGACTCTCACGTGCTGATGACGCAGATACTTCCAGTTGCAACCCGTGGGATCATCGATGTGCACGTCCATGAAACGCTTTTTGGCCTATGCAACTTTTTCGACGTCATCTCTCGGAAGTCGGTTGACGTGAGGCAACTCAGAAGGCTACAGGAAGAGATCGTGGTGATACTATGTGAGCTTGAGATGTACTTCCCGCCCGCATTCTTCGACGTTATGGTGCATCTACTGGTCCATATCGTGGAGGATATCATCCAACTCGGGCCGACGTTCCTGCACAGCATGATGTCATTCGAAAGGATGAATGGTGTCATCAAAGGATACGTTCGCAACATGTCACGTCCAGAGGGAAGCATAGCCAGGGGCTTTCTGACCGAAGAGTGCATCTCCTACTGCACGAATTATCTATGCATCGAGAACCACGTTGGTCTGCCCATCAACAGGCACCTCGGCAGGCTCGCTCGATGGGGTCACCGCGAGGGTCGCCGTGAAATGCATGTCGACTTCGAGGGTCGACTCGCCGACTTTGAAAGAGCAAACCTAGTCGCGCTACAACACATAAACGTGGTCGATCCTTGGGTGGTAGAGCACAAAACCTTTATTGAGAAGACGTACAATGACTGAGGCCAACAGAGGACGGACGGAGATATAATCAAAGAGCACAACTCATGTTAAACGCGTTTGTTCAAGGAGAAGCTTCTGTCGTACCCTTTACATGAGGATTCTTCCGCGGAAGAAAAACTCATATTCGCCTTGTCACAGAGCGCCGAGCACAACCTGATGACCTATGAGGCGTACGATATCAACGGCTACACATTCTACATCGAGGAAAAGGACATGAAGAGCGATGGTTATCAGAACTCCGGGGTAACGATGGAATCCTACACCGGTAATGATAAGGACAGATACTACGGAAGGATCGAGGTGATCGGGGAGCTGAGCTACGCTGGAGAGAAGGTCCCGATGTTCCGTGTCAGATGGGCCAAGAGCGTCCTAAAAGAAGACCGGTATTTCACCACCATGGTTATACCCGAAGCCAAATCCAAGACCGTGGGCGCAAACGTCGCCGTGAAAAATGAGCCATGGGTACTGGCTTCCCAAGTGGACCAATTCTTCTTCATTACCGACCCATCAAAGCCCAGTAGTCTTGTCGTGGGGAGAGGCAAAAGGAAGATCATCGGAATGGATGGAGTCACCAATAAGCAAGACTTCGACAAGAACGGCGACCCGAAGATGGAACATGACGACGATGATGAAGTGCCATACACCACAAGAAGACGCAGGACCACCCTACCTAAAGGATGTCCGTTCAAGAGAAGAACTCCATTTGCGAAAAATAAGGACAAGAAAATTGTGAAAAGATATTTACCTAAAGGACATCGATTGTATTTAAATTGTAGTCTTCATTTCTTGATTGTATTTCGACATATGGAAATGATATTTCTTCAGTTCTAGTCCTCATGAATATTTATTTATGTTTATTCTGGTATTGAATTTCTAACTCACAAAAAGTATTGAATTTATTAATATGTCTTAAACTCATGAATATTTTTAAATTTCATGGGCACTTTTGAATTCATGAATATTTTTCAAATTTGATGATATTTTTTATATTCATAAATGTTTTCTAAAGATTTATTAGATGCAACTAAAAGTCCAAAAAAATATTTTCAAATAACAAATTTGATGATATTTTTTCATATTCATAAATATTTTCAAATAACAAATTTGATGATATTTTTTCACATTCATCAATCTTTTCAAATTTGATCGTCATTTTCTAAAAAATTATTAGATGAAACTAAAAATCCAAAAAAAAGTTACTAATGGCGCACCAGAAGAAGGTGAGCCATTGCTATCAAGGTATTTATGGTGCACCCGCAGGAGGTGCACCATTGATATACCAATTTTTATTTATGTTTATTCTGGTATTTTATTTTTCAATGTTCCTTTTCCTGCTTAAATTTGCAATCATTTTTTGAAAATGCAAACATTTTTCTAACTCACAAAAAGTATTGAATTTGTTAATATTCTTTGAACTCATGAATATTTTTAAATTTCAAAATTTAAAAATTGTTACATGCAACTAGAAATTATTAACAAACACATGAATTTGTTAATATTCTTTGAACTCATGAATATTTTTAAACATTTTTCTAACTCAAGTAATAACTACTTATATCGTAACATTGTAAAATTTATGGTCATTTCTAAAAAATTAATACATGCAACTAAAAAGCCAAAAAAAAGTTAGTAAAGGCGCACCCCTGGGAGGTGCTCCATTGGTATACATATGTTGGCGCACCCCTAAGAGGTGCGCCATTGCTAACTCTGCCCCCACTCCACTTGCTCCAATCTCCCTCTGGCCTCTCTCCCTCCCTCGCCAGACAGCCACGCACCCTCCCCCGACCCACTGCCCGCCGCCCCGACCCACTGCGCCGCCCCTAGCTTCCCTCCACTCCTCAATCGCCCTCTCGGCCTCCCTTCCTCATGTAGATCCGCTCCTCGAGCGTGGCCGCCGGGCGTCACCGCGTCCACCGACCCCCCGTGCTCCGTCGTCGTCTACGTCCACGGATTGGAGCTGCGCTAGGAGCAACACCATCATCACCTTCATCGCCTATGTCCACGGATTGGAACCGGGTCATCAAGGATCGAGCGCATCGACCTCTTCTTCCTCATCATCGACCACTACTTCTCGGCGTTGATCCGCGCTGCCCCGACCACCCTCGGCCTCGCCATCTCCTTCCCCAGCTTTGTGGTGAGCGTCTCCATCGATTCCCCTGCTTTTCCCCTTGTTTAGTCGCCGTTTGTGCCGCTCACCACTTCCCTGCGGGCTTGTGCTCACCGCGCCGGCCGCCCCTCGCGTGGCCGTGCGGCACCCACTCGCGTAGAGCCTAGAGGATGGCCCCTCGCGTAGAGCCTAGAGGAAGATTCCGCGTCTTTGCGCTTTGGACTTTGATGTTGCAGAAAAATCATCTTGAAAATGATATCTCAGTTTACAGAAGAAAGGGGGAAACGAAGATTCAGCATCTTTGTGCTTTGAACTTTGATTCTTGTTGCCAGTCAAGTTGCTTTCGATGACTTGACTCTCTGATGTTGTATTGCCGTCTGAATCGGTCATTAAGTGATGTTGTAGTTGATGTAGGCTATGAAGGTTGTAGGGTGGGGGCACATGCCAGACACGGGAGTTGTCCCCGCGTGGGCGCTGTGGTTCAGTGGGAGGGAATTGGAAAGGATTAGAGCATCAGAGGGGGTAGAGGAGAAGCACAGGTAGGAAGTAAGGTAGATAGTTCATTGCTCCCCCAAATATTACAAGGACCTTCCTTTATATAGGATACATGCTGGAACATACTGGCCTACTTGAAAACTTACTAGGCTCCAGCTACCGTCAGCTGGAACAGGACATATGACTAGAAGCTGTGGTCAGCTAGAATTTTGCTTCTTTCTCTGGTAGTGTTTGCGCCACCCACTCGCGTAGAGCCTAGAGCAGAATGTGAGTGGGGACTAGTTAGATTACTTCCCTAGTGAGCTGAACTGGAACTGTAATATACAGTCATAGTCACTGAAACTGAAACTGAAACTGACAGAAACAAATCACTACAACTAACTAGTTATGGAAGATTTTTGTTTCATTTAGCATATTGTAAATGCTTTGAAATAACTGAACCAAATTCAGTTTGTATCCTACAGTAATTCAGTTTTTCAGGTTTTGTGCATAGGCTGTCTGTCTTCTAAGTTCATTCTACAAAACAGTTCTCCAACGGTTGCCTTACCTGTGACATGGATAGGTTCAGTGCATCAACAGTGCTACTCTATTATCTAGTTGGGGAGGGACAAATGGACAGGGCATCACTGTAGCTGTACTGCACAACAAACTATTAGTCTTAGGATTAACACTCCTCATATGAGATGAGAGGATTTTTTTTTGCTTTGGAGATGATGTACTCTCAGGCTTCTGTTTTCCCTATTGAGCTAAAAAAAAGAATCAGCATTGTCCTGTGAGATTTCTTCTGCAAACTATGGACCAGGGACGTAGCTTCCATGTAGGCATTGGGGTCAATTGACCCCAATGAAATTAGGAAATGCTTCATTAATTTAGTACTAAACACTATCTGTTTATTGAAGATGACCCCACTGCCATAGACTTGACCCCA
Organism: Aegilops longissima; assembly: GCA_021605205.1. Lineage (NCBI taxonomy): Eukaryota > Viridiplantae > Streptophyta > Magnoliopsida > Poales > Poaceae > Aegilops > Aegilops longissima. The sequence continues at coordinate 31,065,588 of CM038682.1, forward strand.
GCAACCTTTTTTTCTAGCTTCGTCCCTGCTATGGACTCTATTAGTGTAAAGTGAATGATTTCCTTATGATATGATAATGATTCCTCTTCCATTCTAATTAACTAATTTAGCTAAGGACAAGCAGCATGATGATGATTAGCTATTATAGCCTTTTATCATGCGAAGATAAACATTAGTCTATCAAAATAGTACTTATATCCCTTTTTCAGATCTTCATTGCATAAGCTCGCTAATGTTTTATTCAAAGTATTCCTTTTTACATCCTTCGTTCTAGTTATGACCTCCAAATGTGTGCTTGATGTGATGGCTTACATACTCTACAGATTATCTTGAAATATGGAACTTAAAAATGCTACATGTCTCTGATCTGTTATATATATTCTGCATCGCTAATCCAGTAATCCGGATAAAATGGATAGTAGTTAGTTAATTTTGCTTGAAAACTTCTGACTGATGGAAATGTCGGTCCAATGGTTGTGTATGCATGATGTTTTACATATATAGCAGTCGAATGATGTGTGCCCACTGCTAATTATAGTACACAATACAAAACACTAGTATTTGTGGCAGCTGACTTGTGTGAGGAAAGTGTCTTCACAAGGAAAATGTGGCAGCTGACTTGTGTGAGAACTGAGACCAGCAGATTGTGTTTCTGTCACTTTGTACATGCTGTAAAAATTGTATTCGCTGCTGCTGCTGTACTACTTGTGATGCTGCTGCTGTACTACTTGTGATGCTGCTGCTGTTGTTGTAGTACTTGTGATGCTGCTGTTGTACTACTTGGGAATTTTGTCAACTTGTGATGCTCTTGTGATCTTATGAAATGACCCCTTTCTCCTGAAATGTTGATTAATTTCCGTTTCGGTTGAGAATGGGCACTCCTAGGTCAAGAAAATTAGCAAAGGTCATGCCCAATTTTTTTGACCTAGAAGGTGCCCGATTCTCAACCGAAACAAAAAAATTTCACGCTTTAGTGGTTGGATTAGTTTAGTATTTTTTTCACACACTCAAACACCCTTGCTTGCCATGTGTGTGAGAGAGATAGTGAGACGAGACAAGAAGAAGGGGGTTAGGAAGATGTTGCCTGCTCATCAAAGCTAACCATCTCCCCCTTTTCACCCCTTTTCCTTTGTCTTCTCTGGGTTGCAAGGAAGCTACTGTCTTAGCTAGCTTAGCTTGTGCACAAATCCACTGCCACTGCCCTGATTAAATTATCTTAGACCTTGAGAACGTGGACTTGGACCTTAGCAACAACAAACTAACAGGTTCCATCCCAAAACACCTAGGCAATATCACAAACATCCCTCAATTGTTCCTTGACAATAACGAACTTTTTGGCGACATTCCTCGAGAATTAGGTTATTTGGTCAACCTAGAGATCTTGTTCCTTGACAATGACCAACTTTTTGACCAAACTTTTTTCCTATTTAGAGCGAACATGGCCCATAACGATGAGGCCGGCGGTTCGGGCAAGCAATTCTGGGAGCTGTCCCAGGAGATGGAGGAAGAACCTCACCGGTATGAGGACGCCACGGAAGACACCGATCCCGACTACAAAACCCCTAGTGGCGCCGGGGATGACACCACTGATGATACCGCCGAGGATGCCACCACTGATGATGGCAGCCAACCGAAGAGGCAACGGAAGGACCGGCGCCCGAACGTGCTCGGCACCGTCAAGCGGGAATTTACTGAAGTGTCCTCCAGTGGGCATCCAACGGCGCCCAAAGAATTAGTCAGTGGGTACCCGGGACAACTCGGGTGCATTCTCCGGAGCACCGTCTCGATCAACACCAAGAACCTAAGGCTTCGTGACCGAGGGAATTTGCGCAACCTCCTCTTCACGAAGCTGCACGAACAATACAAGTTCCCCGGTGACTTTGCAAACACACGCCTCTCAGGGAATAAAGTGAACAGTGCCGCCCTCACGAATATGAGCACGGCCCTGGCTACTTGGAGAGCCGCGGTGAGGAGAAGGATTCTAAGAGGTGATAGTTATGAGAAGATCAAGGAGACAAATCCTTCGATCAGCGAAGCTGACTACCGGGAGTTCAAGATCAAGTGCGAGAGCAACGCAACCGCGGAATCAAGTCAGTGGGGGAAAGATATGCAGGACTTGAACTTAGGGGTCCACAAACTCGGTCCCGGCGGTTACAGAGTGGCGGAACCTATATGGGACAAGGAGGACGCGGAGCATGCCAAGCAAGGCCTACCGCCCCTCTTTGATAAATACCGTGACAAGCAGACCAGGAACTATGTCAGGGCCCGGTACAAGGTGGACCCGGTAACAAAGGAGCTTACCACGGATCCGAAGACCAAGGCGCTTGAGCTTGTTCTAGCAAGGAATACACCCCCGCATAATTAGCTCCATATGGTTGCATTCTAATTAATGAAGCCAAATTTCTAAATGGTTCACGTTCCTTCCGCAGGACACTGAAAGCAGTAGTGAGGGGTCGTCTCAGAGCTCCCCTTGGGATACCACTTTAAATAGGGCGTTGAACGTAATGGAACACAAGGATAAGTTCTGTAAGCCGTCATCAGCTGGTCGTGTGGCCGGCAAAGGCTTGTCCACGAAATGGTCGGAATACTATAACGTTGGGCGAAAGGAGAGAAAGTCCAGCTCGGAAAGCCAGGAGCGCGATGTTCAAGAACTCAAGGCACAAGTGGCGCGGATTCCGGAGATGGTCCAAGAGCAAGTGCGAGACCAACTGGGAGCGACGATCACCTCCATTGTGCCTACCTTGATTGAGGTGATGCAGGCGTGGATTGTGGGCGGCCAACAGGGGCCGCCCCCGATTCCCAGCTTCATGGCGAGCAACTCGCACAACGCGCCGGCGCAGCCATTGGTGTCTCCGGCGGAGGCGGTATTGGTGTCTCCGGCGCTGGCGCGGGCATTGGAGCTTAATGCACCCGGGTGTGGGAAGAATACGCCGGCCGGCACCTCGGCAAAAAGCGGCCCCTGCGTCACTTGCACGCCCGCTGTTGGCGATGCCTCGACATTATTCGAGCTCGACGCCATCACGGTAACTAAGCCTCTCGGCCGATGACTTCATCTCCTTGCCTTTGACTGGGCATCCCTGACGCCCTACATGTTTTCGCAGGGCGCCACCGACGTTCCATGCTCTCTCCTGCACTTCGTGGGCGGTGAGTTGATCGATGTCGCCAAGGCCAGAATCGTTCAACCGGGCAACCCTGTGTTCCACGGTAATCCGATGCCACCCATCGTGTATAGGGTTCAACTGGTTCGGGTGCTGCCGGGCTGCGACGACTTGTTACCTCTGTTTCGACCCGCTGGGGCCGACGAAGATGATGTGATGACCCTCAGCGCCTGCTTAAGCTGGCCCCTGCTTTGGCCGAAGAGCCAGATTCGTTTGGGGGCGGGGGCCACCACCCCACAGACAACACCGCCAGTCGTGCCAGCGCCAAGCTATGGCAAGACCGCCGCAACGCTACCGGACATGCCGGACATGCATATGGCACATGATCCCGATGACGACGACTACGACGGTACATTTACCAACGCCGATAAGTACTTCAATGAACATGGGTACGGTGACGAATTCTTGGGGCCTCCTTCTCAAGAACCCAACCCTGCAAAAGACGATCACGATCTAGCTAGCTGGTACCACAGAGAAACCCAATTGGAGCAGGCGTCGTCTGGCGTTCAGTTCTCAGGAGACGCCTCCAGCTGCCACACCTTCACCGAGCCTCAGATAGCCGAGGTACGAAATATTATCAGCCCCAACACACTCAAGAAGGCGGTCTCTGAGCAGAACTCGATCCCATTACAGCAGAAGAAGAAGGGACGAAAAAGAAAGAATAACAAGGGTGCGAGCCAGCCGGCACCGAGTACGATCCGTGCTCAAGACGGGCCACCTTCACCTAAGGATATCTCGAGGAGGGTGCATGTGGCGGGTAGGCCGATGCTACCGACTAATCTGCTCAATGCTGCAACCGGTGCTATGTGGAGTCTGCATGACAGTGTTCATTCTTTGGAGAAGCGGCGTCTCTCCAAGAATGATGTGGCATACCCAGTTTTCGTGGCCAAGGTGCCAGGGCAAGGACATTGTCGATAGCACCATCGGGGGTATGATCGTCCTGCGGTTTGATGACATTTTCTCTATGTTTAACCTTCATCCGCTGCACTACACCTTCATTCGGCTATTTTCGCTAAGTATGGAGATGCGGATCATTAGAGGCAAGACCCCGGACATCGTGATAGTCGACCCCTTCTACATGCGTGCCAAGATCTTGGGCAGCACTGGGGACTGGCAAGTCGCGAGTTCATACATCGAAGGCGTCATTCTGGCAAACCCAGATAAGGATAACTCCCTCGTGCCTTACTTTCCCGAGTAAGTCATCCCCTCACCGCCCGTAACATATGATTTCTTAGATTTCAATCGTTTTTTTTTCTAACATTACATGTTTTGTGCAGTGACACATTGCACACTCATCCTCTTAAGCCGAAATATTTCATGGCCATGTATTTCGACTCGGACAGTCAGTAGAAGAAACACTACACAATTATCAAAAAGTTCTTGATGAAGCTCTTCCGCCACGCCAGATCTGGAGGCACCTTCAGAAGCTAATTCAGAGGTACGGCAAGCACGTGTTCACCCTGTCTGACGTTCCCTGCGTCAAGCAGCCGCCTGGCGGTGAGAAGGATGCCTACTACACCCTCCATCACATGCAGGCGATCGTACGGGACCATAATCACCTTTTGCTAACAAAGAATCTCAAAGATTGGGCCGCATGCTTGTCGGCAATCCAGGACACGGACATCAGACAAGAATTCTTTCGCATCCAGTCGGAGTTTGCGGAAATCATCCATCAAGATGTCCTTCGTACCTCGAGGCAGTTCTACTTCAGATATCAATCGTCCAACAGTGAGATAGAAACAACGCTACAAAATGCAGGCTGACAATGACCGCGATTTAATGACCATCACGATAGACGGCGGCTTCATCCACGCTCCGGTCCCTGAGTCGAGTCGAAAGTAGTGATGCTATTTATTTCTGAAATATTGATTAGCTAATGTTGTAATTAAACTTTAATGAACTTGTATGTCTCTTTAGATTGGACAGTCGTTCAACTTATATGTAATCGATGTTATTTATTAGTAGGACCATGAATCATGCTACTAATGTGTTGCTTTTCTCTTCCGATCCTTTTGTTGCATACTTATATATTGCTTATGTATTGTCTGTGAATTGCTACTAACGTTTTGTTTGTCTAGTGCATAGAGATGCCGTCGTATGTGTGTACAAGGGTAAGGTTCCCGGAGTCTACGACGACTGGAGGAGTGTCGGAGACAGGTTCACCGTTTCAGCGGTAACAATTACAAAGGGTATACCACTAGGGCGGAGGTGGAAGCTAGATACGCGCGCTATCTAGAGGGAGAGAGGAGGGAGCGTTGGAGGAACCGGATGAAGACCAGTTTCATCACGATGATGCTCATCGTGATGACTGCAGCTCTCTTCTATGTGATGGTAGTTTAAATGATCGATATCGACTTGTAATGTGAAGACAAACTCGCTACTCGCGGTCTCGAGACTTGTATGTTCTAAATTTGTTCGGTATTTTGAATTCGGAGACTAATATGATGAATTGTATTCGGAGACTAATCTTTTATCGTATTCATAAATCTGCTGTTTATATATTGTGTTGTCTATGTTCTGTGCAGTAATGTATTTTGTAACCTGCGCAAATATCAAAAAAGAAAAAAAATAATTCCTAATATTCATAGTAGTGGCGCACCGTATTGCACTTTAGTGGCGCACTGGAATAAACTCACCAGTGCGCATTATATGGAAGTGCGCCATTAGTAACCCAGAGCACAAGGTAAATATGGCCCCTGGGAGGCATAGTAATGGCGCACTTGTGGACATAGTAATGGCGTACTGTGTGGTGAGCCACTATTATCTGGGATACTAGTGGCGCACCAGAGGTGCGCCATTACTATTTGTTACTAGTGGCGTGTTAATAGTGACGCACCCGTAGTGCGCCATTAATAGCTAAAACAGATGCGTCACTAACAACCCTTTTTCTAGTAGTGAAGGTTAAGAGAGACAGCAAACTGGGTGAAATCCCGTAGATATGAAGAAAATGGGCTCGATTCCGGATCCCACAAAAAAGGAATCGGGACGGCTGGATTTGGCCGATCTATTCGGGACGGGGATATGGGAGGGATCCCGCAGACCAGCGGTTATTATACCGAATTGCTGGTTTACGGGATCTGCTAGAGATGCTCGGGTAACACTGTACATAGGTCGTAACACCGCGAGCGCTTCTCCATGGAATGTAATCCGTTCGACTTTTGCTTGGGACATAATCTGTTTTAACAACCGTGTACTAAATGCTGGATTTGTATCAGCGCATTTGCCTGTTGTGTTTTCCTGGGCGAAAACCAATGACCTACAGGGAGATTGTCCTCATTCTCTTTCGGTTTCTTCTAAGATCTCAAGTCATGGACAAGTAAACATATCAAAATTACAATGAGAGGCGAACCAACATGTGGTTGGATGGTTAGAGGGACTATGATATCCGTGGCCCATGAGGTTTCAAATCCTGGTGCTCGCATTTTTTACTGGATTTATTTTAGGATTTCCGGCGATGCGCATTCAGTGGGAGGAGACGTTCCCGTCGACTGCGAGGTGCCTACGATGACTTTGTAAATTTCAAGATGATATGCCGGCTCGGTCTTTCAGAGATGCTTATAGGGGTAGGGTGTGCATTTGTGCGTTCATAGGGATGAGTGTATGCGCGTGTATATGAGCGCTTGCGTCTGCACTGTGTTTAATTTTTTTTTTTGCAATGGTAGCGTACATCTCATAACCCACAACTGAAGCAACACCTGTTGAAAAGTTGCATATGTTTTAGATATATACTAGAAGTACTGGGCCGCGCCGGCCTCGCTATTGTTTTCTTTTTCTTTTTCTTTTTAGAAATGTTTTTTTAGTTGATGGGGGAGAGGGGAAGAAAACTTGGGCCTGAATTAGACCTTTCTTTTCTTTCCTCAAAAGAATTAGATTTTTTTTCCTATGGGTGGTGGGGGCGGGACCTCCTATAGGGCGCCTTCAGCGCCGCGCAAGGGATCTGGCGCCCGCAGCAGCGGTTGGATGGGCCGGCCCACGATCATGTAACAAAGCAACGAGAAAAATGACAGCCAAAAAATACCTCCCGACTAGGATTCGACCTCCTGCCCTCCCGCTTTAACAGTTTGAGGCTAGCCACCGTACCAGCTAACTGCTAGCTGATATTCCCACCGCGAAAGTTTAAATAAACAGAAAATAGACGCGCTATTTATTGCACCATACACTGTGGCATTTATACATTTCAATTATTAAAAATATGTTCAAATATTATAGATGGAGTTCTTGAGCATGCAAAAAAAGCCCGCGTATTCAAAAATAGTTCTGAATACACATTGAACATTTTCTTAGTATAGGGTGAACATTATTCAAAGAACACTGAACATTTTGTTAAAATACGCTGAACTTTTTGAATACATGCTGAACAAAATTTCTACACGATGAACATTTTTATACACACTGAACATTTTGTTAAAATACGCTGAACTTTTTTGAATACATGCTGAACAAAATTTCTACACGATGAACATTTTTATACACACTGAACATTTTTCAATATATGGTGAAAAATATTCAAATACACGCAGAACATTTTTTTTAAATACGATGAACTACTTTTGAATGCATGCTGAACAAAATTTCTATACATGATGAACATTTTTTTATACGCACTGAGCATTTTTCAAAGTTCATCAAATTTGACAATAGTTCATCAATTTTGAAAAATGTTCATCAATTTTGAAAGAAAGTTCATCGATATGAAATAAAGTTACAAAATTGAAAAACAAATCTCGCGCTTAGCAGAAAAGAAGAAAGAAAGAAAAAGAAAAAAACAGGAAAAAAACTCTTTCCACGAAAAAAGGAAATAGAAAAAGGTTAAAAGCCTGTCAGTTAACATGAAATGGTAGGTTAGCCGAGTGGTTTGGCAAGCGTGTCTGTAGTCGTGAGATCCCTGGTTCGAAACACGGTTGTCGCTAGAAAAGCTTTTTGCATTTTCAAAACAGAAAAAAGAAGTGGGCCGGCCCAGTGTGGCTGGAGAGTGTGCGCCCGATTGCATCTATGCCTAAAACGAGCGCTTAAGGCGCCGTTTAGGATTTGCCGGTGGGGGCCTACTTGGAGGTGTGGTCTGGCTCATGGGTGCGTGATGGCAGTTGCAGCGCAGTGTCTCGCTTGCATAGCTGTTTTGGTGGACCACTATATCAGCAGGGGTCTGACCCGGTTCTAGTGCCTCTGTGATCTCATCCCACTTGGGATTGCAGGTAAATGTGAGAAATAAATCTGGGGCACCATAAGCTCTACAAATCGCCATAGCATCTTGATAATTCTGAGCCATATAACGTTTGCCAACATTTTTCCCCGCGACGGCTACCGAAAGACCCTGATACGTCTCAGTCCTAAGCTTTTTCTGACTTTTAACAATATAAGATAGCCTGTAACATATGGAAAAGCATCCACTTTAATCTGCTCAGATAACCGGCCAAAACATATGGGAAAATAATTCTTTAATCTGCTCAGATAACCGGCCAAAACATATGGGAAAATAATTCTATAAGACTAGGTCTCATATAATTCGGGTGAGACCCACCCTGATAGATGACACGTGGCATTCACAAACATGATAAGATCCCTTCTACAATGTAAGGATTTGGCTGATCCCTTCTACAATGGCACCCATAACAGTAATACTCCAACATGGTAAGATGCTCCCTTCCAACTATAAGCTGGCGGCTGGCCACCAACGCTCCTGTACTTCATCCCTAGATGAAAACCCTTCTCACCAAACGGAAACAATAAACGGTACTGCAAAGCCATCAAAGCCACGTTCAATGGCCATATACGACCTGTTGAAAATATGAGCAAATTACTACGAGATTTAATCCGAATAAACAGAAAATAAATCATGACTACAGTAGCAGAGATTGAACTAATCATGCGAACTAGCATAGCAGATGAACAGATCACATCTAGGGCACATACTAGAAACATAAATTCTACCACGATCTCGAACAGGAAAGATAGAATCACGTACGGTGCAGCGGGAGCAGCACCGCCGGCGTTGACGTTGTCGCCCATGTCGTCGAGGATGAGGTTGCCGATATCGGGAAGAAGTAAATCGTTAAGCGAAGTCGTCGCTGCCGGCGATCGCATGAAAAGCGCTCCCCAAAACCTGATCGCCTCTCTCCGTACAGGATCACGAGAGGCGGAGTTCCGGAGGCCTGCTGTCCCTTCTCCCGGTGCACGCCGAAAGGAAGGATGGAGAAGACTTGATCGGCGGCGCAATGGACTGGAACGGTGGTGAGAAACCATACGAAGCGGCTGCGGCTAGGGTAGACGTCTGCCTTACTATATAGTACGGGCCGGGTAGGTCTAAACACCATGTCCCAGTCGTCACGATCCAAAAGAATCGAAAACGGTTCAGTAATTAACGCGTCCGTTAATTATTAATTAATGACTCATTAATTTTTCCCGAGCAGCAAAAATATAGACAACGTGCATAGCTCTGTCCTCGGCTCGGCTCAATCCCGCAACCCGCGGCGCGTCGTGCCGAGGCGAGCGAGGAGGAGGAGCGCGCGTGTAGGTCTCCTCTTCTCGTGCTCATACAAGTGGTAGGAGAGCTCACCTTATAAAGAGGTGCAACTCTCTCTCAACTTATGAGGTGGGACTAACCTTTAGCCTCACTCACTCCACTCACATGTGTGCATGAATGGGCCAAGAGAATTTCAGAAATTTAGTTGGGCTTTGGGCCAAAAGCCTACTAGCAAATTCCAACAATCCCCCACAAACTCTCATTGGCACATTTCACCATTTGGTTCCAAAACATTGTTTATATACCGGTGCTTAGTGGAGACTGTGAAGTTGAACTTCCACTTAGAGATTTATGCTACACTAGATCACAACTTGAATAGTGGACTATGCCTTGAACTACAAGTTTTCTGCGAGACTAGTTTCACACATATTCTTGACCGGTAATGGGCTGCCGCAAGGCTTCCCCGCGGGTGGAGCGTATACGTCGTACTCCAGGGCCTTTCATGAATTTATTAGAGAGCACCCACTTCTCACAGACTGCGACGTTAACAGTCAAATTCATATAGGTGTGTTTGTTGGGGAACGTAGTAATTTCAAAAATTTCCTACGCACACGCAAGATCATGGTGATGACATAGCAACGAGAGGGGAGAGTGTATGTCCACGTACCCTCGTAGACCGTAAGCGGAAGCGTTATAACAAAGCGGTTGATGTAGTCGTACGTCTTCACGATCCGACCGATCCAAGTACCGAACGCACGGCACCTCCGAGTTCAGCACACGTTCAGCTCGATGACGATCCCCGGGCTCCGATCCAGCAAAGCGTCGGGGATGAGTTCCACAAGACGACGGCGTGCAGGACGATGATGATGCTCCACGGCGCAGGGCTTCGCCTAAGCTCATGACGATATGACCGAAGTGGAAATATGGTGGAGGGGCACCGCACACGGCTAAGGAACGATCCGTAGATCAACTTGTGTGTCATGGGGTGCCCCCTGCCCCGTATATAAAGGAGCAAGGGGAGGAGGCCGGCCCTAGGAGGGGCGCCAAGTGTGGAGTCCTACTAGGACTCCCTAGTCCTAGTAGGATTCCACCTCCTTGTTGGAGTAGGAGAAGGGAAATAGGGGAGAGGAAGAGGAAAGGGGCTGCGCCCTTGTCCAGTCGGACCAGAGGGGGGCGCAGGCCTCCTTCCTTTGGCCTCTCCTCTATTCCCGTATGGCCCAATAAGGCCCATATTCTCCCGGCGAATTCCGTAACTCTCCGGTACTCGAAAAATACCGAATCACTTGGAACCTTTCCGAACTCCGAATATAGTCGTCCAATATATCGATCTTTACGTCTCGACCATTTCGAGACTCCTCGTCATGTCCCCGATCTCATCCGGGACTCGAACTCCTTCGGTACATCAAAACTCATAAACTCATAATATAAGCATCATCGAAACCTTAAGCGTGCGGACCCTACGGGTTCGAGAACTATGTAGACATGACCTAGAACTATTCTTGGTCAATAACCAATAGCGGAACCTGGATGCCCATATTGGCTCCTACATATTCTCGAAGATCTTTATCGGTCAAACCGCATAACAACATACTTTGTTCCTTTGTCATCGGTATGTTACTTGCCCGAGATTCGATCGTCGGTATCTAATACCTAGTTCAATCTCGTTACTGGCAAGTCTCTTTACTCGTTACGTAATGCATCATTCCGTAACTAACTCATTAGCTACATTGCTTGCAAGGCTTATAGTGATGTGCATTACCGAGAGGGCCCATAGATACCTCTCCGACAATCGGAGTGACAAAACCTAATCTCGAAATACGCCAACCCAACATGTACCTTTGGAGACACCTGTAGTACTCCTTTATAATCACCCAGTTACGTTGTGACGTTTGGTAGCACCCAAAGTGTTCCTCCGGTAAACGGGAGTTGCATAATCTCATAGTTACAGGAACATGTATAAGTCATGAAGAAAGCAATAGAAATATACTAAACGATCAAGTGCTAAGCTAACGGAATGGGTCAAGTCAATCACATCATTCTTCCAATGATGTGATCCCGTTAATCAAATGACAACTCATTTGTCCATGGCTAGGAAACATAACCATCTTTGATAAACGAGCTAGTCAAGTAGAGGCATACTAGTGACACTATGTTTGTCTATGTATTCACACATGTATTATGTTTCCGGTTAATACAATTCTAGCATGAATAATAATCATTTATCATGATATAAGGAAATAAATAATAACTTTATTATTGCCTCTAGGGCATATTTCCTTCAGTCTCCCACTTGCACTAGAGTCAATAATCTAGTTCACATCATCATGTGATTTAACACCAATTCACATCTGTATGTGATTAATACCCATAGTTCACATCGTCATGTGATCAACACCCAAAAGGTTTACTAGAGTCAATAATCTAGTTCACATCGCTATGTGATTAACACCCAAAGAGTACTAAGGTATGATCATGTTTTGCTCGTGAGAGAAGTTTAGTCTACGGGTCTGTCATATTACAGAGTCGTATGTATTTTGCAAATATTCTATGTCTACAATGCTCTGCATGGAGCTACTCTAGCTAATTGCACCCACGTTCAATATGTATCCAGATTGAAACTTAGAGTCATCTGGATCGGTATAAAAGGCTTGCATCGATGTAACTCTTTACGACGGGCTCTTTTATCACCTCCATAATCGAGAAATATTTCATTAGTCCTCACTAAGGATGTTCTTGACCAATGTCCAGTGATCTACTCCTAGATCACTATTGTACTCCCTTCCCAAATTCAGAGCAAGGTATACAATAGGTCTGGTACATAGCATAGCATACTTTATAGAACCTATGACTGAGGTATAGGGAATGACTTTCATTCTTTTTTTTCTATTTTCTGCCGTGGTCGGGATTTGAGTCTTTACTTAATTTCACACCTTTGCAACACAGGCAAGAACTATTTCTTTGACTGTTCTATTTTGAACTATTTCAAAATCTTGACAAGGTATGTACTTGTTGAAAACTTATCAAGCGTCTTGATCTATCTCAATAGATCTTGATGCTCAATATGTAAGCAGCTTCACCGAGGTCCTTCTTTGAAAAAACTCCTTTATGCTTTGCAGAATAATTCTACATTATTTCCGATCAACAATATGTCATTCACATATACTTATCAGAAATGTTGTAGTGCTCCCACTCACTTTCTTGTAAATACAGGCTTCTCCAAAAGTCTGTATAAAACCATATGCTTTGATCACACTACCAAAGCGTTTATTCCAACTCCGAGATGCTTGCACCAGTCCATAGATGGATCGCTGAAGCTTGCACATTTTGTTAGCTCCTTTAGGATTGACAAAACCTTCTGGTTGCATCATGTGCAACTCTTCTTTAATAAATCCATTAAGGAATGCAGTTTTGACATCCATTTGCCATATTTCATAAAATGTGGCAATTGCTAACATGATTCGGACAGACTTAAGCATCGTTACGAGTGAGAAAATCTCATCATATTCAACACCTTGAACTTGTCGAAAACCTTTTGCAACAAGTCGAGCTTTGTAGATAGTAACACTACTATCAGTGTCCGTCTTCCTCTTGAAGATCCATTTATTTAACATGGCTTGCTGATCATCGAGCAAGTCAATCAAAGTCCATACTTTGTTCTCATACATGGATCCTATCTCAGATTTCATGGCCTCAAGCCATTTCGCGGAATCTGGGCTCATCATCGCTTCCTCATAGTCCGTAGGTTCATCATGGTCTAGTAACATGACTTCCAGAACACGATTACCATACCACTCTGGTGCGGATTTTACTCTGGAAGACCTACGAGGTTTGGTAGCAACTTGATCTGAAGTTTTATGACCATCATCATTAACTTCCTCACTAATTGGTGTAGGAATCACCGAACTGATTTCTGTGATGAACTACTTTCCAATAAGGAGAAGGTACAATTACCTCATCAAGTTCTACTTTCCTCCCACTCACTTCTTTCGAGAGAAACTTCTTCTCTAGAAAGGATCCATCTTAGCAACGAAAAACTTGCCTTCGGATCTGTGATAGAAGGTGTACCCAATAGTTACCTTTGGGTATTCTATGAAGACGCACTTATCCGATTTGGGTTCGAGCTTATCAGGTGAAAACTTTTTCACATAAGCATCACAACTCCAAAACTTTTAAGAAACGACAGCTTAGGTTTACTGTTAAACCATAGTTCATATGGTGTCACGTCAACGGATTTAGATGGTGCCCTATTAAACGTGAATGCAGTTGTCTCTAATGCATAACCCCAAAACGATATTGGTAAATCGGTAAGAGACATCATTGATCGCACCATATCAAAATAAAGTACGGTTCTGACGTTCGGACACACCATAACGTTGTGGTGTTCCGGTGGCGTGAGCTGTGAAACTATTCCACTTTGTTTTAATTGAAGACCAAACTCGTAACTCAAATATTCATCTCCACGATCAGATCGCAGAAACTTCATTTTCTTGTTACGATGATTTTCTACTTCACTCTGAAATTCGTTGAACTTTTCAACTATTTCAGACTTATGTTTCATCAAGAAGATATACGCATATCTGCTCAAATCATCTGTGAAGGTCAGAAAATAATGATACTTGCCACGAGCATCAACACTCATTGGATCCTATACATCGGTATGTATTATTTCCAACAAGTCAGTAGCTCGTTCCATTGTTCCGGAGAACGGAGTTTTAGTCATCTTGCCCAAAAGGCACGGTTCGCAAGCATCAAATGATTCATAATCAAGTGATTCCAAAAAGCCCATCAGTATGGAGTTTCTTCATGCGCTTTACACCAATATGACCTAAACTGCAGTGCCACAAATAAGTTGCACTATCATTATTAACTTTACATCTTTTGGTTTCAATATTATGAATATGTGTATCACACGATCGAGATCCAACAAACCATTTTCATTGGGTGTATGACCATAGAAGGTTTTATTCATGTAAACAGAACAATAATTATTCTCTAACTTACATGAATAACCGTATTGCAATAAACATGATCAAATCATATTCATGCTCAACGCAAACGCCAAATAAAATTTATTTAGGTTCAACACTAATCCCGAGAGTATAGGGAGTGTGCGATGATGATCATATCAATCTTGGAACTACTTCCAACACTCATCGTCACTTCCCCTTCAACTAGTCTCTGTTTATTCTATAACTCCTGTTTCGAGTTACTAATCTTAGCAACCGAACGAGTATCAAATACTCAGGGGCTACTATAAACACTAGTAAGGCACACATCAATAACCTGTATATCAAATATACTCTTGTTTACTTTGCCATCCTTCTTATCCACCAAATATTCAGGGCATTTCCGCTTCCAGTGACCATTTCCTTTGCAGTAGAAGCACTTAGTTTCAGGCTTTGGTCCAGCTTTGGGCTTCTTCGCGGGAATGACAACTTGTTTGCCATTCTACTTGAAGTTTCCCTTTCTTTCCCTTTGCCCTTTTCTTGAAACTAGTGGTCTTGTCAATCATCAACACTTGATGCTCTTTCTTGATTTCTACCTTCGTCGATTTTCAACATCAAGAAGAGCTCGGGAATCTTTGTCGTCATCCCTTGCATACTATAGTTCATCACGAAGTTCTAGTAACTTAGTGATGGTGACTAGAGAATTCTGTCAATCACTATCTTATCTGGAAGATTAACTCCCACTTGATTCAAGCGATTAAAGTACCCAGACAATCTGAGCACATGCTCACTAGTTGAGCGATTCTCCTCCATCTTTTAGCTATAGAACTTGTTGGAGACTTCATATCTCTCAACTCGGGTATTTTCTTGAAATATTAACTTCAACTCCTGGAACATCTCATATGGTCCATGACGTTCAAAACGTCTTTGAAGTCCCGATTCTAAGCCGTTAAGCATGGTGCACTAAACTATCAAGTAGTCATCATATTGAGCTAGCCAAACGTTCATAACGTATGCATCTGCTCCTGCAATAGGTCTGTCACCTAGCGGTGCATTAAGGACATAATTCTTCTGTGCAGCAATGAGGATAAACCTCAGATCACGGATCCAATCCGCATCATTGCTACTAACATTTTTCAATACAATTTTCTCTAGGAACACATATAAAAACATCGGGAAGCAAAAACATAGGGAAGCAACAATGTGAGCTATTGATCTACAACATAATTTGCAAAATACTACCAGGACTAAGTTCATGATAAATTAAAGTTCAATTAATCATATTACTTAAGAACTCCCACTTAGACAGACATCTCTCTAGTCATCTAAGTGATTACGTGATCCAAATCAACTAAACCATGTCCGATCATCACGTGAGATGGAGTAGTTTCAATGGTGAACATCACTATGTTGATCATATCTACTATATGATTCACGTTCGACCTTCGGTCTCCGTGTTCGAGGCCATATCTGTATATGCTAGGCTCGTCAAGTTTGACCTGAGTATTCGCGTGTGCAACTGTTTTGCACCCGTTGTATTTGAGCGTAGAGCCTATCACACCCGATCATCACGTGGTGTCTCGGCATGAAGAACTTTCATAGCGGTGCATACTCAGGAGAACACTTCTTGATATTTAGTGAGAGATCATCTTATAATGCTACCGTCAATCAAAGCAAAATAAGATGCATAAAGGATAAACATCACATGCAATCAATATAAGTGATATGATATGGCCATCATCATCTTGTGCTTGTGATCTCCATCTCTCAAGCACCGTCGTGATCACCATCGTCACCGGCGCGACACCTTGATCTCCATCGTAGCATCGTTGTCGTCTCGCCAACTATTGCTTCTCGACTATCGCTACTTCTTAGTGATAAAGTAAAGCAATTACATGGCGTTGCATTTCATACAATAAGCGACAACCATATGGCTCCTTCCAGATTGCCGATAACTTGGTTACAAAACATGATCATCTCATACAATAAAATATAGCATCACGTCTTGACCATATCACATCACAACATGCCCTGCAAAAACAAGTTAGACGTCCTCTACTTTGTTGTTGCAAGTTTTACGTGGCTGCTATGGGCTGAGCAAGAACCGTTCTTACCTACGCATTAAAACCACAACGATAGTTCGTCAAGTTAGTGCTGTTTTAACCTTCGCAAGGACCGGGCGTAGCCACACTCGGTTCAACTAAAGTGAGAGAGACAGACACCCGCCAGTCACCTTTAAGCAACGAGTGCTCGCAGCGGTGAAACCAGTCTCGCGTAAGCGTACGCGTAATGTCGGTCCGGGCCGCTTCATCTCACAATACCGCCGAACCAAAGTATGACATGCTGGTAAGCAGTATGACTTGTATCGCCCACAACTCACTTGTGTTCTACTCGTGCATATAACATCAACGCATAAAACCAGGCTCGGATGCCACTGTTGGGGAACGTAGTAATTTCAAAATTTCCTACGCACACGCAAGATCATGGTGATGACATAGCAACGAGAGGGGAGAGTGTATGTCCACGCCCTCGTGAGACCGTGAAGCGGAAGCGTTATAACAACGCGGTTGATGTAGTCGTGACGTCTTCACGATCCGGCGATCCAAGTACCGAACGCACGGCACCTCCGAGTTCAGCACACGTTCAGCTCGATGGCGATCCCGGGCTCCGATCCAGCAAAGCGTCGGGGATGAGTTCCACAAGACGACGGCGTGGTGACGATGATGATGCTCCACCGGCGAGGGCTTCGCCTAAGCTCATGACGATATGACCAAAGTGGAATATGGTGGAGGGGGGCACCGCACACGGCTAAGGAACGATCCGTAGATCAACTTGTGTGTCATGGGGTGCCCCCCTACCCCCGTATATAAAGGAGCAAGGGGGGCGGAGGCCGGCCCTAGGAGGGGGCGCGCCAAGTGTGGAGTCCTACTAGAACTCCCTAGTCCTAGTAGGATTCCACCTCCCTTGTTGGAGTAGGAGAAGGGGAAATAGGGGGAGAGGAAGAAAGAAAAGGGGGGCTGCGCCCCTTGTCCAATTCGGACCAGAGGGGGGGCGCATGCCTCCTTCCTTTTGGCCTCTCTCCTCTATTCCCGTATGGCCCAATAAGGCCCATATACTCCCCGGCGAATTCCGTAACTCTCGGTACTCGAAAAATACCGAATCACTCGGAACCTTTACGAACTCGAATATAGTCGTCCAATATATCGATATTTACGTCTCGACCATTTTGATACTCCTCGTCATGTCCCGATCTCATCGGGACTCCGAACTCCTTCGTACATCAAAACTCATAAACTCATAATATAACATCGCCATGAAACCTTAAGCGTGCGGACCCTACGGGTTCGAGAACTATGTAGACATGACCTAGAACTATTCTTGGTCAATAACCAATAGCGGAACCTGGATGCCCATATTGGCTCCTACATATTCTCGAAGATCTTTATCGGTCAAACCGCATAACAACATACTTTGTTCCTTTGTCATCGGTATGTTACTTGCCCGAGATTCGATCGTCGGTATCTAATACCTAGTTCAATCTCGTTCTTGGCAAGTCTCTTTACTCGTTCGTAATGCATCATTCCGTAACTAACTCATTAGCTACATTGCTTGCAAGGCTTATAGTGATGTGCATTACCGAGAGGGCCAGAGATACCTCTCCGACAATCGGAGTGACAAAACCTAATCTCAAATCGCCAACCCAACATGTACCTTTGGAGACACCTGTAGTACTCCTTTATAATCACCCGATTCACGTTGTGACGTTTGGTAGCACCAAAGTGTTCCTCCGTAAACGGAGTTGCATAATCTCATAGTTACAGGAACATGTATAAGTCATGAAGAAAGCAATAGAAATATACTAAACGATCCCCCCCAAAAGCCTACTAGCAAATTCCAACAATCCCCCACAAACTCTCATTGGCACATTTCACCATTTGGTTCCAAAACATTGTTTATATACCGGTGCTTAGTGGAGACTGTGAAGTTGAACTTCCACTTAGAGATTTATGCTACACTAGATCACAACTTGAATAGTGGACTATGCCTTGAACTACAAGTTTTCTGAGACTAGTTTCACATATTCTTGACGGTAATGGGCTGCCGCAAGGCTTCCCCCTGGTGGAGCGTATCGTCGTACTCGGGGCCTTTCATGAATTTATTAGAGAGCACCCACTTCTCACAGATTGCGGCGTTAACAGTCAAATTCATATAGGTGTGTTTGTTGGGGAGCGTAGTAATTTCAAAATTTCCTACGCACACGCAAGATCATGGTGATGACATAGCAAGCGAGAGGGAGAGTGTATGTCCACCCACGTGAGACCGTAAGCGGAAGCGTTATAACAAAGCGGTTGATGTAGTCGACGTCTTCACGATCCGACCGATCCAAGTACCGAACGCACGGCACCTCCGAGTTCAGCACACGTTCAGCTCGATGGCGATCCCCGGCTCCGATCCAGCAAAGCGTCGGGGATGAGTTCCGTCGAGACGACGGCGTGGTGGCGATGATGATGCTCCACGGCGCAGGGCTTCGCCTAAGCTCATGACGATATGACCGAAGTGGAAATATGGTGGAGGGGGCACCGCACACAGCTAAGGAACGATCCGTAGATCAACTTGTGTGTCATGGGGTGCCCCCTGCCGTGATATAAAGGAGCAAGGGGAGGAGGCCGGCCCTAGGAGGGGCGCCAAGTGTGGAGTCCTACTAGGACTCCCTAGTCCTAGTAGGATTCCACCTCCCTTGTTGGAGTAGGAGAAGGGGAAATAGGGGGAGAGGAAGAGGGAAAGGGGGGCTGCGCCCCTTGTCCAATTCGGACCAGAGGGGGGGCGCAGGCCTCCTTCCTTTTGGCCTCTCTCCTCTATTCCCGTATGGCCCAATAAGGCCCATATTCTCCCCGGCGAATTCCCGTAACTCTCCGGTACTCCGAAAAATACCCGAATCACTTGGAACCTTTCCGAACTCCGAATATAGTCGTCCAATATATCGATCTTTACGTCTCGACCATTTCGAGACTCCTCGTCATGTCCCCGATCTCATCCGGGACTCCGAACTCCTTCGGTACATCAAAACTCATAAACTCATAATATAACTGTCATCGAAACCTTAAGCGTGCGGACCCTACGGGTTCGAGAACTATGTAGACATGACCTAGAACTATTCTTGGTCAATAACCAATAGCGGAACCTGGATGCCCATATTGGCTCCTACATATTCTACGAAGATCTTTATCGGTCAAACCGCATAACAACATACTTTGTTCCCTTTGTCATCGGTATGTTACTTGCCCGAGATTCGATCGTCGGTATCTAATACCTAGTTCAATCTCGTTACTGGCAAGTCTCTTTACTCGTTACGTAATGCATCATTCCGTCACTAACTCATTAGCTACATTGCTTGCAAGGCTTATAGTGATGTGCATTACCGAGAGGGCCCATAGATACCTCTCCGACAATCGGAGTGACAAAACCTAATCTCGAAATACGCCAACCCAACATGTACCTTTGGAGACACCTGTAGTACTCCTTTATAATCACCCGATTCGTTGTGACGTTTGGTAGCACCAAAGTGTTCCTCCCGTAAACGGAGTTGCATAATCTCATAGTTACAGGAACATGTATAAGTCATGAAGAAAGCAATAGAAATATACTAAACGATCAAGTGCTAAGCTAACGGAATGGGTCAAGTCAATCACATCATTCTTCCAATGATGTGATCCCGTTAATCAAATGACAACTCATTTGTCCATGGCTAGGAAACATAACCATCTTTGATAAACGAGCTAGTCAAGTAGAGGCATACTAGTGACACTATGTTTGTCTATGTATTCACACATGTATTATGTTTCCGGTTAATACAATTCTAGCATGAATAATAAACATTTATCATGATATAAGGAAATAAATAATAACTTTATTTTGCCTCTAGGGCATATTTCCTTCAGTCTCCCACTTGCACTAGAGTCAATAATCTAGTTCACATCATCATGTGATTTAACACCAATTCACATCTGTATGTGATTAATACCCATAGTTCACATCGTCATGTGATCAACACCCAAAAGGTTTACTAGAGTCAATAATCTAGTTCACATCGCTATGTGATTAACACCCAAAGAGTACTAAGGTATGCCACTTGGAACACATTAAGATAGATATCAACCTGCCATGCAGATCAGGGGAGTATTGCATCTTCACGTAGTGGGATAATTAAAATAAGGATACTCTCCTCTCAGCTGACCAACAGCTTGTCTCCCACTTCTACTTCACGGGATCTCCGATCACATAGAGTGGGTTACCACTATGGACAACTCATGCGGTGGGTCTCAAACCCATCTCCATCGATGCATTATCTATCACATTACGTGATAGACCCTTTGTGAAGGATCTGCCAAGTTTTTCGACGTTTGGATATAATCCAGCGTAATAACTCGAGTTCCTCGGTTTCTCGACAGATTTTAATCTCCTCTTCACATGCCTTGAGGACTTCATATTGTCCTTAGAACTGTTTATCTTGGCGATCACAGTTTGATTATCACAGTTCATCAGGATAGGGGTATTGGTTTTTCAACCATAGGTAAGTCCATCAATAGCTCACGAAGCCACTCTGCTTCAACGATGGCGGTGTCTAATGCTGTGAGTTCTGCTTCCATAGTTGACCTCGTTAAGATGGTGCGCTTGCAAGACTTCAGAAACAGCGCCACCACCAAGTGTAAAAACATAACCACTTGTGGCCTTAATCTCATCGACATCGATATCCGATTCAGTCACTATAACCCTCCGGTACCCTTGGATACCGGTGTAGTGAATCCCATAGCTCGCATGATGCCCTTCAAGTAGCGCATAACTCTCTCAAGCGCACGCCAATGATCATCTCCCGGTTTTGACACAAACCGACTCAGCTTGCTCACGGCAAAAGAGATGTCAGGCCTCGTGGCACTCGCCAAATACATACGCGAGCCAATAATCTGAGAATACCTCAATTGATCTCTAGCAATCCGTCGATTCTTTCAAAGCAACACACTAGCATCATATGGAGTTGGAGAAGGCGTGCGATCGCTATACCCAAAACGACTCAAAACCTTTTCCACGGTGAGGAGAAGCAGTGTGATCCCACCATTCTCATCTCTCAACAGCTTGATGTTTAAGATAACATCAGCTACTCCTAGATCCTTCATCTCAAAACAGCGAGATAAGAAATCCTTAACCTCCTTGATTAAATCAAGTTTGGTTCCAAAGATCAATATGTCGTCGACATACAGACAAAGAATAACACCTTCGCCCCCACCATGGCGATAGTACACACACTTGTCGCCATCATTTACTACAAAGCCGGCAGCAGTTAATGTTCTTTCGAACTTCTCATGCTACTCCTTAGGAGCTTGCTTAAGGCCATATAAAGACTTTAATAACTTGCACACCTTTCCTTCTTGACCAGGTACTACAAAACCATCTGGCTGATCCATGTAAATTTCCTCCTTCAACTCTCCATTGAGGAAAGCCGTCTTAACGTCCATTTGATGAGCGAGAAGACCATGTGAGGCAACCAGTGATAGTAGCACCAATTGTGGTCAGTCTAGCCACGGGTGAGTAAGTATCAAAGAAGTCTTCACCTTCTTTCTGGGTATAACCCTTAGCCACAAGCCGTGCCTTGTACTTTTCAATCGTACCATCAGGTCTAAGATTCTTCTTGAACACCCACTTACATCCTACAGGTTTGCACCCATAAGGACGGTCAGTGATCTCCCAGGTCCCGTTAGCTAAGATGGAATCCATCTTGCTACGAACAGCTTCCTTCCAGTAGTCAGCATCAAGAGATGCATAGGCTTCTGAAATAGTCCTGGGTGTGTCATCCACAAGGTACACAATGAAATCATCACCAAAGGACTTTGCAGTCCTCTGTCTCTTACTCCTTACAGGATTTTCATTGTTACCCTCAAGAGGATTCTCAACGTGTTCCATCGCAATGGTGGGTTCAGGAATTACAATGAGTTCCTCACTAGATGGAATAGGTATCTCCTGATTTGATGAGCTTGACATATCCTTCATAGGAAATATGTCCTCAAAGAAAGTTGCATCATTAGACTCCATAATCGTACCAACATGCATGTCGGATACCTCAGATTTTATTATCAAAAATCTATAGCCAATGCTATGAAAAGCATAGCCCAGAAGAACACAATCCACGGTTTTTGGTCCAAGCTTGCGCTTCTTGGGAATTGGTATATTGACTTTCGCCAAACAACCCCAGAACATAGGTAAGAGAGTTTCAACCTTTTCCTTTCCCATTCCTCAAATGGAGTCATGGTATTATGCTTTGTGGGAACTCGGTTTAGGACATGACACGCGGTCATTAGCGCCTCCCCGCACCATTCCTTGGAAAGACCCGATGTGTCTAACATGGCGTTAACCAAATCAGTTAGAGTTCGGTTCTTTCTTTCGGCCACCCCATTAGACTGAGGTGAGTAGGGAGGCGCCCTCTCATGGATTATACCATGTTCCGCACAAAACAGATCAAATTCATTGGAAAAATACTCTCCACCACGATCGGACCTAAGCCGTTTAATTTTTCGATCAAGTTGGTTCTCTGCCTCAGCTTTATAGTTTTTGAAGAAAGTTAAAGCCTCATCTTTTGATTTCAGAAGATACACGTAACAATATCTAGTGGAGTCATCAATCAACGTCATGAAATATCTCTTTCCACCTTTTGTCAACACGCCATTCATCTCACAAAGATCAGAATGTATAAGCTCTAGTGGCGCCAAGTCTCTTGCCTCTGCAGTCTTATGGGACTTGCGAGGTTGTTTAGCTTGCACACATACTTGGCACTTAGAGCCTTTGACAGTAGAGATTTTCAGAATTAAATTCATATTGGCTAGCCGCGTCATGCAACCGAAGTTAATATGACAAAGTCGTGCATGCCAAATATCTGACTCATTACTGTGGCAAACATTATTAATAACTTTAGTGCAAATATCTGACAAAGATAGAAGGAACAAGCCTCCGCACTCATAGCCTTTTCCAACAAATTGTCCACACTTGGAAATTACAACTTTATTGGACTCAAAAACCAACTTAAAACCATCTCGACATAGACGGGAACCGCTAACGAGATTTTTATTGATGGACGGCACATGATGAGCGTTCTTGACGCACGGTCTTCCCAAGTAAACTTAAGATCGACCGTACCAACACCTCGAACGATGGCATGTGACCCGTTCCCCATCAGCACGGGAGAAGTCCCTGTGGCCCTGATTCCTTCATATCAGTATCACCGATGACAACATTAGCAGACTTGCCGACCTTCTCATGTTCGCGCTCCTCAAAGCGGTTAGGACACTTCGGAGCCCAGTGATTAAGATCACCGCAGACATGGCAAAGTCCCTTCCCCTTCTTATGAGAATTCTTCTTGAAGTTGGTAGAATGTGATGGCTTGTTCTTTGTATCAAACTTGCCTTTCCCTGAGTTTTGTTCTTGTTGTTTTGAACTTATTGGGCTGGAAGTTCTTCTTACGTACCATGTGGGCACTAGAAGCTCCCTCGGCAACTCGAGCACGTGTGTCCTTTGCTCTCGCCTTCTCTTCAACATCAAGAGTACCAATGAGATCCATAGCGTAAAACTCCTGTCTCTTGTGTTTCAGGAAGTAGCAAAATTGTTCCACGAAGGTGGAAGCTTGGCAATAATGCCTCCGGCAACAAATTTTTCCGGCAACACACACTTGAAGTGCTCAAGTTCTTTTGCGAGCGACTGTATCTCATGAGCCTGCTGTACAATAGAGCGCTCATCAGTCATCTTGTAGTCATAGAATTGCTCCATGACGTACAACTCGCTACCGGCATCCGAGGCACCAAACTTGGCCTCGAGCACAGCCCACATGTCCTTGCCGTTGTCAAACGACATATACGAATCCACAATAGAATCATCAAGAACACCCAGAAGAGCGCCTTTAAAGGGAGTATCGATCTTCTCAAAAGCTTCCAGCTGTGCTGGATTAAGATCGCCTCGGGCTTGCCCTTAGTGGCGTCATAGCAGCCCATGGTGCGAAACCAGTAGACTGCTCTCGCGCCACCTCTTATATTGCGCCCCTTAAAGGCAGGCCGCTTGGATGCGCAGCAAAACCACTCGAGTAAATTGCCTAAAATCAGGTTTTGGATTGTTGAAAATATGAGCAAATTACTACGAGATTTAATCGAATAAACAGATGATAAATCATGACTACAGTAGCAGAGATTGAACTAATCATGCGAACTAGCATAGCAGATGAACAGATCACATCTAGGGCACATACTAGAAACATGAACTCTACCACGATCTCGAACAGGAAAGATAGAATCACGTCACGGTGCAGCGGGAGCAGCACCGCCCGGCGTTGACGTTATCGCCCATGTAAATCGAGGATGAGGTTGCGAGATCGGGAAGAAGTAAATCGTTCGCGAAGTCGCCTTTGCCAGCGATCGCGTGAGTGTGCTCCCCAAAACCTGATCGCCCCTCTCCGCACGGGATCACGAGAGGCGGAGTTCCGGAGGCCTGCTGTCCCATCTCCCGGTGCACGCCGAAAGGAAGGATGGAGAAGACTTGATCGGCGGCGCAATGGACTGGAACGGTGGTGAGAAACCATACGAAGCGGCTCCGGCTAGGGTAGACGTCTGCCTTACTATATAGTACGGGCCGGGTAGGTCGTGGGAGTAAACCCCACGTCCGAGTCGTCACGATCCAAAAGAATCGGAAACGGTTCAGTAATTAACGCGTCCGTTAATTATTAATTAATGACTCATTAATTTTTCCCGAGCAGCAAAAATATAGACAACGTGCATAGCTCTGTCCTCGGCTCGGCTCAATCCCGCAACCCGCGGCGCGTCGTGACGAGGCGTGGCGTGGCGAGGCGAGCGAGGAGGAGGAGCGCGCGTGTAGGTCTCCTCTTCTCATGCTCATACAAGTGGTAGGAGAGCTCACCTTATAAAGAGGTGCAACTCTCTCTCAACTTATGAGGTGGGACTAAACTTTAGCCTCACTCACTTCACTCACATGTGTGCATGAATGGGCCAAGAGAATTTCAGAAATTTAGTTGGGCTTTGGGCCAAAAGCCTACTAGCAAATTCAACAATCCCCACAAAGTCTCATTGGCACATTTCACCATTTGGTTCCAAAACATTGTTTATATACGGTGCTTAGTGGAGACTGTGAAGTTGAACTTCCACTTAGAGATTTATGCTACACTAGATCACAACTTGAATAGTGGACTATGCCTTGAACTACAAGTTTTCTGAGACTAGTTTCACACAAATTCTTGACGGTAATGGGCTGCCGCAAGGCTTCCTTGGTGGAGCGTATCGTCGTACTCAGGGCCTTTCATGAATTTATTAGAGAGCACCCACTTCTCACAGATGCGGCGTTAACAGTCAAATTCATATAGGTGTGTTCCTCAGAGATGCTCTGCAGGACAACATCTCTGCTTACTCAAATAAGCCACTTGGAACACATTAAGATAGATATCAACCTGCCATGCAGATCAGAGAGTATTGCATCTTCACGCGGTGGGATAATTAAAATAAGGATACTCTCCTCTCGGTGACCAACAGCTTGTCTCCCACTTCTACTTCACGGGATCTCCGATCACATAGAGTGGGTTACCACTATGGACAACTCATGCGGTGGGTCTCAAACCCATCTCCATCGATGCATTATCTATCACATTACGTGATAGACCCTTTGTGAAGGATCTGCCAAGTTTTTCGACGTTTGGATATAATCCAGCGTAATAACTCGGAGTTCCTCGGTTTCACGACAGATTTTAATCTCCTCTTCACATGCCTTGAGGACTTCATATTGTCCTTAGAACTGTTTATCTTGGCGATCACAGTTTGATTATCACAGTTCATCGAGGATAGGGGTATTGGTTTTTCAACCATAGGTAAGTCCATCAATAGCTCACGAAGCCACTCTGCTTCAACAAATGGCGTGTCTAATGCTGTGAATTCTGCTTCCATAGTTGACCTTGTTAAGATGGTCGCTTGCAAGACTTCAGAAACAGCGCCACCACCAAGTGTAAAAACATAACCACTTGTGGCCTTAATCTCATCGACATCGATATCGATTCGAGTCACTATAACCCTCCGGTACCCTTGGATACCCGGTGTAGTGAATCCCATAGCTCGCAGTGCCCTTCAAGTAGCGCATAACTCTCTCAAGCGCACGCCAATGATCATCTCCTGGTTTTGACACAAACCGACTCAGCTTGCTCACGGCAAAAGAGATGTCAGGCCTCGTGGCACTCGCCAAATACATAAGCGAGCCAATAATCTGAGAATACCGCAGTTGATCTCTAGCAATCCGTCGATTCTTTCGAAGCAACACACTAGCATCATATGGAGTTGGAGAAGGCGTGCAGTCGCTATACCCAAAACGACTCAAAACCTTTTCCACATAGTGAGACTGAAGCAGTGTGATCCCACCATGCTCATCTCTCAACAGCTTGATGTTTAAGATAACATCAGCTACTCCTAGATCCTTCATCTCAAAACAGCGAGATAAGAAATCCTTAACCTCCTTGATTAAATCAAGTTTGGTTCCAAAGATCAATATGTAAATCGACATACGATAAAGAATAACACCTTCGCCCCCACCATGGCGATAGTACACACACTTGTCACCATCATTTACTACAAAGCCGGCAGCAGTTAATGTTCTTTCGAACTTCTCATGCCAATCCTTAGGAGCTTGCTTAAGGCCATATAAAGACTTTAATAACTTGCACACCTTTCCTTCTTGACCAGGTACTACAAAACCATCTGGCTGATCTATGTAAATTTCCTCCTTCAACTCTCCATTGAGAAAAGCCGTCTTAACGTCCATTTGATGAACGAGAAGACCATGTGAGGCAGCCAGTGATAGTAGCACCCGAATTGTGGTCAGTCTAGCCACGGGTGAGTAAGTATCAAAGTAGTCTTCACCTTCTTTCTGGGTATAACCCTTAGCCACAAGCCTGCCTTGTACTTTTCAATCGTACCATCAGTTCTAAGATTCTTCTTGAACACCCACTTACATCCTACAGGTTTGCACCCATAAGGACGGTCAGTGATCTCCCAGGTCCCGTTAGCTAAGATGGAATCTATCTACTTCTGAACAGCTTCCTTCGAAGAGTCGGCATCGGAGATGCATAGGCTTGAAATAGTCCTGGGTGTGTCATCCACAAGGTACACAATGAAATCATCACCAAAGGACTTTGCAGTCCTCTGTCTCTTACTCCTTACAGGATTTTCATTGTTACCCTCAAGAGGATTCTCAACGTGTTCCATCGCAATGGTGGGTTCAGGAATTACAGTGAGTTCCTCACTAGATGGAATAGGTATCTCCTGATTTGATGAGCTTGACATATCCTTCATAGGAAATATGTCCTCAAAGAAAGTTGCATCATTAGACTCCATAATCATACCAACATGCATGTCGGATACCTCAGATTTTATTATCAAAAATCTATAGCCAATGCTATGAAAAGCATAGCCCAGAAGAACACAATCCACGGTTTTTGGTCCAAGCTTGCGCTTCTTGGGAATTGGTATATTGACTTTCGCCAAACAACCCCAAGAACGTAGGTAAGAGAGTTTCAACCTTTTCCTTTCCCATTCCTCAAATGGAGTCATGGTATTATGCTTTGTGGGAACTCGGTTTAGGACATGACACGCGGTCATTAGCGCCTCCCCCCACCATTCCTTGGAAAGACCCGATGTGTCTAACATGGCGTTAACCAAATCAGTTAGAGTTCGGTTCTTTCTTTCGCCACCCCATTAGACTGAGGTGAGTAGGAGGCACCTCTCATGGATTATACCATGTTCCGCATAAAACAGATCAAATTCATTGGAAAAATACTCTCCACCACGATCGGACCTAAGCCGTTTAATTTTTCGATCAAGTTGGTTCTCTGCCTCAGCTTTATAGTTTTTGAAGAAAGTTAAAGCCTCATCTTTTGATTTCAGAAGATACATGTAACAATATCTAGTGGAGTCATCAATCAACGTCATGAAATATCTCTTTCCACCTTTTGTCAACACGCCATTCATCTCACAAAGATCAGAATGTATAAGCTCTAGTGGCGCTTAAGTCTCTTGCCTCTGCAGTCTTATGGGACTTGCGAGGTTGTTTAGCTTGCACACATACTTGGCACTTAGAGCCTTTGACGATAGAGATTTTGGAATTAAATTCATATTGGCTAGCAGCGTAATGCAACCAAAGTTAATATGACAAAGTCGTGCATGCCAAATATCTGACTCATTATTGTGGCAAACATTATTAATAACTTTAGTTCAAATATCTGACAAAGATAGGCGGAACAAGCCTCCGCACTCATAGCCTTTTCCAACAAATTGTCCACACTTGGAAATTACAACTTTATTGGACTCAAAACCAACTTAAAACCATCTCGACATAAGCGGGAACCGCTCTTGAGATTTTTATTGATGGGCGGCACATGATGAGCGTTCTTCAGACGCACGGTGTTCCCGAAGTAAACTTCAGATCGACCGTACCAACACCTCGAACGATGGCATGTGACCCGTTCCCCATCAGCACGGGAGAAGTCCCTGTGGCCCTGATTCCTTCATATCAGTATCACCGATGACAACATTAGCGGACTTGCCGCCCTTCTCATGTTCGCGCTCCTCAAAGCGGTTAGGACACTTCGGAGCCCAGTGATTAGGATCACCGCAAACATGGCAAAGTCCCTTCCCCTTCTTATGAGAATTCTTCTTGAAGTTGGTAGAATGTGATGGCTTGTTCTTTGTATCAAACTTGCCTTTCCCCTGAGTTTTGTTCTTGTTTTTTTTGAACTTATTGGGTTGGAAGTTCTTCTTCTGTACCATGTGGGCACTAGAAGCTCCCTCGGCCACTCGAGCACGTGTGTCCTTTGCTCTCGCCTTCTCTTCAACATCAAGAGTACCAATGAGATCCATAGCGGAAAACTCCTGTCTCTTGTGTTTCGTGGAAGTAGCAAAATTGTTCCACGAAGGTGGAAGCTTGGCAATAATGCCTCCGGCAACAAATTTTTCCGGCAACACACACTTGAAGTGCTCAAGTTCTTTTGCGAGCGACTGTATCTCGTGAGCCTGCTGTACAACAGAGCGCTCATCAGTCATCTTGTAGTCATAGAATTGCTCCATGACGTACAACTCACACCGCATCCGAGGCACTAAACTTGGCCTCGAGCGCAGCCCACATGTCCTTGCCGTTGTCAAACGACATATACGAATCCACAATAGAATCATCAAGAACACCCAGAAGAGTGCCTTTAAAGAGAGTATCGATCTTCTCAAAAGCTTCCAACTGTGCTGGATTAAGATCGCCCTCAGGCTTGCCCTTAGTGGCGTCATAGCAGCCCATGGTCTGAAACCAGTAGACTGCTCTCGTGCGCCACCTCTTATATTGCGCCCCCTTAAAGGCAGGCGGCGGATCAAGAGCAAAACCACTCGGAGTAAATTGCCTAAAATCAGGTTTTGGATTGTTGAAAATATGAGCAAATTACTACGAGATTTAATCGAATAAACAGAAAATGAATCATGACTACAGTAGCAGAGATTGAACTAATCATGCGAACTAGCATAGCAGATGAACATATCACATCTAGGGCACATACTAGAAACATGAATTCTACCACGATCTCGAACAGGAAAGATAGAATCACGTACGGTGCAGCGGGAGCAGCACCGCCGGCGTTGACGTTGTTGCCCATGTCGTCGAGGATGAGGTTGCGAGATCGGGAAGAAGTAAATCGTTCGCGAAGTCGTCGCTGCCAGCGATCGTGAAAGTCGCTCCCCAAAAACCTGATCGCCCCTCTCCCGTACAAGATCACGAGAGGCGGAGTCCCGGAGGCCTGCTGTCCCTTCTCCCGGTGCACGCCGAAAGGAAGGATGCAGAAGACTTGATCGGCGGCGCAATGGACTGGAACGGTGGTGAGAAACCATACGAAGCGGCTGCGGCTAGGGTAGACGTCTGCCTTACTATATAGTGCGGGCCGGGTAGGTCGTGGGAGTAAACCTCATGTCCGAGTCGTCACGATCCAAAAGAATCGAAAATGGTTCAGTAATTAACGCGTCCGTTAACTATTAATTAATGACTCATTAATTTTTCCCGAGCAGCAAAAATATAGACAACGTGCATAGCTCTGTCCTCGGCTCGGCTCAATCCCGCAACCCGCGGCGCGTCGTGACGAGGCGTGGCATGGCGAGGCGAGCGAGGAGGAGGAGCGCGCGTGTAGGTCTCCTCTTCTCATGCTCATACAAGTGGTAGGAGAGCTCACCTTATAAAGAGGTGCAACTCTCTCTCAACTTATGAGGTGGGACTAAACTTTAGCCTCACTCACTCCACTCACATGTGTGCATGAATGGGCCAAGAGAATTTCAGAAACTTAGTTGGGCTTTGGGCCAAAAGCCCACTAGCAAATTCCAACAATCCCCCACAAAGTCTCATTGGCACATTTCACCATTTGGTTCCAAAACATTGTTTATATACCGGTGCTTAGTGGAGACTATGAAGTTGAACTTCCACTTAGAGATTTATGCTACACTAGATCACAACTTGAATAGTGGACTATGCCTTGAACTACAAGTTTTCTACGAGACTAGTTTCACACAAATTCTTGACTGGTCTGGCTGCCGCAAGGCTTCCCCTGGTGGAGCGTATACGTCGTACTCCAGGGCCTTTCATGAATTTATTAGAGAGCACCCACTTCTCACAGACTGCGACGTTAACAGTCACATTCATATAGGTGTGTTCCTCAGGAGATGCTCTGCAGGACAACATCTCTGCTTACTCAAATAAGCCACTTGGAACACATTAAGATAGATATCAACCTGCCATGCAGATCAGGAGAGTATTGCATCTTCACGCGGTGGGATAATTAAAATAAGGATACTCTCCTCTCGGTGACCAACAGCTTGTCTCCCACTTCTACTTCACGGGATCTCCGATCACATAGAGTGGGTTACCACTATGGACAACTCATGCGGTGGGTCTCAAACCCATCTCCATCGATGCATTATCTATCACATTACGTGATAGACCCTTTGTGAAGGGATCTGCCAAGTTTTTCGACGTTTGGATATAATCCAACGTAATAACTCGGAGTTCCTCGGTTTCTCGACAGATTTTAATCTCCTCTTCACATGCCTTGAGGACTTCATATTGTCCTTAGAACTGTTTATCTTGGCGATCACAGTTTGATTATCACAGTTCATCACGATAGGGGTATTGGTTTTTCAACCATAGGTAAGTCCATCAATAGCTCAAGCCACTCTGCTTCAACAATGGCGGTGTCTAATGCTGTGAGTTCTGCTTCCATAGTTGACCTCGTTAAGATGGTCTTCTTGCAAGACTTCCAGAAACAGCGCCACCACCAAGTGTAAAAACATAACCACTTGTGGCCTTAATCTCATCAACATCGATATCCAGTTCGAGTCACTATAACCCTCCGGTACCCTTGGATACCCGGTGTAGTGAATCCCATAGCTCGAAGTGCCCTTCAAGTAGCGCATAACTCTCTCAAGCGCACGCCAATGATCATCTCCCGGTTTTGACACAAACCGACTCAGCTTGCTCACAGCAAAAGAGATGTCAGGCCTCGTGGCACTCGCCAAATACATAAGCGAGCCAATAATCTGAGAATACCTCAGTTGATCTCTAGCAATCCGTCGATTCTTTCGAAGCAACACACTAGCATCATATGGAGTTGGAGAAGGCGTGCAGTCGCTATACCCAAAACGACTCAAAACCTTTTCCACATAGTGAGACTGAAGCAGTGTGATCCCACCATTCTCATCTCTCAACAGCTTGATGTTTAAGATAACATCAGCTACTCCTAGATCCTTCATCTCAAAACAGCGAGATAAGAAATCCTTAACCTCCTTGATTAAATCAAGTTTGGTTCCAAAGATCAATATGTCGTCGACATACAGACAAAGAATAACACCTTCGCCCCCACCATGGCGATAGTACACACACTTGTCACCATCATTTACTACAAAGCCGGCAGCAGTTAATGTTCTTTCGAACTTCTCATGCCACTCCTTAGGAGCTTGCTTAAGGCCATATAAAGACTTTAATAACTTGCACACCTTTCCTTCTTGACCAGGTACTACAAAACCATCTGGCTGATCCATGTAAATTTCCTCCTTCAACTCTCCATTGAGGAAAGCCGTCTTAACGTCCATTTAATGAACGAGAAGACCATGTGAGGCAGCCAGTGATAGTAGCACCCGAATTGTGGTCAGTCTAGCCACGGGTGAGTAAGTATCAAAGAAGTCTTCACCTTCTTTCTGGGTATAACCCTTAGCCACAAGCCGTGCCTTGTACTTTTCAATCGTACCATCAGGTCTAAGCTTCTTCTTGAACACCCACTTACATCCTACAGGTTTGCACCCATAAGGACGGTCAGTGATCTCCCAGGTCCCGTTAGCTAAGATGGAATCCATCTCTTCTGAACAGCTTCCTTCCAAAGAGTCGACATCAGGAGATGCATAGGCTTCTGAAATAGTCCTGGGTGTGTCATCCACAAGGTACACAATGAAATCATCACCAAAGGACTTTGCAGTCCTCTGTCTCTTACTCCTTACAGGATTTTCATTGTTACCCTCAAGAGGATTCTCAGCGTGTTCCATCGCAATGGTGGGTTCAGGAATTACAGTGAGTTCCTCACTAGATGGAATAGGTATCTCCTGATTTGATGAGCTTGACATATCCTTCATAGGAAATATGTCCTCAAAGAAAGTTGCATCATTAGACTCCATATTCGTACCAACATGCATGTCGGATACCTCAGATTTTATTATCAAAAATCTATAGCCAATGCTATGAAAAGCATAGCCCAGAAGAACACAATCCACGGTTTTTGGTCCAAGCTTGCGCTTCTTGGGAATTGGTATATTGACTTTCGCCAAACAACCCCAAGAACGTAGGTAAGAGAGTTTCAACCTTTTCCTTTCCCATTCCTCAAATGGAGTCATGGTCTTATGCTTTGTGGGAACTCGGTTTAGGACATGACACGCGGTCATTAGCGCCTCCCCCCACCATTCCTTGGAAAGACCCGATGTGTCTAACATGGCGTTAACCAAATCAGTTAGAGTTCGGTTCTTTCTTTCGGCCACCCCATTAGACTGAGGTGAGTAGGGAGGCGCCCTCTCATGGATTATACCATGTTCCGCACAAAACAGATCAAATTCATTGGAAAAATACTCTCCACCACGATCGGACCTAAGCCGTTTAATTTTTCGATCAAGTTGGTTCTCTGCCTCAGCTTTATAGTTTTTTAAGAAAGTTAAAGCCTCATCTTTTGATTTCAGAAGATACGCGTAACAATATCTAGTGGAGTCATCAATCAACGTCATGAAATATCTCTTTCCACCTTTTGTCAACACGCCATTCATATCACAAAGATCAGAATGTATAAGCTCTAGTGGCGCCAAGTCTCTTGCCTCTGCAGTCTTATGGGACTTGCGAGGTTGTTTAGCTTGCACACATACTTGGCACTTAGAGCCTTTGACAGTAGAGATTTTCGGAATTAAATTCATATTGGCTAGCCGCGTCATGCAACCAAAGTTAATATGACAAAGGCGTGCATGCCAAATATCTGACTCATTATTGTGGCAAACATTATTAATAACATTAGTGCAAATATCTGACAAAGATAGGCGGAACAAGCCTCCGCACTCATAGCCTTTTCCAACAAATTGTCCACACTTGGAAATTACAACTTTATTGGACTCAAAAACCAACTTAAAACCATCTCGACATAGGCGGAACCGCTATCGAGATTTTTATTGATGGGCGGCACATGATGAACGTTCTTCAGACGCACGGTCTTCCCCGAAGTAAACTTCAGATCGACCGTACCAACACCTCGAACGATGGCATGTGACCCGTTCCCCATCAGCACGGGAGAAGTCCTTGTGGCCCTGATTCCTTCATATCAGTATCACCGATGACAACATTAGCGGACTTGCCGCCCTTCTCATGTTCGCGCTCCTCTAAGCGGTTAGGACACTTCGGAGCCCAGTGATTAGGATCACCGCAGACATGGCAAAGTCCCTTCCCCTTCTTATGAGAATTCTTCTTGAAGTTGGTAGAATGTGATGGCTTGTTCTTTGTATCAAACTTGCCTTTCCCCTGAGTTTTGTTCTTGTTGTTTTGAACTTATTGGGCTGGAAGTTCTTCTTACGTACCATGTGGGCACTAGAAGCTCCCTCGGCAACTCGAGCACGTGTGTCCTTTGCTCTCGCCTTCTCTTCAACATCAAGAGTACCAATGAGATCCATAACGGAAAACTCCTGTCTCTTGTGTTTCAGGAAGTAGCAAAATTGTTCCACGAAGGTGGAAGCTTGGCAATAATGCCTCCGCAACAAATTTGTCCGGCAACACACACTTGAAGTGCTCAAGTTCTTTTCTGCGATTGTATCTCATGAGCCTGTTGTACAACAGGCGCTCATCAGTCATCTTGTAGTCATAGAATTGCTCCATGACGTATAACTCGCTATCGCATCCGAGGCACCAAACTTGGCCTCGGCGCAGCCCACATGTCCTTGCCGTTGTCAAACGACATATACGAATCCACAATAGAATCATCAAGAACACCTAGAAGAGCGCCTTTAAAGAGAGTATCGATCTTCTCAAAAGCTTCCAGCTGTGCTGGATTAAGATCGCCCTCAGGCTTGCCTTTAGTGGCGTCATAGCAGCCCATGGTCTGAAACCATTAGACTGCTCTCGTGCGCCACCTCTTATATTGCGCCCCCTTAAAGGCAGGCCGCTTCAGATGCGCAGCAAAACCACTCGGAGTAAATTGCCTAAAATCAGGTTTTTGGATTGTTGAAAATATGAGCAAATTACTACGAGATTTAATCCGAATAAACAGAAAATAAATCATGACTACAGTAGCAGAGATTGAACTAATCATGCGAGCTAGCATAGCAGATGAACAGATCACATCTAGGGCACATACTAGAAACATGAATTCTACCACGATCTCGAACAGGAAAGATAGAATCACGTACGGTGCAGCGGGAGCAGCACCGCGGCGTTGACGTTGTCGCCCATGTCGCCGAGGATGAGGTTGCCGAGATCGGGAAGAAGTAAATCGTTCAGCAATCGTCGCTGCCAGCAGTCGCATGAGTCGCTCCCCAAAACCTGATCGCCTCTCCCGTACAGGATCACGAGAGGCGGAGTTCCGGAGGCCTGCTGTCCCTTCTCCCGGTGCACGCCGAAAGGAAGGATGGAGAAGACTTGATCGGCGGCGCAATGGACTGGAACGGTGGTGAGAAACCATACGAAGCGGCTGCGGCTAGGGTAGACGTCTGCCTTACTATATAGTGCGGGCCGGGTAGGTCGTGGGAGTAAACCCCACGTCCGAGTCGTCACGATCCAATAGACAACGTGCATAGCTCTGTCCTCGGTTCGGCTCAATCCCGCAACCCGCGGCGCGGCGCGGCGCGGCGCGTCGTGACGAGGCGTGGCAAGGCAAGCGAGGAGGAGGAGCGCGCGTGTAGGTCTCCTCTTCTTATGCTCATACAAGTAGTAGGAGAGCTCACCTTATAAAGAGGTGCAACTCTATCTCAACCTATGAGGTGGGACTAAACTTTAGCCTCACTCACTCCACTCACATGTGTGCATGAATGGGCCAAGAGAATTTCAGAAATTTAGTTGGGCTTTGGGCCAAAAGCCCACTAGCAAATTTCAACACGACCTAATGGCCCCTGAACAGTTTCAGCGACCACATCAATCTTGTACCTATCAGTCAAATCCCCAACTATAAGAGCCACTAATTCAGGGGCCGTAGCCATCCGCCACCACCAACCAGATCTTCTGTTGGCCAGCTGCTCATTCTTTTCAGTTGTACACACTGAGTGCTTTTCAACGGAACACATTGTACACACTTCGACTCGAACAAACAGAGTACTTTCTCTGGGACAGAATCATGATGAGTTTTTGCCGGGCTTGCAAGCTTCTCAGTGCAACAGAATCAGGTTTGCAAAAACTGAATTTTCAGTGGGCTCACTGCAAGTTTCCCAGAGTTCATTGTCTACTTTCCCTGTCAGTTTCTTCTAAAATCTCAACTCATCAGCAAGAAAACATATAAACAGTTCAATAACAATCGTACACCTTATACCTCATGACCAACAGAAGGAACACCTACAGAAATGTTCATATAGTTTTGAGATATATAAATAGACGGGGTGGGGATTGCTCACAACTTTGGTTAAGTTAGCAGTGCAAAGTGTGTGATGCTGCTGAATAATGGTGTGTAGCTCATGAGTCCGGTGTCAGCCATCTGCCCATATATAATTTCCAGTTGTCCACATTTCTTATGAAACGATTCAGTTGTTCACATGCCGATCATATGCAGGGTCACTCAATAGTTATTTTCATTTAGTTCGCGGGAGGATTGACATAATTCAGCCATACTGTTAATTAGGTGCTCCCGTTGAATTAAGTGTCGAGGTTTATTTGACGGTGATAGCAATACAAGTATATATGATGCTTCTTTCAATCCCCTAAAAAAAGGATGCTTCTTAAAAATAAAAAAAGTATATAGGTTGCCTACGTCTGGGGTGGGCCAGCGAGAGCACACCGACGGTGACACCGCCGTGTAATAATGTGGACTTTATTGTTGCTGAGTAGGTCGAGCTCTGAGAGTCGTCGCAGTTTAATGTTCAATATTATACATCCCAGAGAGCGGAAGGAGCACCTTGGCCATGGGCGGCCGCTACGTCCAACGGGTACTGCCCTTGCAGCCGGCTGTCGATGAACGCGGTCACCCTGTCCAGCAGGTCGTCCTCTGTGGTTGTCAGCCCCTGTGCAGGGCATCGTCGGTCACAAACACAATGAGCACTCGCCTTTGAATAGTTAAGATGCACACAGCCAACACCAATACACACACAGAAAAACTCACCGGCAAATAACAAAGTCTTGTAAGACCAAAGCTATGCATGGGTAAGGAAAAGGAGGAAATAGAACCCCAAAGCGATCGGATCGATGATCGACAAACTACAACAATGATCATATCCGCACCGACGATCTCATGACTCCACACGAACATCGAGGTTCTTCAACAACAACGCGTTCTGGAAGGAAGACGACGCTCAATCGTCGTTGTCACTTGATCCTACCATCAAACGCCAGAATCTAAGTTTCCACCCATAAGAACCAGTCCGAGCATATCCGAGTAATGCCTTCAACAAGGTAACGACGTAAACCTCGTCATTCCTAGGTATAATTGACACAGGTCAGAGCTAGGCTTTCACCCCGGAGCTCGAGAACAGATACTCGAATAGCACCACCATCGATGTCACTTATGTGTTGTCGCTACCACTTTTCCATAATCCCAAAAGCTACATGTGATGTGCGACCGCCGCCAATGCACAACCATTCACCTATAGTTTGCAAGTCCCTGCCGACGACAACCACTAGATTTAGAGAGAGAGCCCTCACAAAGATCTTTCGATGGCCACCTTAGTACGCTCAGCCTATGGCCACCACTAGTAAAAAAGGGGGCAATGGCCCAGGCCGGGTCAGCCCATTAGTCCCGGTTCTGCCACGAACCGGGACCAATGGAGGTATTTGTCCGGTTCGTGATCCTGTGGGGGCGGCGGGGCCTCGTGGGCATTGGTCCCGGTGCTCGTTCGCCCTATTGGTCCCGGTTGGTGGGACGAACCGGGACCAATGGCCTCGCTCCTGGACCACAACCATTGGTCCCGGATGGTGGCTTGAACCGGGACCAAAGGCTCCCTTTAGTCCCGGTTCATGCCACCAACGGGACCAATGAGGTGCTCATATATACCCCTCAAGTAAGAGCAGAGCACACTGCTCTGTTTTTTCTGGCCGCCGAGGGGGAGAGGGCTTGGTGGTGCTCTAGCTCACCTCCTATGGACACAAGGTGTTCGATGGAATGCCCGAGCCACACTACTTAAGCTTTCTCCTCTCAAAGCTCGACCTCCAAGCTCCATTTTTCTCAATATTTGTCTAGGTTTAGCGGTACGTCACGCCCCGTCCCTGTATTCACCGCCGTCGATCACCCGCGCCGATCTCATCGCCGGCACCACCGTGGTGAGCCTCCTGTTCTTATCTTCTTTCTGAAAGGAAAAATATTCTTACTTGTATGTTTAGATAGATACGTGTATTATTTTCTTACTTTTATTATTGCATCTTATATAGTGCGATAGTTTTGGTATCCACCCCCGTCGGCCCTCGTCCTGTCTATGATTCGGATGTGGTATATATTATCTTTTCATAACTATTGGTTCATTTATTGTTTATGAAAATTATGCCGACCAATGTGACATAGATTTTATTTATCTAGGAGGTTGTTGAACCGGAAATTCCAACCGACCCTATTGTCGAGAGGTTAAATTTAGTGGAAGAAGAAAACAATTTCTTGAAGGAAAAAATAAAAAAACTTGAGGAGGAGAAGATGATATTGGAGTTGCATGTTGCGGATGTCGTTGATGATCACAAGATCAAGATGGATGCAATGCACTTGAAGATTAGAAAGATTAGAAAATATGCCATTCATACCGAGGCTTGGTATCATTATGCCGTTGGATCACTTGTTAACTTGGTTGCGATTATGATCGCATTTGTTTTCGCATTGAAATGTTTTACATAGTTTCAATGAATGGTTTAATTAATTTAGATGCTCTGCAGAGCTTTGTGTTGTTAGATGAGAACTATGTATGTACTTTGGTTTTCATGTGATGATGAACTTCTATTAATTTGGTCACTTAATTATCTATTCATGATGTTCTGTAATGATTTTTGACACACTTAATTATATATAATGCACGCAGATGAACCGGCAATGGATGTACGGTGACAGACACACCTCCGAGTACATTAAGGGCGTGCATGATTTTCTCGAAGTGGCTGAGGCAAACAAGCAGAATGGTTTTATGTGTTGTCCATGCCCTATATGTGGGAATACGAAGTCTTACTCTCACCGGAAAATCCTTCACACCACCCTACTTTACAAGGGTTTCATGCCACACTATAATGTTTGGACGAGGCACGGAGAAATAGGGGTTATGATGGAAGACGGCGAAGAAAAAGAGTACGATGACAACTATGTGCCCCCTGAATACGGTGATACTACTGAACATCAAGAGGAACCAGACGATGTGCACGATGATGCTGCAACGGGCGAAGCTGCTGAAGATCAAGAGGAACCAGACGATGTGCCCGATGATGATGATCTCCGCCGGGTCATTGTCGATGCAAGGACGCAATGCGAAAGTCAAAAGAAGAAGCTGAAGTTCGATCGCATGTTAGAGGATCACAAAAAAGGGTTGTACCCCAATTGTGAAGATAGCAACACAAAGCTCGGTACCGTACTGGAATTACTGCAGTGGAAGGCAGAGAATGCTGTGCCTGATAAAGGATTTGAGAAGCTACTGAAAATATTGAAGAAGAAGCTTCCAAAGGATAACGAATTGCCCGACAGTACATACGCAGCAAAGAAGGTCGTATGCCCTCTAGGATTGGAGGTGCAGAAGATACATGCATGCCCTAATGACTTCTTCCTCTACCGCGGTGCATACAAGGATCTGAACGCATGCCCGGTATGTGGTGCATTGCGGTATAAGATCAGACGATATGACCCTGGTGATGTTGACGGTGAGCCTCCCAGGAAGAGGGTTCCTGCGAAGGTGATGTGGTATGCTCTTATAATACCACGGTTGAAATGTCTGTTCAGAAACGGAGAGCATGCCAAGTTGATACGATGGTACAGTGAGGACCGTAAGAAAGACGGGAAGTTGAGAGCACCCGCTGACGGGTCGCAGTGGAGAAAAATCGAGAGAAAGTACTGGGATGAGTTTGCAAAGGACCCAAGGAACGTATGGTTTGCTTTAAGCGCCGATGGCATTAATCCTTTCGGGGAGCAGAGCAGCAATCACAGCACCTGGGCCGTGACTCTACGTATGTATAACCTTCCTCCTTGGATGTGCATGAAGAGGAAGTTCATTATGATGCCAGTTCTCATCCAAGGCCCTAAGCAACCCGTCGATGTGTACCTAAGGCCATTAGTTGAAGAACTTTTACAGTTGTGGAATGGAAACGGTGTACGTACGTGGGATGAGCACAAAAAGGAGGAATTTGACCTAAAGGCGTTGCTGTTCGTGACCATCAACGATTGGCCCGCTCTCAGTAACCTTTCAGGATAGACAAACAAGGGATACCACGCATGCACGAACTATTTACTTGACACCGATAGTATATACCTGGGAAGCTGCAGGAAGAAT
Organism: Aegilops longissima; assembly: GCA_021605205.1. NCBI lineage: Eukaryota > Viridiplantae > Streptophyta > Magnoliopsida > Poales > Poaceae > Aegilops > Aegilops longissima. The sequence continues at coordinate 31,106,413 of CM038682.1, forward strand.
GTGTACCTGGGCCATCGTCGACTTCTTCCGACCAACCATCAATGTAGAAAGAAAGGCAAGCATTTCAAAGGCGAGGCGGATCACCGGAAGAAGCCCGCCATGTGTACCGGTGATCACGTACTTGCTATGGTCAATGATTTACACGTAATCTTTGGAAAGGGTCCCGGCGGACTAGGTGTTCCGAATGACGCTGAGAATCATGCACCCATGTGGAAGAAGAAATCTATATTTTGGGACCTACCCTACTGGAAAGACCTAGAGGTCCGCTCTTCGATCGACGTGATGCACGTGACGAAGAACCTTTGCGTGAACCTGCTAGGCTTCTTGGGCGTGTATGTTAAGAAAAAAGATACACCTGAGGCACGGGAGGACCTGCAACGCTTGCACAAAAAGAGGGCATGCCTCCGAAGCAGTATGAAGGTCCTGCCAGCTACGCTCTTACGAAAGAAGATAAATAAATCTTCTTTGAATGCCTGCTCAGTATGAAGGTCCCGACTGGCTTCTCGTCGAATATAAAGGGAATAATAAATATGCCTGAGAAAAAGTTCCAGAACCTAAAGTCTCATGACTGCCACGTGATTATGACGCAACTACTTCCGGTTCCATTGAGGGGGCTTCCACCGGAAAATGTCCGATTAGCCATTGTGAAGCTATGTGCATTCCTCAATGCAATATCTCAGAAGGTGATCGATCTAGAAATCGTACCAACTCTAAGGAGTGATGTGGCGCAATGTCTTGTCAGTTTCGAGCTGGTGTTCCCACCATCCTTCTTCAATATCATGACGCACGTCCTAGTTCATCTAGTCGACGAGATTGTCATTCTGGGCCTGTATTTCTACACAATATGTTCCCTTTGAGAGGTTCATGGGAGTCCTAAAGAAATATGTCCAGTAACGCGCTTAGGCCGAAGGAAGCATCTCCATGGGCCATCAAGCGAGAGGATGTCATCGAGTTTTGTGTTGACTTCATTCCTGGCCTTAAGAAGATAGGTCTCCCTAAATCGCGGTATGAGGGGAGACTGGCTGGAAAAGGCACGCTTGGAAGGACTCAATAATATGCAGGACGGATATTCTTGGTCTCAAGCACACTACACAGTTCTACTGAGAACTCTACCTTGGTGACCCGTATGTCGATGAACACAAGAACGATCTGCGCTCCAAACACCCGGAGCAGTGCGACGACTAGATTACATGTGAACACATCAGGACTTTCAGCAGTTGGTTAGAAACACGTCTCAGAGGTGATAGCACTGTGTGTGATGAGTTGTACTTGTTGTCCAGGGGACCATCTCCGACTGTAATGATTTGGAAAAGATACGAGATAAATGGGAATACATTTTACACGATTGACCAAGATCAAAAGAGCACCAACCAAAATAGCGGTGTCCGCTTTGATGCAGCAACCGAGAGGGGAAAGGACACATATTATGGTTACATAGTGGACATATGGGAACTTGACTACGGAGTAGATTTTAAGGTCCCTTTGTTTAAGTGCAAATGGGTCGATCTGTCAGGAGGCGGGGTACAGGTAGACCCACAGTATGGAATGACAACAGTGGATCTGAAAAATCTTGGGTACACTGACGAACCGTTCGTCCTAGCCAATGATGTGGCACATGTTAACTATGTGAAGGACATGTCTATCAGACCGAGAAAAAGAAAAGATAAGAAAGCGAATACATCATACGATGAGCCAAAGCGCCACATAGTTCTTTCAGGAAAAAGGGACATCCTGGGAGTGGAGGGCAAGACAGACATGTCTGAAGAGTATGAAAAGTTTCATGAAATCCCTCCCTTCAAAGTCAAGGCTTACCCAAGCATCCTGATAAACGATGAAGATTATCCATGGTTACGGCGCAATAAGCAAATGACACAAGCTAAGAAAAAGTGAAAACTTTCTCCCGCAACTATTATGATGATACCATGCCAACTTTGTAATGATTTAGTATGATACCATTGTCCGCTTTGTACATGCACATGCTATGCCAACTTTTTCAGAGTTCATTTGAAAACTATGAATTTAGGTCGAATTTTCTCTATAGGTGCATCTATGTTCATTAGTCCCTGGCCCATGCGGCTCGCCCCTTGCCCATGACCATTAGTCCCGGTTTGTGCCACAAACCGACTAAAGGGTTGGTCCTCATTCTTGTCGAGTTTAGTCCAACCTCGCCAACCAAGGGCGCCACACCGGTTTATAAGCCCGTCCCTCTCTGCCTTGTTGAGCTCCTCTCAAAGTGAAAATAGATGCCCCTATACAAGGAAATTGACCTAAATTCATAGTGAATTTCTCTGAAATTCATAGAAATTGATTATGAATTTAGGTCGAATTTTCTCTATAGGTGCATCTATGTTCATTTTTTTTAGTAAAGTTAATCACAAACTTGTGATTCACACAAATTTCAAAGAATTAAAATTTTAACTATTCAAATTTGAAAACTAATGGCACAAACAGAAAGTTTATAATTTTCTAAAACTAATGACACTAACAGAAAGTTTATAATTTTGCTGACCTAAAAGCAAAAAGAATTAAAAATAAAGCAAAAAACAAAAAGAAAATAAATAATGCAGAAAACAAAACAAAAAACAGGAAAAAAAAAAAATAGCAACAGTAAGTATTTTGTTGTAAGTAGAAACAAAATAAAATAAATAAAGCAACAAAGAAAAAAAAGTGTTTTCAAATTTGAAAACTAATGGCACTAACAGAAAGTTTATAATTTTTCTAAAACTAAAAGCAAAAAGAATTAAAAAATAAAGCAAAAAACAAAAAAAATAATGCATAAAACAAAACAAAAAACAGGAAATAAAATAAAAATAGCAACAATAAGTATTTTGTTGTAGGTAGAAACAAAATAAAATAAATAAATCAACAAAGAAAACAAAAAAGTGTTTTCAAATTTGAAAACTAATGGCACTAACAGAAAGTTTATATTTTTTCTAAAACTAAAAGCAAAAAGAATTTAAAAAATAAAGCAAAAACAAAAAAAATGCAGAAAACAAAACAAAAAACTGGAAAAAAAATAAAAATAGTGCCGCCTACTAGGCCCCCACGGCCTGAATACGACTAGAAACCCTACATGGGCCAGGATTCAGGTCCGCAGGAGGCCAAGTAGGCCCACAGGCACATAGTGACAGATTAGGGCCGAAGCTGCAGGTTGAGAGGAGTTCGAGAGGGTGGGCGCGCAGCAGCGCTTATAAACCACTCTCGAGCCCTCTCAACTAGCGAGTGGGACTAAACTTTTGGGCACGGGCAGCACAAGGCCTTTGGTCGGTTGGTGGCACCAACGGGACTAAACTTTGGGCACGGGGGCAGCACAGGCCTTTGGTCCGGTTGGTGGCACCAACCGGGACTAAAAGTGCATGTCCGGTTGGTGCCATTAAGGGACCAAAGGCAAAGCCTTTGGGCTGCTGAAAAGAGGCCTTTGGTCCCGGTTGGTGGCACCAACCGGGACTAATCGCATTTTAGTCCCGGTTCGTGCCATTTAACCGGGACCAAAGGCTTTGCTATATAAGCAAAGACTTAGGAAATTTTCACATTTCCTCGCAGATTGCCCCGACGACGCCGAGCACATCGACGCTTGTGAGGCTGCCCCGACGCCGCCCGCCGCCGTCGCCGTCGCCCGCGCCCTCGCCGGCCGTCGCCCAGCGCCTCGCTCGACACTACTGCCGCTGCCGCCTCGTCCCCTGCCCGATGCACGCCGCCCTGCCTGTCGCCATCGCCGTGTGCCGCCCCTGCCCCGACGTGTCGCCGACCCTGCCTCGTCGCCGCCCCCGCCGCCGCTGTGCAATTTTTTTAATTATACATGCTATTTTTTACATGTTTTTACATTTTCATATATATATATGTATGTATGTATTTTTTAGATATATGTATTTTTGATGTATGTTCATATATGTATGTATGTATTTTTACATGTTTTTGTATGTATGTATTTATTTTTCAATTGTAATGATGTTTTAAAAATACATATATGCAAAAGTTAGATTTTTAATTAGAAAAGTTTTATCTATATATGTTCTCTGATTTAGTACATTTTAGGTTAGTTTTATATATTTAGGGTAAAAAAGGATAAAAAAAAGAAGAGGAAGAAGAAGAAAAAAAGAGGAGAAGAAACAATAGAGGAGTTCTTCTCCTCTCTTTTTTTCTTCTTCTTCCTCTTTTTTTTATCGGGAACGAGGGTCGTCGAGGGTCGCCGAGCGGTAGAGGAAACCCTAATTAAATAGCAAGTATCGTCGGTGTGAGATACATGTGGTCGTCGGTGTGGGACACTACATCCACGTCCCACAAGTGACGCAGGCGCCGATGCCCACGCCACTTGTGGGACATAGATGTAGTGTCGTCGTTGTTGTTGTCGATATACCCTCCCGATAGCTTCATGTATTTTAAGAAGGAAAAACAAGCATATTATTTTCCCATGTACGTATGTCGTCGTTGTCGATATACCCCCTCCCGATAGCTTCAACACGTGGGGGGGGGGGGGGGTCGATATTACCCCCTCCTTGAAGCGTTCTCGAGGCCACCCCTAACATTTGAAGCATTGTCGAGGCCACCCGAAACCCTAGAGAAGCAGCGTCGAGGCCACTAATTAATATGATTCCTTATTGTGATTACCTAGCTAGTTCTACGTTTGCCACTAATATATCCATATCTGTCATGTTTGAATAATAATTGCCATGTTGTAAATATTTGTAGAAACTATGAACATCCCCCGAGACGAAGCACAAGAAGCGTTGTTGAGGGACATAATCGCAGAAGGAAGTGATGTCGTCTGCTCGTTGATGTTTCTCAACGACACCGATGGTCTGGAAGGAGAGGGTGAAGAAGCAGATGGCTATGATTATGATGGCTCCGATGACCCAATGCCGGTGCAAGAAGAAGTAGACCATGAGGACGGCTCCGGTGACCGAACCGAGTCCGGCCAGGTATATATATTAGTTAAGCCTGTGCTGACTAGCTAATTGATGCATTCATTGTTTTGGTATGTACACATATTAATTAACTCTCGTCTTTGTTCTTTTTTCTAGCCCTCCGGATCGAGCACAACTTCGGTAAAGAGACGAGGCCTGAAGAAAAAGTTGAGCTCGGATGAAATGTTTGAGATCATAGAAATCGCGCGCGACGGCCAACCGATTGAACCCATCCGGACAAAGAAGGCATTTGTTGCTCAGTGCGGGGTTCTGGTTAGGGACAAGATCCCGATTAGTATCCAGCAATGGTATAAGCCTAAGAACAAAGACCCTGAGGTGTCTTATGTCAATGATATGCAGAAAAATGATCTTTGGACTGAGCTGAAGTCAAATTTCACCGTACTGCCAGAGGATGATCCGGAGAAGCCAGTTGAGCAATTAATCAAGTCTTTTGCTCTTAAGAAGATGGCAGACCTATTCAGGAATTGGAAGAAAGACCTGAATAAGTTTGTCGATAAAAAAGAGACCCCAGAATTCAAGGGCCAATATGAGAAGATCAGAGATGATGGCCCGCATTTGTGGCCCACAAGACATCGGAAAAGAGTAAAAAGATGTCGGCGACAAACAAGCAAAATGCTGCGAAGAAGAAGCTTCACCATCGCACGGGTCGTGGCTACCTCATAGCCCGCCTAAGTGGGCCAAGACCGAGAATGATCTGCTTGATAAAGGGATCGAACCGAGACAATGAACTGGCCAGACCGTTGCGGACTTGGTTCTTCGGGCTGGCGGAACCTTGGACCCTGTATCGTGGAAGTACATTTGGACGGACAATCAATTGGACATACCACCAAGAGGCTTCAGCAATATATCGAAGCAGCGCAGCAAGGGACGGTCTTTCGAGACGAGAGAGAACGACGAGCTCATAATGGCCCTCGAATCTCGAGCACCCTGGACGGACACGAGGCACGCCAGGCTCCGTTTCCGGGAAGGCTGGGTTTCCGGACGCAGGCGGTTACAAATGCCAGGAGAGGAGGAAGAAAGTGCAGCAGACCGAACTGCAGGTGCTACATGCAAGGGTACAAGCAATAGAGGAACGAGAAGCAGATCACAGCAAACGACCCGCCGAAGCTTCCCCCGAAGCTACCCCGCCATCTCAGCGGAGAAGCAGCGTGGCTTCCACCGAGCTGCTTCAGCCGGAGCATGCCTTGACGGCTCCTGCCAGCTATCCCGTAGATGCTATCACGGAGGCTGAAAATTGCCACCTTATGGTGCAATGCATGAATTTGAAGGTCAAGGCGGTTGTTGGCTCTGTTTATCCTACTAAATCTGGCGCAACTTTTCACCGCGGCCGATTCCAGAAGGATATGCTAGGGTGATGGTGGATGAAATAACAGAGGGATTTGAGGACCTCCAGCTTGACCACCCTACCGGTGAAGGGGAGACTCGGCTAGGTTCTGCTATGAAGACTCCATGCCTATGGCGGAAGGATCTCATCAACCTTCCAAACTGGACGCCTCCGCCTCTTCCTCCTCCTCAGGCGAGTCAGGGCACTCCGCCTCCTCCACCGCCTCCTCCTCCGGCGAGTGACGATCAGGGCATTCGGCCGGCTCCTTCTCCGCCCGCGCCGGCGCGCCCGAGCATCCAGCCTCCTCCTTCTCCGCCTCGTCAGCAAGGGCGGAAGAGACCCGCCGCCGCTCCGGCTGCTCCGGCGCATCGTAGTCCTTCTCCTCCGCCTCGTAAGCAAGGAAAGAAGACATCCGCTCTGCTCTGCTCTGCCGGCGCCTAGTAGTACAGCCAAAGGCGGAGGACATCTGATTCGGTCCTTTTCAAGACTCGGAGAAGTTACCATACGAGATGACCCCAGAGGAGAACGCGAAGATTGCGCGAACCGAAGAGAAGGACTGGTTTCAAGGGTTGAAAGCACAGAGATATCCACCTCCGGAGGAGAAGGTAGATCCGGTGAAAGCGAAGCGCACTCTGGCTGCCCTGACAAAACCACCCAAGTCTCCGCCGAAAGGCAACTCTGAGCGCATTATTGGAAAGGCATTTGCCGAAGCGGAGAGGTCGGGAAGCACTGTCAGTGATCAAAGGATGAAAGAACGACGAGCTGGGAAACAAATTGCCCAGCTCGGCGAACAAGCAAGCAATCGTGCCCCCCGCGCTCAAGGTGCCTGCTAGCGATGTTTATAGCAATCCTGGAGATTACCTGTCCGACGATGTACATTATGATTTCTTGGAGGTGCAGATACAAAGATACGAGTATGGGAAGCCTCTCGTCAAAGATGAAAGATCTCTATCAACGATGATGCGAAGATTGCATGATTGGTACATGAAAACCTGCAGAGAGTCTGAGGGGAGGAGTACTTTGTATGTGAGAGTTAAAAAGGAGCATGACCTCGTTGGAATTGAATTGTTGCCTATTCCATTTGAGGAGTTCTATCAGTTTTTCAATCAATTGGCCATTGATAAAGCAACGGTCACCTGCTACTGTCTATAAGTAGTACTACTTCTGTCATTAAGTCTCTCTATATAACTCATCTCTTTCATTGCATGTATTTATAATTATCCTCACTATATTATGCAGATTGAAGATCGCCGAATTGAAGAAAAGACAAGTGGGTGATATTGGGTTCATTAACACATATCTCATAGATGCAACTGAGGTTAAATATCATGCCGAAAATACCGAGGCCAACTTGCTACAATCGTTGGTAATAAATGAACACAAAGATATAATATTCTTTCCTTACAACTTCAAGTGAGTGTTATTGTCTTGTGGCATATTCGGTTTCCCTTATTAGTCCAGGTTATAGTAATTTAATATTGATGAGTTATGCATGCGTCCGCAGCTACCACTATATTCTCCTAGAGATTAAGCTTGAGCAGGGAGTAGTAACTGTCTTAGTCTCGAGACGAAAAGATCCCAAGGAGTATGCGGACATAACTGAAATGCTCGAGAAGTAAGTTAAATCGATCATTATCCACCATATCAGCAACTTTGTTCATTTCTGATATCAAGTAATTGTTTTCTTTGTATGGCAGGGTTTGGAGAAAGTTCACCAAAAAAGCTCCGGGACTGCCAAAGAAGCTGCAATTTAGACACCCGAAAGTAAGTATTATAGTAGCATATTCCACGCATCTCCTAGTGACTCAAGCGCTAATTTCATCAATACCATTTAGCATGCTTGCTAATTATCAGTTTGATTAACCTCTATTTCTTGTAAAGTGGTTGTGGCAGGAACAAGATAATGATTTATGTGGATACTACATTTGCGAGTCCATCCGCCACACGACCTGTGAGCGGGACTACTCTGACAAACAATATGAAGTGCATAAATAATAATATTCAAAATTTTATTTTATTACCATCATTTGTGTTGAGTTTCATTCATTCATATATATATATATATATATATATATATATATATATATATATATATATATATATATATATATATATATATATATATATGTATTGACCCCCTTCTGAAAATTAGATGTTTCGGATGCGGGATGACCTCGTAGCACCAGATCGCATGCGAGCAATTCAAGAGGAATTGGCGGCATTCTTTCTTGACCACGTGATCGCTGAAGACGGATAATACTATGTGGACCACGCGTCCGTATGTTAGGAGATTATATTTGTAAAAGATAATTATTGTATATATGTAGCCGGTAGTGTCGGATAGATATACGAGAACTTGTTGTTCGACCAATCTCTCGGAGAAGGAGAGGTGGTCGATATCAGTTCTCTCTGTATGCATATATGTTCATGACGATCTTACATTTCCTTCGCTTGCTTACTAGCTAGCTAGCGTGTCTAGCTAGTCCTCTCTATACATATGTATAGTACGAAGCGCCGACTCAAGCACGGACAAAAGAGAGGACACTTCTCTCTATTAATTAGCTAGCTAACACAATATATGAAATACCTAAATTAAACCCCCAAAACCCAAACCCCCCCCCCGCTTTCAAAAAAAAACAAAACCCAAGTCACAGAAATGTTGGACGATGGATGCCAATTGCTCCCGGTTTGGTCCACCAACCGGGACCAAAGGCCCTCCTGCTGGGCTCGGGCACAGACAGCCACGTGGAGGTTTCATCTGTCCCGGTTCTGACTGAACCGGACTAAAGGGCCAGGCATTAGTATCGACCCTTTAGTCCCGGTTCAGGAACCGGGACTAAAGGCCCTTATCAACCGGGACAATAGACCCTTTTTCTACCAGTGCACCTTGCTCTCAGACCAAGGCGTTGGTGAACGTCAGGTAGTTTATTCCACTGAAGCACGGGCAGGGGTCAGGTTTATTTGGAACATTCCAACTTCGTGAGATGTGCTGAAAGAAATTTATAAGATTTCGATTCTTCTCGAAATTGGATCATTTGCAGACATTTCCACTTACCTGCATAATGCAAACAACGAAGCGTCAACCAAGTCATGTTGGCTAGTCGTAGTGGGAGTATCATAACTAGTATCATACATGGCAACTAAGCAATTTTGATGAGGTGGCATAGAACTAAATGAAGAAATAGAGGATTAAATATCATATCATGATACTGTATCGTAACGAATACTGTACTATGTATGTGTCTTGCATGACAATAAAAAGGTCATTTAATACTAATGTATGATACTATGCATTACGAAAATAATATCATACACTGGTATCATATACGTGATACTAGTTTATGATACTACCCATTACGACCAGCCTGAGTATGCAGATATCGTTGACTCCATGATCAACTATCGATTGTTCTGCAATGAGACTTCTAAGTGTCAAACATACTTGAGACTCACACTAAGCATAGGTGGATCAGACATGACAACCGCAGACAAGCAGATACCTATGAACATTGGGGGGGGACAACAATATTAGAGGATACTTGTGATATAACTTTAAAATTCAGAAGTACATACAAACAATTGTTTCAGCAAGAAGAATAAATTACGGTTCCCAACTCAATTAATATCCTTCTTCATGAATCAGGATACATTTGGCATGGTACAAGGGAACACAATAATTAAATGAATTATAATTATAAGAGAAAGGCTAGAGCAGGCTGTATAGATCGGTACCATCATTTTAGAAATCAACGACATAACCAAGACTCGGATATTTGTGTCATGGTCCCTCCATCCCAAAAATAAGTGACTCAACTTTGCACTAACTTTGTACTAAAGTTAGTATAAAGTTGAGCCACTTATTTCGGGACGAAGGGAGTACTACTTACCAAAGCACGTAGAAAATTTTGAGGGTATCTTTACATGGCCTTCTTTAATGACTTGCTTCTTCACTCTATCATGGAGAACTTCCATATCAGTGGTAATGACATCTTGGGGAGGTTCAGTATGCACAAAAGAAGCTTCCTCCGGTGTTATCTCATCATTGCTAGAACCTAAAACTATCAAAAGGTAAATCAAAATCAGAGGGCAAAAGGGATTGAGGTTCCTTTGAAATTAATTCTCTACCTTCGATACAGATTTGCATATTTTGTAGCATATCTGTACTGTTACTTTGTGGTATCAAGTAACAGTATCCTGTTAAGTGTGAACCACGTGCTCCAGAGATGGAAATATGTAATCTTAGCATTGAGTTTTGCACAAGCCCCTACCAAAAGTGATTCCATTACCTTTGCATAGCGCAACCAAATTTAGAAAAAAGAAGCTACTATTACACATCAACTTTTTCGAACGCACTCATTAAAAGGGGAACACAACATAACCTGCAGTGGAGTAATAATTCACTTCTCTGCTCCAACAGTAATGAACCGTTTGATTTGATTCTTTCTGGTTTTTTCAGCAACATACAAATCGATTTGGATCATGTATCATTAGATTGTCCTTGGATCGAATACAGTGCGGCTAATTGTTTTCTCTTTTCAAATCGAAAGAAATTTTGCACAGCAATGACACACCAACGAAGTGCTCTTGCTGAATTGAAAGCCTATCATGATGGAGATTCAGAGCATGCAGTGCAAACAGAAAGGAAGTGGAAGGAGCTAAATCACCAGTTGTATGATCAGAAGCAGGGGCGGGGGCAGAAGCTATTGGCGCAACATCTTTAGACATTACGGACGGCCACAACGGTCGAGGACACCTGGCGTGGTAGTCTGCGTCCGATGGCTAGTCATCCGGACGGCCATGGAGTGTGGGACTGAGGCAGAGGCGGAGCCGCCAGCGGAGGTCGGCCGGAGGTAGAGAGGCGGCCGGTGACGAGCGTGAGGACGGCGAAAGGAGGCGTTGCTCGCGAGCAGGGATGGAGCTGTCCGGGTAGATCGGGTCGGCGGCCGTCATGATCGCCGGCGCTCAGCCAGGAGCTATGCAAGACGGCACCATGGGAGCCACACGAGAGGCATGGAGAGGTGTGCTCCTCGGCTGCGGGAGGCGCGCAGGTAGAGACAGGAGGGTGGCAGCGAGGTGGCGTGCTTCAACGGCGACGAGCCCCGGCCGCGGCAGGGTGCGACCACCGAAGGATCGGCGGTGGCGGCTGCCCGATTCAGGGTCGCGACTGGATCGGGAGCCATCGGTGGGAGTTGGGGATTGCGTTTGGATGTAGAAAAAAAATCAGTGGCGAGGGAGTCATGCTAGGAGGGGTAGCGAACGAACCGGTGAGGCGAGAAAAAACCTGCGATAGTGGGACGAAAAACAAACTGGACGAAAGAAAAACGGATGAAAAAAACAGTGTACCAGTCTACCAACTCCCCCTCTAGGAGTAGAGATACATTCTTGGAAGAAATGTTTTTGAGATTGAATGGAAATCTCTATCTATTGAGTAGAATTTGATAGAGACTTGGTAAACAAATCAACAAGATTTTTGCATCATACTCGCAAGATGTTTATTTCCCCACTTTTTTGAAGATCGTGGGGGAAAACAACTTACGAGACATATGCTCGGTGATATTATTTTTGATGTATCCCGTCTGCATCTGTCCAACACAGACTGCATTATGTTAATAGATAATGGTAGGTGATTCTATCGTACCAATTTCGCATGACTGTTGTATATGGTTTATCATTCTACAAAGCCATAAACATTCACATGTTGCTTCAAATAATGAAATTATTTCAGAATGATTGGTAGATGCTGCCACCAGAGTCTGTTTCGAAGACTTCCATGATATAGCAGTACCACCATGTAGGAACACAAAGCCGGTCTGTGATCTGGCATTATGAGGATCAGATAAATAGCCAGCATCTGCGTATCCAATCATATCGGACTCCTGATTTTTCTGAAATTGGAAAAATAGGTCAAGATCCTTTGTGCCTTGGAGATATCAAAATATATTCTTCACTCCAGACCAGTGACGTTTTGTGGGAGCTGCACTGTGTCTAGCAAGTAGATTTATTACAAATGCAATATCAGGTCTTGTGCAATTTGCAAGATACATATGTGCTCCAACAACACTTAGGTATGGAACTTCAGGTCCCAACACCTCTTCTCCATCATCCCTTGGCCTGAATGGATCTTTCTCTACGTCTAGAGAACGAACCATCATAGGAGTTTTAGATGGGTATGATTTGTCCCTATTGAATTTCTCCAATATTTTCTGGATATAGGCAGTTGTGTACCATGATTCATGACGGAAGGTGCTCAAGTTGAATACCTAAATAAAATTTGGTTTTAACCAAATCCTTCATCTCAAATTCCATCTTTAGGTAATTGTGTGCTTCATCAATGTCTGGTGTGTTGCCAATGATATTGACATCATCAACGTACATAGAAATGATGCAAAATCCTGTAGATGACTTATTGATGAAGAAACATGGGCAATCACTACTATTGGAGTAACCTTTCTGAAGAAGGAACTCACTGAGTCGGTTGTACCACATCCGTCCCGGCTGCCATAAGCCATATAATGACTTATTTAGCTTTACACAATACATGTTGCGCTGTGCACTTTTATTTGGGACAGAGATTCCATCGGGAACCTTCTTATATATGTCCGAATCTAGTGACCCGTAAAGATATGCGGTCATAATGTCCATCAACTGCATAGATAGATGATTTTGCACTGCCAAAGATACAAGATATCGAAAACTGGTTCCACTCATTACTGGAGAATATGTTTTAGTGAAATCAATGTCGGGTTTCTGCGTTAAATCTTGTTGTACAAGCCTCGCTTTATATCTCACAACCTCATTGTTCTCATTCTGTTTCTGGAGATAAACCCATTTGAATCCCACAGGAAAACACTGGGAGGTGTCGGTATTGCTTCAGTGAATTCCTTTCTTTTGTTAAGCAAGAATATTTATGTTTGGATTGCATCCTTCCATTAAGGCTGGCCGGAGCGCTTTCCGCACTCAACGATAATACTTGGATCATGATAACTGAGAAGGGTATTTGCAATCTTTTCAGCAAAATACATGTCGACAGTCGTAGTCTTATGGTCAAATGATTCTCCAAAATTAACATAGTTGATGGAAATTTCCTGCACCCCTAGTGACTCTTCGTGATTTACCAATACACATGAATCTGGGTGTTCTGATGTCCCAGTCAGTGCGGGCAAACTGAAGCTGGGTTGTGGAGTTTGCCCTTACTGAGTGTATACTACCCGTCAGGTGTTTGTCAACATTGAGTTGACTTGCATGGTTTTTCTCCTCGATTTCCTTTGATGCTTGCTAGAAGCATGCTCCAGGTGAGAGGCCGTACTACTCCCCCTCTTTTTAGGAATAGGGACTTGAGAGTGGTTTTTATTGGTACCACCACTCTTTCGGGCGCATTTCTGGCCGGATTTAAGGATTTTGTAACACCTTTTAGACCAGTAAATGAATCTGGAAGATTATTTGCAAGATAAATTAATGATTTTTCGAACTTGGAGTCCGGTCTCTTGGGCACGTGGATCAGAGGATGAAATGGCTTGAGCATTCCAATCAAGTTCCAGGCATTCTTTCTGGTACTTGAAATCTCCCCTTAATGTCGGAAAATGCTCATTAAATATACAATCAGCATGACGGGTAGTGAACAGATCCACAGTAAGGCTTTCCAGGTACTTGATAATCGACGGTGATTTGTGCCCCACATAGATCCCCAGTTTCCTGTGTGGGCCCATAGATGTCCGCTGTTGTGGTGAGATTGGGATGTATGCAGCACATCTGAACGTACGCAGATGGGAAATACTAGGAGGATTTCCATGTACCAATTGCAGAGGGGAAGTACTGTGATATGCAGTTGGCCTCAATTATATCAAGTCAGCAACGTGTAAAACAGCGTGACCCCAACAAGAGGTTGGCAAGTTGCAATTCATCAACAAAGGTCTTGCAATGAGTTTAATCCTCTTAATCAATGATTCAGCCAAACCATTTTGTGTATGGACATATGGAATAGAGTGTTGAACTTCAATCCCCAAAGCCATGCAATAATCATTGAAAGCACATGAGAAGAATTCTGCGGCATTTTCCATTTGAATTGACCTGATTCGACTTTCTGGATAATGGGCTTGCAGCTTAATGGCTTGCCTCATTATCTTGGCAAATGCATGGTTCTATGTGGATAAAAGATACATGTGACCATCTTGTAGATATGTGCAGATAATGGTTGAATGGGATCACAAATGTCTCCCTGAATACGTTCAAGAAACTGAAGTGGTTCAGCTTGTATTTTGAGGTGCAAGGTCCTCAAAATTAGCTTTCCCGTGGCACAAGATGTGCACACAAAGTCTGAAGATTGAGAAAATTTTGACTCAAGCAAATTATGACCAATGGAATTGCTAGTAGTTTTTCTCATCATCCCGATTCTTGGATGGCCTAGGTGATCATGCCAGGTTTGGAATGCTGTAACATTTTGAAAATTTACTTTGTGTGCAACATATTCTACGGGTTTGATGTACGTATAGTATAAACTAGACAATAGAGAAGGAATTTTCTCATGTACCATTTTGCCATATCCGTGATCTTAGGTAAAGAGTAGATACTCCTCTTTGTTGTCATGAGTTTCAATGTGAAAACCATTTTTACGTGAAGAATCGGGAAACAATAAAGCATTCTGAATTGTCACTTGTGTACCACTTGGGCGGGTAAATATGACACGTCGAGTGCCAACGATCATCGTATCGCGTCCAGCGACAGTTAAAATATCTCCATTCATCTTTTTCAGAGTTTGGAAATATTTCATCTCACTCAGTATGGAGTTTATGGTACCATTGTCCACGAGGCATAATTCCTCTTCCATCGGATTGTCCCTGTAGAGAACGTTGGCGAGTTGCCCACTCCTTTCCTCTTCTTTCTCTGTTCCAGCGTGCGTGATAACGTGTTTGAGATCGAATGAAAATCTCTATCTATTGATCGGTTGAAAATATAATATATACATGCTGGAGAGACGCGACGATCCAGAGGGATGCGTCAGTTCCAGGCAGAGAGGAGAAAGGGGTCGGTTGCGGGAGCAACTGTAATGCCGTTTGGGCAAGGGGAGATTTCCCCCTAATTACATATTGTAAGAGCAACTACAGCCGGGCGCCCCAAATCCACCTCAGATTTCCCCGATCACTAACAGGTCACGTTTTTGTGACCCAGTCGACCCCCTCAAACGGGCCTCAAACGCCCGGGCTGACCGACACCTCTCATATCCAGCCCGAATATGGGGTGGATATGGGGGCGCCCGAGCGCGCCCGGGCACGCCCGCCATGTAGGACTGACGAAGGGGTCCCACGCGGACTCGTCCGGAAACCCGGCGGTCCGATCGCCGCGGTGTGAACGCCACGTGGCACCGCTCCGGTTTGCTGCCCGAGAGCAAATCCGCCTATTTAACCCGACCGGAGTCCCGCAACCCTAGTCCATCCACCTCGACGCCGCCAGTCCGAACCCATCCACCTCCTCCCTCTCCCGCTCCGGTGCTCTGCCCACACTCCGGTGGCCCGTCATGGTCCGGAGTAATATAATCTACTACGCAATGCTCACGCCGGAGCGCCACGCCGAGATCCAGCAGGAGATCCGGGCGAGACAAGCCACGCGCACAGCTCGCATCGCTACCGAGCTGCCCCAGACTCGCCGGAGCCAGAGGAGGAGAAGGAGCAGTCGGGGGAAGAGGAGGAGCAGGAGCTGGCTCCGATGGAGGCGGAGGAGGCGAAAGAGTCAGGGCAGCCAAAGCAGCAGTTGCCGGGCATCAACATGGAGCAAGCGGAGGCGGAGTTCGCCGTCGCCCAGTCCGACGAGATGGCGGAGCAACATGCCATCCTAGAGTCCATCTAGGATGAGGCCTATGTGGAGGCCAACCGGACGTTCCTCCAGCGGGAGCAGGCAGAGTCCGACGCGCTTTTCGCCATATTCAACGCGGAGATAGAGGCAGGGGAGGCCGGAGCGGAGCAGCCGGAGGCACCGGACGAGCCAGAGCTGCAGCTGCCGTCAATCCTGTCAGAGCTGGGCACGAACATCATCAACATCTCCGACGATGAGTAGCTAGGTGATCGACGTATTACGTAGGTTATTTCGTTTGCATGTCTTTGTATGAATTTAAGAATCTAGTATAAGATATCGGAATTGCAACAATTAAAATTTAAGACGTGCCCGGTCACTGTCCGTGAACGCGTCCGGGCATGTCCACGGACGTTTGAGGGGCATATTTGATATATCGGGGCATATTTGATATATCCGGGTTGTAGATGCTCTAATTAATCTTCACAAAATGGAAGATGCACGAAGGTGCGACGTATGTGGTCGAATCCATCCCTGACAGCTCAATAGCGGCACCTGTCACAGAATCCTGGCCGCCATTAATCGGTTGTCGGACTTGGGGTCACATAATCGTCTAGTGCAGACGTGGGGAATCAGACGTGGGGCATGTCAAGTCGGATGCGACGGCAACGTGAACATTTATCAGAAACGACGGACCTACTGATTATTCATTGGAAAAATACAGCGGCAACCACATTGGCTGATTTGAATCGCGATCGAGGACAGACATATTGTATTCCCTAATTTCGGGCGGAACAAAGTGAACCGCATGTTACGACCAACCGAGCGAAATGTAGAACGAAGGTAACACAGAGGAGATTGGCAACATTCTGCAATTCAGTGAGCATTCATGGTCTATGTACAAAATCTGGCATGTTTGAGTTCAGCAGAGCATGCAGGCATGAACTCTGATTCTGATTCTGAACGAGGCCCTTGCCCTTCCACGTCTCGAGGCCGAATCCCTCGTCGCCGGCGACGGCAAACGAGACTCTTCAGGATTGGAGCTGGACAGCAGCAGATCAAGATATCCCCGACGCATCACACGAGGCCGCGGCGGCGACGGCGGCGGCCTTGAAGAGGAGGAAGGTGAGGCGCTCGAGGGAGAAGTAGATGAAGGTGCCGCTGGAGTGGGTGAAGAAGCACCCGAAGCTGGCGCCCACCACGCACTGCCACCCCACGCCGTACCGCCGGTCGAACTCCTGCACGCGCGGAAACGATAGATCTTCAGCGATGATGGACCAACCAATCAATGGAGAGATGAGGAGATGGGCGGGCGGAAGGATGTCGTACCGTCTTGATGTGGCCGGCGATGGCGCGGCAGTCGTCGACGTCGAAGAGGTCGAGCGCACGGGAGGCGGCCGACGTCGCCGCCGCCTGCATCCGCGCCGGCATGTCCGTGTCCTCCACCACCGCCTTGCCCTCCAGCATTCTCTTCTCTTCCCGGTAGTGCTGGTTCGTGGTGGTGGTTGGCCGTTTCCTTGATTCTTGGAGGAAATGGGGGAGACGTTGAGCGAGTGGGGGGAAGGAATCTCAGGGAACGGACGGAAGACGGTGAGGAAGAGGTGGGTGGCTGTTGCGCTGCTTTTACCTCCGGGTTTGCAGGAAGGTCCTCCTTTTTAAGGGAATCTTATCTTTCTATTTTTTTCCAGAGGAAGTTCAAAAGAAATCCTGTGATTGTTTTTTTAAGAGACGTCTTAATCTGATAATTATCAAGGAAAAAGAAAAATGATAAGTACAATAAAAAGACGACCGGATACATGACGACAAGTAAAAAGTAAAACTATAATGAAAATCATACTATTCATGTTCTTCTTGCGATTGATTGTGGCCAGGCCAGAGATAAAATTACACCTAACCAACAGTAAAGGAAATGGACGCATACAAATGCCCTCATTGTACTGGGTTTTAAAGACCGCAATAGTTGTTCAAGGCTTGAAACCAGATCTAGAAGTCACCGAACAAACATTTGTTCGAGCATCACCTCTTAGTATAGCTTGTAATCCATCACCATGCCCGCGAACAACATGGAAGAAGATATCGAAGTCGCTAAACCAAAGCCAGCCAATTGTTCTCCTCTATAGACACATCAACTGCAAAGAAAAGCCAACAAATCTAGACATACAAACTCTCACATGTCCTTCGGTGCCACCGGATCAGACGTCGTCGAGGTAGGGAGAGGGTAGAGAGACCTTATTATAACACGACATCATTGCCACCACCTCGTCGATGCTGCCACGGAAACTAAACCTAAGAAAAGAAATGAAACTAATAGGTCCTCACTCCTCTTGCCGCCGCCGTCGGGGGAGAGGAGGGCGGCCGAGGCGGCGGCACGCGACTAGGGTTTGGAATAGGAGGCGTATTCGTACTTCTGATGACACTGCAAACTTGGAATTAGTATGCCATGTAGAGCATATGACAAGGACGGCTTTTCTATGAGGCAGCTCATCATTTGAAGCTTCTTCCACTTAGCTTTCGACCGCCGGATTGTGTTGGAGTGCTTACTTTCTCTACTTTCTTCTTTCTTCATCAACGCTAAGCCCCGACTACATCGCTTGTACCTGCCACTCATGCACGCCCCTGTCGCCCCCCTTGCTCGAGCCACCCTCTGTTGTGCCACCTTCACCCCTCAGCCATCACTCTAACACCCCCAACTGCCGCCGCAATGACCTCTCACCCCATCGTAAAATTTAAGCCTCCAACTCGCTCCAATCGTCGACGTTGCGGAAGCGAAGCGCCGCTGCCCCCCCTTCGTTCACGACTAACACTCATTATGCATTGTTCTCTGTACAAAAGTCGATTGACACTTTCGAAATTTTCAATTGCTTGAGAATTACCAACTACGTCGAAAGAAACATGACAAAAAAAAAAAGCTAAATCGACGCATGTAGGACTTTCTTGTTAAAATGGCCGATCTACGGAACATCAATCATCGTAGTTACTTCCCTGTCATAGGGATTGTGAGTTTTCTACCTTGCATGTATCTCCTCATCGTCCCTGCTTTGAGATCCATATGTTTTTTTGGCAAATAATTATTGGGTGATGCTCGGCCGATGATAATTGGATTGCGTCCGCCACCTCGACATCCGTTGGATGGCGCGCTAGACAGCCGCCCAATATCTTTCTTGCAACAACCGTGCGCCCCAGCCATTTGCAACATGGCTCGTGTTGCATTCGAGGCAAAATGTTTTCATCACAATATGGTCTATGTGTTGCTGCCACTGTCCTGTCACGTGTTGCGACTCCAACATAAGCCATGTTGCAATCCCAGGCTAGCTCACAAGAGACATGTGTCACGTGTGCCTCGTGTTGCCCCGTCCTTTGCAACACGGGCGATGTTCTATCCCGGCTAAGCTCACATAGGGACACACCTAATGCACGCGAGGCGGACGTCGCGACAGAAATCAGTCGGTTGAGCGCTAACCTTTTTCAAAAATAAAATGTTTTAGAGTACTATACAATACCACGTCGGATTTTTGTTCTTGTTTCAAATTTAAAATGTATCATACTTCCTCCGTTCCTAAATATAAGTCATTTTAGAGATTTCAATAGGAACTACATACGGATGTATATAGACATATTTTAGTGTAGATTCACTCATTCTGCTTCGTATGTAGTCCGTATTGAAATCTCTAAAAAAGACTTATATTTAGGAACGGAGGGAGTAATATGCTTTGAAACAAGGAAAAAAAACCTAACACAACAATCTAAAACAAAGATGAAAATTGTCAAACACAGACAACATACCGCGAATCTCAAGATTAGATACATGCGAATTGAGCGTAGTTTGGATGGTTAGACCTCGAGGTAAAACCAAACCACCAGGGTTTAAGTCCTAAACCTGGCATTACTGGTCGCATTTTTCTGGATTTTTATAATATGTCGGCTCAGCTTTCGAATGTGCTCATAAGGATAGAGTGTGCGTGCGTTCGTTCATAGGAGTAAGTGTATGTGTGTATTTATGAGCGTCTGCGTATACCGTGTTAAACACAATATATAAATATAAGAGATGCCCCACACACGGGTGCACATTTTCTCAAGATCAGACACCATTGGAATTTTTCACTTTTAGACAAAACTTGAAAAAAAAGAACTAGCTCAATGACAGGAGGTCACCAAATACAACGTTCGTGTGTGCGCCCGTGTGTTTTCGTCAGCGTCAACGACCAAGATCGTGCGTACTCTTTCACAAGACTTGGCACGACGCCACGGAGGATGCTGACGATTCTGGGCCCACCAAGCTGAAAGTGGGTGGGGGCAGCTGACTTCTTGTGGTTGGAAAAGTCGTCGTGATCACACTTGACTGAGTACGTGGTGACCATTGCCATTGACAGGTACAAGTAAGCTTGATCATGCCTCATCTCCGGGGCCATGCCGCAGCAGCCGCGATGGCCATTGCCATTGCCATCGCCGTCCACCACCTGCTCCTCACGCTGGCGCTGTTCCCGCTCGCGGCGGCGCAGCAGGAGTACCAGGCCAACGGTCAGTCCGACTGCTACGCCAACAACGGCAGCTCCGTGCTCGGCTACACCTGCACCAACACCTCCAGCTCCCCGCCGGCATGCGCCACCTACGTCGCCTTCCGCTCCGACCTGCCGAGCTACGGCTCCCCCGTCACCGTCGCCTACCTCCTCAACGCCAGCGCGCCCGCCATCGCCGCGGCCAACGACGTGCCCGTCGCCTCCCGGGTCCGGAACGACACCCTGCTCCTCGTCCCCGTCCCCTGCGCCTGCACCGCCGCGGGCCGCTACCAGCACGACGCCGCCTACGCCGTCCAGTTCGCCCACGAGACATACTTCTCCATCGCCAGCGAGACGTACCAGGGGCTCTCCACCTGCCAGGCGCTCATGGCGCAGAACCCCGCGCGCGACAGCGACATCCATCCCGGCGTCGCGCTCACCGTGCCGCTCCGCTGCGCGTGCCCGTCCGCCGCGCAGGCCGCGGCCGGGGTGAGGTACCTCGTCACCTACGTCCTCGACTGGGACGACTACGCGCTCACCGTCGCTCAGCGCTTCGGCGCGGACTACGAGGCCCTGCTTCATGCCAACAGCATCGGCGAGGACACCACCGTGTACCCGTTCACCACCATGCTCGTTCCGCTCAAGGACCCGCCCACGTCTCAAATGGCGGTAGTCTTGCCGGAGCCTCCGGCACCGCCACCAGCACCGGCATCTGATTTGGCCCCGACGGCCAGTTCCAGTGAATCCAGCCGGTGGTGGCCGGTCACCGTCGGCGTTGGTGCTGGATGCAGCGTTCTTGCTTTGGGTACCGTGCTCGCTCTCTTCTTGCTATGGCGTCGGTGCTACCGGCACGGCGATCGAAACACGAAGACCACCCCATGGCATGCTCCGGCGAAGGGAGCTTTGATGTGGCCGACGGTGGAGGCAGTGGACGTGCGCGAGGCGGTTTGGTCGCTGACCGTGCACGACTACGAGGATCTAGAAAGGGCTACATCAGGTTTCTCCGAGGAGCAGCGTATCGGGAACTCGTCGGTCTACCGCGCAGTGATCAACGGCGGAGCCGCGGCCGTGAAGCGCATGCCCAGCGACGACGTCGGCGCTGAGGCTGAGGTGAATGTCCTGGGGCGCCTCAACCACTCTAGCCTCGTCCGCCTGTCGGGCCTCTGCATGCACGGCGGCAACACGTACATGGTGTTCGAGTTCGCCGAGAAGGGTGCGCTCAGCGACTGGCTCCACGTCCACGGCGGCGAGGTGCTCGGGTGGAGCCAGCGCGTGCAGGTGGCGCTGGACGTGGCAGGCGGGCTCAACTACCTGCACAACTACACCGACCCTCCGTACGTGCACAGGAATCTCAAGAGCAGCAACATCCTCGTCGACGCGTGCTTTCGCGCCAAGCTCTCAAGCTTCAGCCTCGCGCGCGCGATCACCGTCGACGCCGACGCCGAGGACGGCGGGCTGTGGACGACCCGGAACGTGGTGGGCAGGCAGGGTTACCTAGCGCCCGAGCACGTGGGGCACGGGCTGATCGGCCCCCAGCTCGACGTGTTCGCGTTCGGCGTCGTCCTGCTAGAGCTCTTGTCAGGGAAGGAGGCGGCGGTGGCACTGGACGGCTCCGGCGGCCGTGAGAACGACGGGATGATGGTACTGCTTTGGGAGGAAGCGGAACGGCTGGGCTGCCTGGGCGACGGCGACGGCGCCAAGGACGACCTGCTCGACAGGGTGACGGCGTTCATCGACGGCCGGCTGCACGGGCAGTACCCGTTGGACGTGGCGTTGGCCATGCTCGCGTTGGCGTTGAGGTGCGTGGCTCGGGAGCCCCAGGCGCGGCCGCCCATGGCCAAGGTGCTCCTTTCGCTGTCCGGGATGTACAGTACAATAGGACATTAAAATGTTACCCTCGGATCTCCACCTAATATCCTGCTCGGGAACAATAAGTCCACATTAGTGACGCATCTTACAGAGCAGGTCACCGTCGGCGTACGCATCCTATAGACTTGTGTTGCTAGCACCATCATCAATCCAATAAAACAAACATCCACAGGTGTGCCTAAAACTCAGTCTCAAACGAGGACACGTCAGTGCAGTTGTTTTGCTGCTAGCGGCACCTGATGCTGCAATCGGCCATGAAAAATGCTGCGACAGTTTTGAATGCAATGACAACTGGTGTGAGTAAATCCATCCATCAACAACAAAAAAAGTAAATGCCTAACAGGATATAACCCGCCATAGATGATTTATTTTATTGTTTTCACTGGGACATCATCAGTGTTGGTCTGAGCCGTCATGATGTAGTCACCGGCAACCTTTTTTTTAGAGAAAAGGCTTGGCCGAGCCGAAGAAAGGCTCGAACCTAACCCAACTTTGAATGCTTGAAAAGTCACTAGCAACCTTCATTTGCATGCTTGAAACTTCGATGCTGCTTGATGTTGATGCGGTTGCTTTATAATGTAAAGTGAGGGAAACCGTTTTTCGTGTATTATGGTTTCTATTTTCCATATTATTTACTTGAATACATAGTCGTTTTGGAGCAACTTACAAATGATTACATGGTTTTTTTTGTCTGCTGTGCAATTATGAGCTTTAACCATAGCGAATGATGAGCTATGCCAAATAAGGAGACTATCTGCCGCTATAGCTGTCATAGTTAATTAGGATAGCAGTACAAAGTGCAATAGCTAGCGGTCGTAGTCACTGTCGTAACTTACAAATGATTACATGGTTTTTTTTCCTCATGTGCACTTACGAGGTTTAACCATAGTGAATGACGAGCTATGCCAAATAAATAGACTATAACTGCATGCATCGTTCTGATGCAGAGGCCGGAGGATATCCTCCTTTTTGAAAAAATAAGAAGAGATTATCTGTCGCTATAGCTGCCATAGTTAGGATCAGTGGCGGAGGTAAGGGTGGACAGGGCAGGGCGAACCTTTGTAGTACTGTAGCAGAAAGGCTAAAAAATATAAGAAAAAATAAAGTGCAATAGCTAGCGGTCGTAGCTAGGACAGCGGCACAAAGTGCAATAGCTAGCAATTTAAATCGTTGGTCTCGACACAGAAGTGCGTTAAGACATGGGATCAGTGCTGCTCAGTTAGCCAGGCATGCTAAAGGTGATCTATTCTAGAATAAGACCAAACTGGTAGCTGATATCTTAGTATGCTAGAGCTCTACCACGTCTCTCGAACTATTTTTTGAGATACCTATGTAACTTACATGATCTCCTTTAAATATTTATAAGAGTTAAAAAAGATTGACACCATATTAAATTGGTTTAAAACTTCCATGTGAATATTAATCTTGTTTTAATATTTGCAAGGTTGCGAGAGATAGATTATACGAGGCTCCATAAACAAACATAGTCCGATTAGTTCTCACCAGAATAGTCACCCCGTCCCACTAAGGCAAAACGAAGGTAATAACATGCAACAATAGCTAGGAATGACTGGAGACTTGCAATCTAAGGAGCTGAATATGTGAGAGGAGCTAAGGCTGCCCTGTTGCAATGTCCTGAATATGTAAATTATAGAAGAGATCGATGTGGATCATGGGAGTGATTGCTCAAGCTCTTCGTCCAGCAACCAGAGCCCCGTCCAACTCGTCAACTTCTTTCTACTAATTCTATACCAAACGCCAAACTGAGATTGGATTGCATGATCCCAACTTCTCCTAACCCCACAATCTACTACGTACAATGATTTCACCAGAGCAAGTGCCAAACTGTGGTAGGACGATCGTATAAGTACACTCTCAACTGGCAATAACGCAACTAGTGAATATATAGAAGGTGTGGTGTACCATGAAGCACTATTTTCTCCTCCAACAACTCAAGAGTGCAGTCATAAGTTGATCCGGCCTGTCACCAACTAACTCCGCTCCCGAAAAACTGTTCAGATCAAGAAGTAAATGCTAACATTGGAGGGCAAGTACACAAATACTTCGAGCTTTCAAAGGCCATTATTTCCCCTCATTCCAATCTTCTCAAAAGCTATTTCAGTGGTCTTCTATTTATCGTAGTCCATGACGTACACCAGATACTTTCAGCATACAGTGACCTAATGAATCTTCAATCTTGACCTGCTTTTGTATATGACTTGTGTCCTCCGACGTGCGTCTCTGGTAGGTGCTATCTTCAAGATTATATCTACATAGCTGGATATATGAATACTTAAATAGATTCCCACCGCATCATCTTACCAAAGTGGAAAAATGAAAGGATGACACCGCTTCTTTGTTCATTGGCCACAGCATACAAATCTTAGACTATTCTGGTATATCATCTATCTAGAACAAGAATATTTAACTAACTATCCTATAGTGAAACCGTAACAACATCAAGTAAATTTGCCAGCTCCTGTGATGAACTTCCATCTTCGCAATGTCATGTGTTAATTTTCTATTGACACTTACTTTAGAAACACGGTATTGCACACATTACCAAAACGGGGGGCACATTCTAATTTGTGAGACAAACAACCAAATACGAGCATGATGAAGCTTCTTGTTCACACATCAGATACCACTGAAGCAACTAACCATGCTATCTTCACTAGGTACCATAAACATGACAAGTGACGCGCATGCAATTTCCTACAAGGAGTGCTATGACTTATGTGATGTTGTGGAGCGCTCTCTTTCACTTCATTTCTCTCTCGTGCCACCTTTTAGGAGGGCATTTACGACTAATGAATTGCAACGACAATATTCAAGAAACAACTTTGCCCTGACTCAACTTAACCATGTTTCTTACATGCTTAAAAAACCATCATGCATCCTTTATCATCAGTATGGTGCATAAACCTTCTAGGGCAACATTAGGCAATGATTGTGTGAAGTTATGTCCTACACAAGCCGCTGACAAATCATTGGATATTCTAATGAAACTCCATCTACAAGAACAACCAATTCCCAAATCCATCATTACAATTTCATTAAGGTAGCAAACCAGTGTGCTGACACTTCAGAGGCAAGTACTAGAAGAGTAGTCCTGTAATACATTTACCAACCGTATCTAGGTCATAAAGATCTTTGCGCGTGGATTTGGCTTCCTACACTCAGTTTTACATACACAAATACGAGATATACACAGAAATTCGAAACCAATTGCACATTTCAAAGAAGTTGTAGATAGCACTGGCAATCACTGTTTACATGATTATGAGCACAAACTCTTGAACAAAAAGGTACATCGGGACACAACTCTTAAAAATAAGATAAATATTCTAATAAGAAAACCACAGTAAATCCTAAATACCCACGGCCAGGCTAGAACACCTCAGACCGAAATGTTCTCCATTCGATGCATCTTCAAGTAGTCATGGGTGCTAATGCCTAATAGTTTGTATCATCAGTTCCATTTCTAAGACTAGTTCCTTGTATATGTGGCCCAGACAAATATGAATATGATGGGCCAAAATTCCATCAGCAGGTTGCAAATGATTCTGGTTGCCAATATTGCCAACGTGCGAATTAGCCCAATTCGAGTACATAATGGTCGTGTCAGAAGAGCCCAGTTTAGCCAAAATTCAATTTTGTTGCATAGAACAACAAGGGTGCTAATGACGCAGATAGTGACGGCAGACTTATGAGCAACTGGCGCTAGCACCATGTACAATCCTAGTGCAAAAGCTGCGGTGAAACATGTGACCGATGTTGCTCCAAAATGCAAGGCTACGAGTAAGTAAATTCTGCGACTGCGTGAGTAGTATCCAGAATATATGAGACCTACTATAGACATCGCAGACAAGATGAAAGAGAGTGTGCTGGCTGTTATGAATGCATCAAAAGCATAACTTCCAGAAAGTGTAGGCGTGCCTCCATTGGTATGCTCATCGGCTCTGTAACCTCCAGGAAGGGCAAAAGTAGCACCAAACGTCATAGTTGCAATTAGAACTACAGCAATACACAATGTTTGTGTTGAATCTTTCACCTTTGCTAATTCTTCTTTTTCATAATGTTTTAACTGGTCATTGTAGTTTTCTTCAAAGTGATCCCGGCGACAGCCACCACTCTTAGCACTAATGACTTTAAGTGCAAAGTGTATCCTGGCTTCACTGTTCTGCAAAAAGAAAGAGAGATAGGTGAAGCCAAACCACACAAATCTCGATTGCTTTCTTTCGCATCAAGGGCAGTGCATACAAATAAACTGATAGAGTACATTACCTGATCATCAAAAAATCCCGAGGGGATCTTATACTGCGACGTATCTAGAGCAGTTTGTCGTTTCTTATTTGATAAGTTTAAACGTATTTGCCGATTACCTAACAAAGCACAAAACATTGGAAGACTCCCTGTCTGGATAGCTAGGTGTAGTGCAGTGTTTCCATCATTATCCTGCATATTCAAAATCCATGAGAGCGATCGATTTCTGCAAACAAAACTGACTATCCCAACTTTCTTTTTCTCAGCAGCTACATGAAGGAATGTCCTTCCCATACTTTCACGCAAACCGGCGCTGGTTGGGGACCTGTTAATAAACATGATGACTGTCCCTCTTTCACCAACAGAGGCAGCGACATGTATTGGAAATAATCCATTGTGGTCCGATTGATACAATGCAGCTGAGTTAGCTTCCAATACTTGGCAACATACACTTCCTCGGAGACTTTGCCCTACCATAGCTGCAGCGAAATGGAGAGGTGTACTCCCGCTTTCATCCGTTTGTGCAGTGAGATCACTGTTCCATTCCAAGATCTTTTTCGTAAGCTCTGCAAATAGATATTTCTGTCAGGTTAATCAGGTGAGAAGAACAACTACTATGGAAATGACACTCAATTATAATCGGTAAGCTAAATAATATATCAATATTGTCTCAATAGTCGTCCATAAGGCAACCTCGTTGTTTATATATTGAATCTTACCAGTGATCCATGGACACTTATTATATACTGAAATACCAAATTAGAATATAAACTCATTCCACTGTGTTACCAAGTTTTGATAAACCCCATATCTTGCACATTTGAGTTATTAGACCAAAAAATGGATTTGTACACCAAGTGAGGATGTAGTGTCATCAGGTGCATGCACTCCTATTAGCTTTAGTAAAACATTATAAAGATGATTCTTAAATCGATATTCTTGTTTCGCAGGCACGTGAAGTAGACGACTAGAATTTCAATACTGGTGTGAAATGGGATGGTGGGAATGAGGCACTGTACAGCAAAAACTCTGAGATGGAATTACGTTTTATCCATCCTCTTGCTAGTTATAGTCAAAATCTTCTCAGGTTACCATCAAATTACATAGCATAAAACGACTAAAGAATCCATAAAAAATGCTTTGTAATCAAACTGCCATCAAGCGTGGCCTGCAGCTGGAAAAAAATCAGTTATTGGAATGGAGGAGGTAGGTGTTTGCATGTAGTTACTGGAATGGAGGACGCGGAAGGTGCGGAATTTCGGGAATGGTCGCTCAGAACACTCACCTAAGAGAGAAATAAACATGCAAAAAGTTTAGAACAGCTGGGCGTTGGTGATGGTGCGTGGTGGTTGGGCGTTGGGGGAGGGCGGGATATGCCTTCTTTCAGGAAAATTGTGGCCTAAATATCTACGTCGTGCTTTCAGGAATGGATGGAGTATAGCTCAACACTGATAATTGTTGTTTATCCATTGCTATTGGTGTGCTGCCATTGCAGTGCATGAATGGTATTTTCTGTGAAGTGCTTGTGAGATGTATCTATCTGAAAAACCACTGTTCTTTTGTTATTGGAAAGAAAAACACTATTTGCTCTGCAATACTTGGGATTAATCATCTATGCGGGCAGCACAAAGTCCCATAAGGAACATACTAGCAAACAGAAGCCACTAATTGAAATACATTAGAACTTAGGCAGCAGCTACAAACTGAACCATAAAAAACTGAGTACAGAACAGAGGAGCTTAGGATTGGCTGAGAGGGAGAGGAGAAACTGCAGGGGAGGGGGAGGACTGGAGAAGTAGCTAGCGAAAAGGAAGAGGAATGGGGGAAACCAGAGCGGAGGGAGAGGAGAAACTGGCGGAGACAAAGAAGAAGCAGAGAGGGGTGGCGACGCCTTGTGCGCAGATATGGAGGCACGGTTCGGAGCTCGGCAGGACTGGCCGTGGCGGAAGCAGGTTACGTTATAAACGAGCTCTTAGTTATTCTACCTTACATAGGGAAGATAAAGACACACTCAAGAATTTCATCAGAACATCTATGGAAGACTCGTACTATTGTTCCTGGGAACAGAACCTGCGAAAGTTTGTCAAACATAGAATTCTTTTTTTAGAATCATCAATAAGGGCAATATGAAAATTCACTGAAAGGAATTTCACTGGGCCTACTTACATTGTTACTCTCAAGAACAAGTTGCTCAAGAATGATAGACTAGGTGACCTCTCACAACATCGTGCATGCATAAAAGTTGTCCCAGAATTTATAAGTGGTAATTAAACAATACTGATTGTACTACTCAACTAATGTTAGGCACTGGAACAACAAAGTACATCCCAGCTTTTTCTACGCCATCTTAACTACATATACTCTTATTTTCTGCAAACTGAAGTGGTCAAAGACCAAATTCTCTGAAACATGACATGGGCTTGGAGCCCATGTTTGTCTCATGAAGAACAAGAGTGATGTGTCATAGAGTTTCAGAGAATTTCATAGAATAACATGTCTCAGTGGAAAGCACTACTGAAAGTTTCCAGGTTATATAATGGTATAGAATATGTAAACACCCAGCTTGAATATTTATTAGCTCAGAGGATCATATCAAACTTGCATACACACTGAAACAAAGCAGGATAGCGAAAAGGTAAAGGAGCATATGCTAGATGTTGCTCAATGCTTGATGCTTCCGATGAATTTTCTGAAATTTTACTGGGCAAAACTAGACTTGTACAAGTATAAGTAGGAGATATAAGAGGCAAAAAATATGCTCAAAAAATGAAAATATGTGCAGGAAATGGTAGGTCAAGTCAGATATAAAAGGTTTAGTGGAAAAATCCATGGGTACCTCTGCCTCGGAGAACTGCGGCATGCAACGCATTCTGTCCATTAGGCCCGGAGTAGGAAAGCTTCATCTTACTTGCATTATAAAGTGTCTCAGCAATGATGTCCTCTTCCAGCAAGATGGCTAGGTACAGAGGTGAAGTGCCGTCTTTCGGAAAACTGGCCAATTCTGAGTTTTCCTCCATTAGCAGCTTGACTATGTCATTATCCCCAATATGGACTGCCTGATGCAATGCTGTCTCCTTAAGCTTGTTCTCCATTTCCAGGAATTCCTTCACTCTGTTAACACTCATACTCTCACCTCTGGCCAAACTAATGAGATGAGAGACCATCCGGAACATCCCAGCTCGTGCAGCACAGTGCAGGGCCGTGTCACCGTTATTGTTTTGCACAAACAGGAGGTGTTTTGCCTTGCTATGGATGATGTCAACACTCCTCAAGAAGCCATCACTGTCGCCATAGGTGGCCACCACATGGAGTACGGTGCCCCCTTCAGTGGTGACCCCATCCAGGAGTGACAGCACAGTTGAAGGCAGGTTAACAAATGCTTCGATATCATCGGAAACTTGCTGCGCCGATGCGCTTTTGTTGATGCAGCTGTCGGAGCCGTAGGCCATAAGCAGGTCAAGGAATGCTTGACTAGGCATGATGGAAGCTTGCGCTTGATCGATTCCCCTGTTGAGAAGAAACTCCAATTCCTGCCAAGAGCCAGAGCATGCTGATGATAGGAGCAGGGGGTTCATGATTACCGGGAGGGGCTCTGCAGTGGAATCATGGATGCTGGAGGCCATCACCTCCACAAATCGTTGTTGAATCTTCCTTGCTCGGAAGATCTTCCACTGCCACTGAATTTTGCCTCGGAGAGCAAAACTAGGAGGTTCCTCAACAAGATCACCAGTTCACCACCACTGGGTGCAAGCTCTCCACTTCCTGCACAAGTTGGATGCTCAGTGTATGATGGCTGCCCAAGTCGTCTTCACCCCCACCCTGCGATGAGAATAAGCCGTCGTCTTGATCCAAATCGACTAGTTAATTCTGCAGGCAAACGAACTATTTAATTTGATATGCTCCAATCCCAATCGAAGTACTAACAGCAGATACTAGTGGCTGCTATATAATATGCTATGCTCCAATCGAAGTAACAACACATACAAGTTGCTGCTATAATATGCTATATGCTCCAATCGAAATATTCAGCTTTGTCGTTTCTTAGTGATCTTGCGCTGCAATCATGCCCACTAAAAAAAGGGGAGACGGCGAGATTTCAGACAGTCACAAGATTTCAACAAATTTTGGATCCATACGGAATTTGTAGAGTGTAAACAAAAGGTGAGAGGGGCTTATCAATTTGCTGCTGCCCGTACGGATCCAGCAACCGTAGGCGCGAACATGCCGGAGGCCGGATGCGGAGCGCGACGGGGCCGGCGACTTATGGCGGCGCCGAGCATCAGCGCGACGAGATGCGCGCAAATGCGGCCGTATCTCCGCGTGAGGCGTGAGGAGCGGCATGGCGAGGCGACAACAGCGGCGGCAGCCGGCGGAAGATGCTAATTTGGTGGCCGAGTGGGGAGTCTCCGGGGATAAAATGCCCCGTTGATCCATGAACTAGTTTAACATGCACACTTTAGTCCATTCACTCAACAATTAGCCAGTTTAGACCATAATCTGGTTTAAGTTATACAAATTACGTCCAAAACGATTCGGAGAGAGGGCAGGTGCTGACCTGCCATCCACATGTGAGGTGAGGGAGAAGGACTGAACCTCTTTTTTTTTTTTTTTTTTTGCGATGAGTTTTGAGCGAAATTAACAACATGTCCTAAGCTTGAACTATTTTTTGGTCATTTGCTAACTGTTTAACCACAAACAAGTACATCATGTGGAACATCAAAAGAGTGCATCATGTACGGCATGAAGATGCTTTCCGTTTGTACTTGCTACGAACACAACAAACAATGTATGCACAGATGCTAGGTCTAGGTGTGAACCAATGTTCTTGGGCATAAATTCATTAGCTGAATCATAATCATCATCATTGTACCATTTCTTAGAGGTTGTGGCACCCTTAGATGGTACAGCACTCTTTCCAAATCTAGTACCCTTTGAGCTTGCACCACCCTTTTAACAATCACTAGTAGAAAAAGGGTCAAACGTGAAGCACATTAGTGCCGGTTTGAATTTGAGCCGGCACTAATGTATACATTAGTGCCGGTTCCAACGGCTAGCCGGGCCGCTTTCATTAGTATCAGTTCGTGGCGAACCTTTAGCACCGGTTCGTGCCACGAACCGGCACTAATGAGAGTGGTGGCAGGATGTTGTCGACCTGGGGCCCTCCAGTCCCTTTAGTACCGGTTCTTGGCACGAACCGGTACTAAAGGTCTTCCTACATAAACCCTTCGCCCACCCGAGCTCGCTCTGTTCTTCCCCTTTCCCTCTCTCTCTGTTCTTCCCTCTTCCTCTCGAGCTCATCACACATTTTGCCCAAAATTTGTCAAGATTTGAAGGCCCCATTCATTCAAATGATCACAAAGGTTAGCAACTTTGTCCTTTCATCTATCATTGCTAGATTAGCTCTTGCAATGCTTTATATAGTGATTAATTTGTGAGTTTAGTAATTTGGGAGGAAATATATATATATGTGCTAGTATTTGATTTATATGCAATTTGAGGTCAAAATAACACTTAGTTTGCATATGTAGGTGTGGTTTACTTAGTGCCTTTTAAATCTCCGTCAGTCACCGCCGTCGCCTCGCACCGTCTCTGTCAGCCGGCACCACCTTGTGGTGAGCCTCTTGTTCATGAAATTTTATATAAAATTGATGTTTGTGTGATTTGGATATATAGTTACTCGTATAATTATCTTGCCCGTACGTTGTTTGTTATACATATAGTGCCATGGTTTTGATATCCGTCCCCGTCGGCCCTCGTCCTTGTTATGATTCGGATGTGGTATATATATTCTCTTTACAACTAGTTGCATTTCGTGTTTATGACAAATTATGCCCATAAAGTTGACATAGAAATTTTTCTAGGAGGTATGTGAACCGGAAATTCCAACCGACCCTATTGTCGAGAGGTTAAATTTAGTTGAAAGAGAAAACGAGTACTTGAAAGAAAAATTGAAAAGAATTGAGGGGAGAAGATGGAATTGAGTTGCATGTTGCCGATGTCGCCGATGATCACAAGATCAAGATGGAGAAAATGCGCTTGAAGATTAGAAAGATTAGAAAATATGCCATCGATAGTGAGGCTTGGTATCATTATGCTGTTGGATCAATTGTTACCTTAGTTGCGATCTTGATCGCATTTGTTGTTGCATTTAAATGCTTTAGCTAGAGAGTTATTTGTTTGTTGCATTTAAGTGTTGTATGAACTTTATGTATGAACTTGTATTAATTTGGTCTATTCGGTGTTGTGTAATGAAGATGAGCCGCAATGGATGTACGATGACCGATGCTCTCCCCAGTTCGTTGAGGGCGCATACTTTTCTCGCTTATGGCTGAGGCAAACAAGCGGGCGGATGGTTTTATGCCTTGTCCATGTGCTGGCTGTAAGAATGGTCACAATTACTCTACGCCAAGAACCATTCACGCCCACTGTTTGAGTCCGGTTTCATGCCCCACTATAATGTTTGGACCAAGCACGGAGAAAGAGGGGTTATGATGGAAGACAATGAAGAAGAAGAGGACGACGACAACTATCCCGCCATGGGTTCCTGAATACGATGATACAACAATGGGGAAGAAGCTGAGCCGGTAATGCGGAAGAAGCTGAGCCGGCAATGCGGGAAGAAGTTGAAGAAGAGGCATCGATGAGCCCGTTGATGATCTAGGTCGGGCCATTGCCGATGCAAAGAGAAACGCGCAAGTGATTTGGAGAAGAAGAAGTTGCAGCGCATGTTAGAGGATCACAAAAATTGTTGTACCCGAATTGCGTGAGGTGACAAGAAAAGGCTGGGCACCACAATCGAATTGCTGCAATGGAAGGCAGAGAATGGTGTATCCGACAAGGATTTGGAAAGTTGATGTAATGATAAAGGATATGCTTCCAAAGGACAACGAATTGCCCGAGAGTACGACGAAGCAAAGAAGGTTGTCGCCCTCTAGGGTTAGAGGTGCGTAAGATACATGCATGCCCTAATGATTGCATCCTCTACCGCTGTGAGTACGAGGATTTGAACGCTTGCCCGGTATGTGGTGCATTACGCTATAAGATCAGCCGCAATGACCCTGGTGATGTCGAGGGCGAGCGCCCCAGGAAGAAGATTCCTGCCAAGGTGATGTGGTATTCTCCTATAATACCATGGTTAAAACGTTTGTTCTAAAACAAAGAGCATGCCAAGGCGATGCGATGGCACAGAGAAGACCGTAAGAAAGACGGAAAGTTGAGAGTACCCGCTGACGGGTCGCAGTGGAGAAAAATCGAAAGAAAGTACGGGAAGGAGTTTGCAGATGACGCAAGGAGCGTATGGTTTGGTCTAAGCGCAGATGGCATTAATCCTTTTGGGGAGCAGAGCAGCAACCATAGCACCTGGCCTGTAACTCTATGTTTGTATAACCTTCCTCCTTGGTTGTGCATGAAGCGGAAGTTCATTATGATGCCAGTTCTCATCCAAGGCCCTAAGCAACCCGGCAACGACATTGATGTGTACCTAAGGCCATTAGTTGAAGAACTCTTACAACTGTGGAATGGAACAGGTGTACGCGTGGGATGAGCACATGGGGAAGAATTTGACCTAAAGGCGTTGCTGTTCGTGACCATCAATGATTGGCCTGCTCAAGAACCTTTCGTGACAGACAAATAAGGGATACCGCGGATGCACGCACTGTTTGGATGATACCGACAGATATATTTGAATAGTTGTAAGAAGAATGTACGTGGGACATCGCCGATTTCTTCCGAGCAGGCATCCGTAAGAAAGAAAGGCAAGCATTTCAAAGGAGAGGCGGATCATCGAACGAAGCCTCACCACCGCATCGGTGCTGATGTACATGATATGGTCAAGGATTTGAAGGTGATATTTGGAAAGTTATCCTGGCGGACAACCTGTTCAAGGACGCCGACGGACGCGCACCCATGTGGAAGAAGAAATCTATATTTTGGGACCTGCCATATTGAAAGACCTAGAGGTCCGCTCCGCAATCGACGTGATGCACGTGACGAAGAATCTTTGCGTGACCCTGCTTGGCTTCTTGGGCGTGTATGGGAAGACGAAAGATACACCGAGGCACGGAGGACCAGCAACGATGCACGGAGAAGACGGCATACATCGTGGTCATGCAAGCTACGCCTTACCAAAGAAGAGAAGGAAATCTTCTTTGAATGCCTGCTCAAGATAAGGTACCGTCGGCTTCTCGTCGAATATAAAGGGAATAATAAACATGGCAGAGAAAAGTTCCAGAACCTAAAGTCTCATGACTGCCACGTGATTATGACGCAACTGCTTCCGGTTGCATTGAGGGGGCTTCTACCGGAAAATGTTCGGTTAGCCATTGTGAAGCTATGTGCATTTATCAATGCAATCTCTCAAAAGGTAATCGATCCAGAAATCATACCAAGGTTATAGAATGATTTGGTGCAATGTCTTGTCAGTTTCGAGTTGGTGTTCCCACCATCCTTCTTCAACATCATGACGCACGTCCTAGTTCACCTATGTGAAGAGATTAACGTTTTGGGTCCTGTATTTCTACACAATATGTTCCCCTTTGAGAGGTTCATGGGAGTCTTAAAGAAATATGTTCATAACCGTGCTAGGCCATAAGGAAGCATCTCCAAGGGCCATCAAAATGAGGAGGTCATTGAGTTTTGTATTGACTTTATTCCTGACCTTAAGCCGATTGGTGTTCCTGAATCATGCATAAGGGCAGACTGGATGGAAAAGGCACGCTAGGAGGGGAACAAATAATATGTATGGACGGACATTCTCTCACCAAGCACACTACACAGCTTCTACAGAATTCCGCCTTGGTGGCTCCTTATATGGATGAACACAAGAATTTGCTACGCCCAAACACCGGAGCGGTCTCGATGACCGGATTACACGTGAACAAACCAGAGTTTCGCCACTGGTTGCGAACACGCACCATGCATGACACCTCTATTGAAGATGACCTGTACTTGCTGTCCCAGCTACCATCTTCAATATAATGACTTTCAAAGGATACGAGATAAATGGTAATACATTTTACACGATCGCCCAAGATAAGAAGAGCACCAACCGAAACAGTGGTGTCCGCTTTGATGCAGAAACCAAGACGGGAAAGGAAACATATTATGGTTATATACAGGACATATGGGAACTTGACTATCGACGTGGTTTAAAGGTCCCTTTGTTTCGGTGCAAATGGGTCAATATGACACGAGGCGGGGTAATGGAAGACCCGCAGTACGGAATTACAACAGTGGATCTCAACAATCTTGTGTATGCAGACGAACCATTCGTCCTAGCCAATGATGTGGCATAGGTTTTCTATGTGAAGAACATGTCTACCAAGCCAAGAAAAAGAAAAGATAAGGAAGCGAATGCATCGTAAGATGAGCCAAAGCGGCACATAGTTCTTTCTGGGAAGAGAAACATCGTGGGAGTGGATGACAAGACAGACAAGTCAGAAGATTATGAAAAGTTTGATGAAATTGCTCCATTCACAGTGAATATTGACCCGAGCATCCCGTTAAATGATGAAGATTTTCTGTGGTTACGGTGCAAAGGGACACACGCGAAGAAAAAATTTCACACCCAAAGATCTGGGATGTGATCGGCTTCACTATCATCACTTTCTTCTGTGTTTCACACCCAGAGGGGAATCTCTGTAATAGTTAGGGTAGTTATGTGTTTTGGCATTTGAAACGTGAAGAAATTTTATGTGCAAACAAATTCTTTCATGCCTTACTGATTTTTAAAGTTAAGTTATTCACAAACTAGTGATTCACACTAATTTCAAATAATTCAAAATTTAAACTATTCAAATTTGAAAACTACGGGCACTAACAGAAAGTTTGTAATTTTTTGTACCTAAAGCAAAAATATTCACAAAGAAACTCTAAATACACAAAAAAAACAACACAAAAATAAATAAAGCAAAAAAATAAAAAAAGCCCGCCTACTAGGCCAGAGCGGCCTGCATACGACTAGAAACCCAACCTGTTGTTGGGCCAGGATGCAGGTTCAAGAAGGCTCAGATGGGCCACAGGCAGCAAAGAACACGAGGCCCAGTGGGCCTGCTTTGGAGAGGAGCTCGAGAGAGCTACCGCACGGGGTTGATAAACCAGTGCGGTCGCCTCGGCTAGCGAGGTGGGACTAAACTTGCCGCACCGCACTGCAGCGCAAGACTTCTTTAGTACCGGTCGTGGCACCAACCGGTACTAAAGGGGGCCTTTAGTACCGGTTTGTGCCACCACCCGTACTAAAGGGGTCGCTTCGCCGCTTGGCTGGCCAAAAATGGGTTTTAGTACCGGTTGGTGGCTCCAACCGTACTAAAGGCCCTCCTATATAAACAACACTTACGAAAATTTCAGTTTTCATCCGCTTCTTCTCCTTCGCACTGCCGCCGCCGCCTCAGACGTCTCCATCCTCGCCGCCGCCTCGCGCCCTGCCCGCTGTCGCCGCCGCCCGTCCCGTCCTGTCGTCACCGCTGCCCTGTCCCTGCCCGTCCCTGTCTGTCCCTATCCCGCTGTCGGGCGCCGCCAGACGTCCCGTCGCTGTTGCCGCCGCTTGCCCGTCTGTCCCCGTCCCCCCGTGCCGCCGCCCATCCCTGTCCCCATCGTCGCTATCCCGCTGCCGCATGCCTGTCGCCGTGTCGCCACGCGCCCCGCCGCCCCGCCACCTGTGCCGGCCACCACACACACACACATACATTTTTGTTTTTAGTTATACAAATAGTTAGAAATTTTTCTGTTTTTCAGAAATAGTTAGAAATGTTAGAATTGTTAGAATAGTTAGAAATGTTAGAATTGTTAGAATAGTTAGAAATGTTAGAATTGTTAGAAATTTTTCTATTTTTAGTTATAGAAATAGTTATAAAAAGTTAGAATTGTTAGAAATTTTTCTGTTTTTTAGTTATAGAAATAGTTATAAAAAGTTAGAAATTTTTCTTTTTTTAGTTCTAGAAATATTAGAAATGTTATACAAATGTTAGTTATATATATAGAAATGTTATAATTTTTTTCTGTTTTTAGTTATAGAAATATTAGAAATGTTATAGAAATGTTAGTTATATATAGCATTGTTAGAAATGTTATAGAAATGTTAGTTACATAGAAATGTTAGAAATTTTAGTTATCAAAATCCAATCATTAAAAATTATTA
The DNA here is from genome assembly GCA_021605205.1 of Aegilops longissima. Classification (NCBI taxonomy): domain Eukaryota; kingdom Viridiplantae; phylum Streptophyta; class Magnoliopsida; order Poales; family Poaceae; genus Aegilops; species Aegilops longissima. The sequence continues at coordinate 31,144,210 of CM038682.1, forward strand.
TATGAACTATATAGAAATGTTAGAAATTTCAATCATTATTAACTATATATCTCGCCTATTTAGTTCGTCATTTCATGATATGAACTGTTTAATAACCCCTTTATCCATTTTCTTTGTCGGCGGGCAGGGCTTGGGCAAGGTTCATCAGCGTCACGGAAGGCGTAATGGAAAAAAAGCTTAAATGGTTTCACCCAAGGTAAGTAATTATAGTACTAGCTAGCTAGCTAGCTGCCATCTCTTTAATTATCATGTTTGATTAATTATTATCTGATCAAATTTCATTCTCGTAAAGGCCTCAAGCAGGCGTAGGGACTGATCTGTGTGCATTCTGCGCTTATGAGAACATTCGCATGATGGCGTCCAAAGGAGCAGATCTCAAAGACAGGAATGGGTACGCTTGTCGAACACTATTCACAATTTTTACACCATTATCGATATCTAGTCAAACAACTAATACACATGCATATTGATCTCCTTCTTAACAGTTCACAGAGGTGCGGGACAAGCTCCTAGAAACGGAGCGCGAGAAGCACTTCAAGAGGAAATAGCGGATTTTTGCTCGACCAGGTCATAAATCCGAAGGAGAATACTATTACCCGCCACCGCCCCCATGAACCACTTCCGATTGTCAACGTGCTCCGAAGGCACCAATTAGGCTAATGTCACTGGCTCAAGGCAACATGCATATGTAGGAGAAATTGTATATAGCTATACATGTGTGTATGTGTGAATTAATTAATATGGTGATTTGTGAGACATTGATGATATATATATGCATGATTGGTTCTACTAGAAATTATATATATATATATATATATATATATATATATATATATATATATATATATATATATATATATATATATATATATATATATATATATATATATATATATATATATATATATATATATGCATAACGTGTACAATGTGTAGTATCGTAAAATACCAGCAAACTAAAAAGAATTAAAATGGAAACACGAAATTAAATGAAAAGAAATCATAAAACTAAAACTCCCTAAACCTTATAGTACCGGTTGGTGTTACCAACCGGTACTAAAGGGCTCCAGTGCCCGGAGCTGGCTCGTACACGTGGTTGTTTTTAGCACCGGTTCGTGCTGAACCGGTACTAAGGGGGGCTTTAGTGTTCACACTTTAGTGCCGGTTATGGAACCGGCACTAAAGGTCCTTACGAACCGGTGCTATTGCTCGGTTCTGCACTAGTGAATGTACCGCCCTTTTGATGTTGTGAATGATGTTTGTGAAGCATAAAGTCATCATCGCTATTCTCGTTTGCGTCACTCTTACCTGATCTAGTAATCTTTGAGATTCCACCACACTTCGACGATGTACCACCGTTCGATTATGCAGGACCCTTACATCCACTATCAATGGCAGAGCTTAGTGCATTGCTGGGGGGAGGGGGGCTGTGGCCTCCCAAGATTGTCACATGCATGCACAAATATTTTCGAGAGAGAGTTTAGACTATGAATTTTTGTGTGCTTGCCCCCCCCCCTCCCACTAACTCATATACTGTAGTTGCCCCCCGCCCCCAAGAAACTTCCACCACTATCCACTAACAACGTTGGATGTACGACCCACTGAAACTTAGCTAGGGATCTTTTTACTCGACAACTCTACGTCCGCAAGCTACCGCTACACTTTACAAATACAAATAGTAATAAGAGAAACAATTAGAACTATGCACCATCTTCTAACTAAATGAATTTGTGATTTCAATTACCTTAATGTGGTAGGCATATTCCTTTTGTGGGGACTTTATTATTGGCGATGAAGCATTCATAGTTAACATATGAGGCACACCTCCATTTCTTTGAGTTCAACCACCACATTCCACCTATCACACAACCTCAGAAGTTCTACTTGTATTTCCCCTGGGTTCCTTTCAGGGTGCCCAAATTTGGGTAAAATCTGACCACACTCAATGAGGAGGCTATCTTTCCTTACTAATTCATCTAATCGAACTGAGGGCCCCCCTTGTCGGTGTCAAAACGCAGATCTCGGGGTAGGGGTCCCAAGCTGTGGATTATGGATCGATGGGTAACAGGAGGCGAGGGACACGGTGTTTACCCAGGTTAGGGCCCTCTCTAAGATGTAAAACACTACTCCTGCTTCATTATATTCGATGTATATGGTTACAGAGTTGATCTACCTCGAGATCATATGTTGTGGTCTAAGCCCTAAGGGTATGATGAATAATGTCCTCCTCCTCTATCGACTAGCCCGGCCTCGGCTTATATAATGTACCAGAGGCCGAGGATAACAAGAGTCATAGTCGAATACGTCGGTGGAGAGGAGTCCTTGTCTTGATCACCAAGTCTTGTGGAATCTTCCTCGTGTATGTCATCGACTGTCCGAACTGGCCCATGAGTGAACGGCCATGGGGGTCCTCGGCCCGATCCAACTGGTCAGGAGACGACATGGTGAGTACCCCCTATTCCAGGACACCGTCAGTAGCCCCCTGAACCGGTCTTCAAGTTGAGGACGCTCCTCGTTTCTTCCGAATAATTCTTCATCTCGATCGTCGGTCTTGAAAACTAGTTCAACAAATCTTCCCATGTCCGATCTTGACGATCACCAAGCTGAATCCGAAGAGTTCACATGTCGGGCATCCGAGGAGCCCTTTGAAGTTATCGGCTTTTATCAATGCCTTGTTAGTTTTTTACTCCACTCCTGGGGTTTGAAGTGTTTCCCGTGCAACGGCGTCCTCTTACGTCCAAGCTCTAATGCCGAACTAAATGCGAGGCGTCTTTTCAGAGCCGAGCTCCAACACTATTCGGCATTCAAGGTATACTCTTGCGTCCGAGCTCCAACGCCAAACTAAATCCGAGGCGTCTTTTTACAGCCGAGCTCTAACGATGGTCAGCATCCGAGGTATCATAGATTACCTTGGCCTCTGAAAATTTGAATCAGTTCATCTGAGCTTAAATGCCAGAGTAGTCTTCTATTGAACGAGCCATTCGAATCTGAGCTTTATGTCAGACCGCTTCTGAGCTCCAGCGTCGGACTGCATCCGAGCTCTAATGATGGTCAGCGTCCGAGGTGTCATAAACTACCTCGATCTTTTAAAAGATTAAACGAATTCAGCCGAGCTTAATGCCGGAAATGCCCTCTATGGAACTAGCCACTGGCGCCCGAGCTTTATGCCGGACTGCTTCCGGGGTGATGCACCACCTCGGGATTGGGCTAATTGTTTGCGGATTTTAATTTCGATTGATGCAATTTATTTACTGACGAGATATATAGCCAGTAGCCCTCAAGGTGTGCGTCGGCCTAAAATCCGAGATGCACATTAGAGGAGATAGTGATCGGCAGACGGGCCCTTGAGAGAGGGTTTTGAGAAGTCGCCGTAATATATTAGCTTGATACCAGATAAGTCCCAGATGGTACGTACCTATTGTTGTCCGAAGACGCGTTTGGCCATAGTTCGGTCAAGCCGAACACTGAGCACTTTGAATTTTCTGTGTTGCATAGGCAATGCAGTAGCCCCTGAGACAATGATCGGGTAGCAACACCATATCAAGGGATCAATGTGCCCCTTTAATATTAGTAAATGATAAGCCCGAAGCCCAGTAGCCCCCGAGCCTTAATGTGGGCACGGGTGGCCGAATTAAGGATCGATATCCGGAGTGAAATCACAAATTATGTGTAATGATTCTACGTATCCAAGTACTCTACATTATTAATGCTCGGATCCGCATTGTACAAAACTTTGATGACCGACCATCGGCTTCAACCTCCTCGACCAGTAGCGGGGAGTGTTTGTCCTACTTTATAAAGCCTTTATAAGGGCAAAGATTTACAGCAAACAAGGCAATCCGTGTTGGAAATATGCCCTAGAGGCAATAATAAAAGGATTATTATTATATTTCCTTGTTCGTGATAATTTTCTTTTATTCATGCTATAATTGTATTATCCGGAAATCGTAATACACGTGTGAATAGATAGACCACAACATGTCCCTAGTGAGCCTCTAGTTGACTAGCTCGTTGATCAATAGATAGTCATGGTTTCCTGACTATGGACATTGGATGTCATTGATAACAGGATCACATTATTAGGAGAATGATGTGATGGACAAGACCCAATCCTAAGCATAGCACAAGATCGTGTAGTTCGTTTTGCTAGAGCTTTTCCAATGTCAAGTATCTTTTCCTTAGACCATGAGATCGTAACTCCTAGATACCGTAGGAGTGCTTTGGGTGTACCAAACGCCACAACGAATCGGGTGACTATAAAGGTGCACTACAAGTATCTCCGAAAGTGTCATTGGGTTGACACGGATCGAGACTGGATTTGTCACTCCAGACACGGAGAGGTATCACTGGGCCCACTCGGTAGTGCATCATCATAATGAGCTCAAAGTGACCAAGTGTCTGGTCACGGGATCATGCATTACGGTACGAGTAAAGTGACTTGTCGGTAACGAGATTGAACGAGGTATTGGGATACCGACGATCGAATCTCGGGCAAGTAACATACCATTTGACAAAGGGAATTGTATACGGGGTTGTTTGAATCCTCAACATCATGGTTCATCCGATGAGATCATCGAGGAGCATGTGGGAGCCAACATGGGTATCCAGATCCCGCTGTTGGTTATTGACCGGAGAGCCGTCTCGGTCATGTCTGCATGTCTCCCGAACCCGTAGGGTCTACACACTTAAGGTTCGGTGACGCTAGGGTTGTATGAACAAACCGAATGTTGTTCGGAGTTCCGGATGAGATCCCGGACGTCACGAGGAGTTCCGGAATGGTCCGGAGGTAAAGAATTATATATAGGAAGTGCTATTTCGGCCGTCGGGAGAATTTCGGGGGTTACCGGTATTGTACCGGGACCACCGGAAGGGTCCCGGGGGTCCACCGAGTGGGTCCACCTATCCCGGAGGGCCCCGTGGGCTGAAGTGGGAGGGAACCAACCCCTGGTGGGCTGGTGCGCCCCCCACTTGGGCCCCCCTGCGCCTAGGGTTGGAAACCCTAGGGTGGGGGGCACCCCACTTGCCTTGGGGGGCAAGCCTCCCCTTGGTCCCCCCATCTAGATGGGTTCTAGAGGGCGGCGCCTGTGGGGGCCTATATAAAGGGGGAGGAGGGCAGCCGAACCCCTTACACTTGGCGCCTCCTCCCCCGCTACACCTCTTCCTCCTCCCGCTTGCTTGGCGAAGCCTCGCCGAGTATTGCTGATCCACCACCACGCCGCCGCGTGCTCTTGGATCTTCATCAACCACTCCTTCCCCTTGCTGGATCAAGACGGAGGAGACGCCACGCTGACCGTATGTGTGTTGAACGCGGAGGTGCCGTCCGTTCGACGCTAGGATCTCCGGTGATTTGGATCACGACGAGAACGACTCCCTGAACCCCGTTCTCTTGAACGCTTCCGCACGCGATCTACAAGTGGTATGTAGATGCATCTCTCTCACTCGTTGCTAGATGAACTCTTAGATGGATCTTGGTGAACGTAGGAAATTTTTTATTTTATGCAACGTTCCCCAACAGTGGCATCATGAGCTAGGTCTATGTGTAGTTCTCTCTTGCACGAGTAGAACACAATTTGTTGTGGGCGTAGATGTTGTCAACTTTCTTGCCGCTACTAGTCTTATTTTTCTTCAGCGGTATTATGGGATGAAGCGGCCCAGACCGACCTTACACGTACACTTACATGAGACAGGTTCCACCGACTGACATGCACTAGTTGCATAAGGTGGCTAGCGGGTGTCTGTCTCTCCCACTTTAGTTGGAGCGGGTTCGACGAAAAGGGTCCTTATGAAGGGTAAATAGAAGTTGACAAATCACGTTGTGGTTATTCGTAGGTAAGAAAACGTTCTTGCTAGAACCCAATTGCAGCCACGTAAAAGATGCAACAACAATTAGAGGACGTCTAACTTGTTTTTGCAGCAATTGACATGTGATGTGATAGCCAGAAGTTGTGATGAATGATGAATGATATATTGTGATGTATGAGGTCATGTTCTTGTAATAGGAATCACGACTTGCATGTCTATGAGTATGACAACCAGCAGGAGCCATAGGAGTTGTCTTAATTATTGTATGACCTGCGTGTCATTGATTCAACGCCATGTAAATTACTTTACTTTATTGCTAAACGTGTTAGCCATAGTAGTAGAAGTAATAGTTGGCGAGCAACTTCATGGAGACACGATGATGGAGATCATGATGATGGAGATCATGGTGTCATGCCGGTAACAAGATGATCATGGAGCCCCGAAGATGAAGATCAAAGGAGCTATATGATATTGGCCATATCATGTCACTACTTTATATAATTGCATGTGATGTTTATTATGTTTTATGCATCTTGTTTACTTAGAACGGCGGTAGTAAATAAGATGATCCTTATAATAATTTCAAGAAAGTGTTTACCCTAACTGTGCACCGCTGCTAAAGTTCGTCTGCTTCAAGCACCACGTGATGATCGGTGTGATAGATCCTTACGCTCACATACAACGGTGTAAGACAGTTTTACACATGCAAAACACTTAGGTTAACTTGACGAGCCTAGCATGTACAGACATGGCCTCGAACACAAGAGACCGAAAGGTCGAACATGAGTCGATGGAAGATATGATCAACATGGAGATGTTCACCGACGATGACTAGTCCGTCTCACGTGACGATCGGACACAGCCTAGTCGACTTGGATCATGTAACACTTAGATGACTAGAGGGATGTCAAATCTGAGTGGGAGTTCATTAAATAATTTGATTAGATGAACTTAATTATCATGAACATTAGTCTAAAATCTTTGCAAAATGTCTTGTAGATCAAATGGCCAACGCTCATGTCACCATGAACTTCAACGCATTCCTAGAGAAAACCAAGCTGAAAGATGATGGCAGCAACTATTCGGATTGGGTCCAGAACCTGAGGATCATCCTCATAGCAGCCAAGAAACAATATGTCCTAGAAGCACCGCTAGGTGAAGCACCCATCCTGCAGAACCAAGACATTATGAATGCTTGGCAGTCTCGTGTCGATGATTACTCCCTCGCTCAAGGCGGCATGCTTTACAGCTTAGAACCGGGCTCCAAAAGCGTTTTGAGCAACACGGAGCATATGAGATGTTCGAGGAGCTGAAAATGGTTTTCCAAGGTCATGCCCGGGTCGAGAGATATGAAGTCTCCGACAAGTTCTATAGTTGTAAGATGGAGGAAAATAGTTCTGTCAGTGAGCACATACTCAAAATGTCTGGGTTGCACAACCGCCTGTCCCAGCTGGACATTAACCTCCCGGACGAGGCGGTCATTGACAAAATCCTTCATTCGCTCCCACCGAGCTACAAGAGCTTTGTGATGAACTAAAATATGCAGGGGATGGTGAAGACCATTCCTGAAGTATTCTCAATGCTGAAGTCAGCAGAGGTTGAAATCAAGAAAGAACATCAAGTGTTGATGGTTAATAAAACCACTAAGTTCAAGAAAGGCAAGGGTAAGAAGAACTTCAAGAAGGACGGCAAGGATGTTGCCGCGCCCGTAAGCAGCTTGCCGGGAAGAAGTCAAAGAATGGACCCAAGCCTAAGACCTGAGTGCTTTTATTGTAAAGGAAGGGTCATCGAAGCGGAACTGCCCCAAATACTTAGCGCACAAGAAGGCCGCAACACTAAAGGTATATTTGATATACATGTAATTGATGTGTACCTTACCAAGACTCGTAGTAACTCCCGGTATTTGATACCGGTGCCGTTGCTCATATTTGTAACTCACAGCAGGAGCTGCGGAATAAATGGAGACTGGCGAAGGACGAGGTGACGATGCGCGTCGGGAATGGTTCTAAGGTCGATGTGATCGCCGTCGGAACGCTACCTCTACATTTACCTACGGGATTAGTTTTAAACCTCAATAATTGTTATTTAGTGCCAAGTTTGAGCATGAACATTGTATCAGGGTCTCGTTTAATACGAGATGGCTACTCATTTAAATCCGAGAATAATGGTTGTTCTATTTACATGAGAGATATGTTTTATGGTTATGCTCCGATGGTTAATGGTTTATTCTTAATGAATCTCGAACGTAATATTACACATATTCATAGTGTAAATACCAAAAGATGTAAAGTTGATAATGATAGTCCCACATACTTGTGGCACTGCCGCCTTGGTCACATTGGTGTCAAGCGCATGAAGAAGCTCCATGCTGATGGACTTTTAGAGTCTCTCGATTATGAATCATTTGACACATGCGAACCATGCCTTATGGGCAAAATGACCAAGACTCCGTTCTCCGGAACAATGGAGTGAGCAACCAACTTATTGGAAATCATACATACCGATGTGTGCCGTCCAATGAGCGTTGAGGCTCGCGGAGGATATCGTTAGTTCTCACTCTCACTGATGACTTGAGTAGATATGGGTATGTCTACTTGATGAAACACAAGTTTGAGACCTTTGAAAAGTTCAAGGAATTTCAGAATGAGGTAGAGAATCAACGTGACCGAAAAATTAAGTTCTTACGATCAGATCGTGGAGGAGAATATTTAAGTCACGAATTTGGTACACACGTAAGGAAATGTGGAATCATTTCACAACTCACGCCGCCTGGAACACCTCAGCGTAACGGTGTGTCCGAACGTCGTAATCGCACTCTATTGGATACGGTGCGATCTATGATGTCTCTTACCGATTTACCGCTATCATTTTGGGGATACGCTCTAGAGACAGCTACATTCACTTTAAATAGGGCACCGTCTAAATCCATTGAGACGACACCATATGAATTATGGTTTGGGAAGAAACCTAAGCTGTCGTTTCTAAAAGTTTGGGGATGCGATGCTTATGTCAAGAAACTTCAACCTGAAAAGCTCAACCCAAGTCGGAAAATGCGCCTTCATAGGATACCCTAAGGAAACCATTGGGTATACCTTCTACCTTAGATCCGAAGGCAAGATCTTTGTTGCCAAGAACGGATCCTTTCTTGAAAAGAGTTTCTCTCGAAAGGAGTAATGGGAGGAAAGTAGAACTTGATGAAGTACTACCTCTTGAACCGGAAAGTAGTGCAGCTCAGAAAATGTTCCTGTGGTGCCTACACCGATCGAAGAGGAAATTAATGATGATGATCAAGGTACTTCAATCAAGTTGCTACTTGAACTCAGAGGTCCACAAGGACACGCTCCACACCAGAGTGGTATGGCAACCCTGTCCCGGAAATCATGTTGTTAGACAACGGTGAACCTTGAACTATGAAGAAGCAATGGCGGGCCCAGATTCCAACAAATGGCTTGAAGCCATGCAATCCGAGATAGGATCCATGTATGAAAATAAAGTATGGACTTTGACAGACTTGCCCGATGATCGGCGAGCGATAGAAAACAAATGGATCTTTAAGAAGAAGACGGACGCGGATGGTAATGTTACCATCTATAAATCTCGACTTGTCGCTAAAGGTTATCGGCAAGTTCAAGGGATTGACTACGATGAGACTTTCTCTCCCGTAGCGAAGCTGAAGTCCGTCCGAATCATGTTAGCAATTGCCGCATACTATGATTATGAGATATGGCAAATGGACGTTAAAACGGCATTCCTTAACGGGTATCTTAAGGAAGAACTGTATATGATGCAGCCGGAAGGTTTTGTCGACCCTAAGAACGCTAACAAGGTGTGCAAGCTCCAGCGATCCATTTATGGGCTGGTGCAAGCATCTCGGAGTTGGAACATTCGCTTTGATGAGATGATCAAAGATTTAGTTTATGCGACTTATGGAGAAGCCTGCATTTACAAGAAAGTGAGTGGGAGCTCAGAGCATTTCTCATATTATATGTAGATGACATACTTTTGATGGGAAATGATATAGAACTCTTGGACAGCATTAAGGCCTACTTGAATAAAAGTTTTTCAATGAAGGACCTTGGAGAAGTTGCTTATATATTAGGCATCAAGATCTATAGAGATAGATCGAGACGCCTCATAGGTCTTTCACAAAGCACATACCTTGATAAGATATTGAAGAAGTTCAAAATGGATCAGTCTAAGAAAGGGTTCTTGCCTGTATTACAATGTGTGAAATTGAGCTCGGCTCAATGTCCCACCACGGCGTAAGATATAGAAGAGATGAGTGTCATCCCTATGCATCAGCCATAGGGTCTATTATGTACCGGACTGATGTAAACCTTGCCGTAAGTTTGGTAGGAAGGTACCAAAGTAATCCCGCAAGGAACACCGGACAGCGGTCAAGAATATCCTGAAGTACCGAAAAGGACTAAGGACATGTTTCTCATTTATGGAGGTGACGAAGAGCTCGTCAGAAGGGTTACGCCGACGCTAGCTTCGACACGATCCGATGACTCTAAGTCACAAACCGGATACGTGTATATGTTGAATGGTGGAGCAAGAAGCTGGTGCAGCTGCAAGCGAAGCGCCGTGGCGGGATCTACATGTGAAGCGGAGTACATGGCAGCCTTGGAGGCAGCGATGAAGCAATTTGGGTGAAGGAGTTCATCACCGACCTAGAAGTCATACCCAATGCGTCGGGGCCAATCAAACTCTTCTCGTGACAACACGGAGCTATTGCACTTGCCAAGGAGCCGTGTTTCACAAGAAGACCAGCACATCAAGCGCCGCTTCAACTCCATTCGTGAAAATGTTCAAGATGGAGACATAGAAATTTGCAAAGTACATACGGATCGGATGTCGCAGATCCGCTGACTAAACCTCTTCCATGAAAGCAAAACATGATCAACACCGTAACTCTATGGGTGTTCGATTCATCACAATGTAACTAGATTATTGACTCTAGTGCAAGTGGGAGACTGTTGGAAATATGCCCTAGAGGCAATAATAAAAGGATTATTATTATATTTCCTTGTTCGTGACAATTGTCTTTTATTCATGCTCTAATTGTATTATCCGGAAATCGTAATACACGTGTGAATAGATAGACCACAACATGTCCCTAGTGAGCCTCTAGTTGACTAGCTCGTTGATCAATAGATAGTCATGGTTTCCTGAATATGGACATTGGATGTCATTGATAACGGGATCACATCATTAGGAGAATGATGTGATGGACAAGACCCAATCCTAAGCATAGCACAAGATCGTAGTTCGCTTTGCTAGAGCTTTTCCAATGTCAAGTATCTTTTCCTTAGACCATGAGATCGTAACTCCGGATACCGTAGGAGTGCTTTGGTGTACCAAACGTCACAACGAATCGGGTGACTATAAAGGTGCACTACAGGTATCTCCGAAAGTGTCATTGGGTTGACACGGATCGAGATCGGATTTGTCACTCCAGACACGGAGAGGTATCACGGGCCCACTCGGTAGTGCATCATCATAATGAGCTCAAAGTGACCAAGTGTCGGTTACGGATCATGCATTACGGTACGAGTAAAGTGACTTGCCGGTAACGAGATTGAACGAGGTATTGGGATACCGACGATCGAATCTCGGGCAAGTAACATACCGTTTGACAAAGGGAATTGTATACAGGGTTGTTTGAATCCTCGACATCGTGGTTCATCCGATGAGATAATCGAGGAGCATGTGGGAGCCAACATGGGTATCCAGATTCCGCTGTTGGTTATTGACCGGAGAGCCGTCTCGGTCATGTTCAGATGTCTCCGAACCCGTAGGGTCTACACACTTAAGGTTCGGTGACGCTAGGGTTGTATGAATATGAGTATGCAGCAAACCGAATGTTGTTTGGAGTCCCAGATGAGATCCCGGACGTCACAAGGAGTTCCGGAATGGTCCGGAGGTAAAGAATGATATATAGGAAGTGCTATTTCGGCCGTCGGGAGAATTTCGGGGGTTACCGATATTGTACCGGGACCACCGGAAGGGTCCCGGGTGTCCACCGGGTGGGTCCACCCATCCCGGAGGGCCCCGTGGGCTGAAGTGGGAGGGAACCAGCCCCTGGTGGGCTGGTGCGCCCCCCACTTGGGCCCCCCTGCGCCTAGGGTTGGAAACCCTAGGGTGGGGGGGCGCCCCACTTGCCTTGGGGGGCAAGCCTCCCCCCCCTTGGCCGCCGCCCCCCCATCTAGATGGGTTCTAGAGGGGCCGGCGCCCCCCCCCTCATGGGACCTATATAAAGGGGGGGAGGGAGGGCAGCCGGACCCCTTACACTTGGCGCCTCCCTCCCCCTGCTACACCTCTTCCTCCTCCCCAGTTGCTTGGCGAAGCTCGCCGAGTATCACAGATCCACCACAACGCCGTCGTCTTGCTGGATCTTCATCAACCACTCCTTCCCCTTGCTGGATCAAGACGGAGGAGACGCCACGCTGATCTGATCGACCGTGACGTGTGTTGAACGCGGAGGTGCCGTCCGTTCGGCGCTAGGATCTCCGGTGATTTGGATCACGACGAGAACGACTCCCTCAACCCCGTTCTCTTGAACGCTTCCGCACGCGATCTACAAGTGGTATGTAGATGCATCTCTCTCACTCGTTGCTAGATGAACTCTTAGATGGATCTTGGTGAACGTAGGCAAATTTTTATTTTATGCAACGTTCCCCAACAATCCGGCCATACGGTTTTATAAACAAAGGTATGCAGAGAGAATGTTATATTACTATTTAATGTAAGAAATATCTTCCAAAGAAAATTGTCCCTCTATCGGTTCCTTTCTTTGGGTTGTCATGACGACCATGGTTATGAAACCTCACCTTCGATCAATGCGGGAGAAAAATATTGAGGATTTAGTTTGAGAAAAGTTTCCGAACTATGTGGTCTTTAGCAAACCTAAATTTGCACTTCCGTCGTTGCCGACCTATTATATCCTTTAAGATGGCTAGCTTTTGGCTTCACCCAGTCTGAGGTACTAACCCGGATGACCCGGTAGTAAAGATCATAGAGGTGCTCCCTTTACCACCTAGCTGAACAATCGAGAACGTAGGGGTAAGCACAGGAGTCAGGCAACCCAGCTTGGCCAAAATCTTAAGTCAAATTGATGCATATTTATGGCTTTATAACGATAATTACGGAAGGCAGCGCTTGTATAATGAATACAAATGCTAATGATATATGTCTATTTTGACTCCGTTGGGACCGTTTATCATTTGAAAGTGGCCCATTGTCGGCTTCTACCCCTTTGTAGATGCTACGCAGGGTGTTTCCGCAGTAACAAGACAACCCTTAGCGGACATCTCGGTGCCCGGAGGCGGTTGTGTTAGCAGAAACAAGGCAATCAGATATGCGGGCTTTGTAACTTTCACTTAGTCAAAGGGACTTAAAGTTGGGAGGCCAGTTACTAGCCCCCGGTTAGTGTTCGGTGTCGGCCGAGGTCAAGCCGTTAACACTTCGGCCAATGTTATGAACTGCCCGTCGTTTAACATGGGGTGACCTCCGTCGATCTTATAATTTAACAGTCATCGGATCGCTGACCAGTTTACGCTTAGTGTGACGGTCAGTTTTCGACTTTCTCCACTAAGGCACTTAACCATTCGAGTTGGAAACACAATCGCAGTGGTTCTCCCTTTGCACACCTAGCCGAACAAAACGGAACATAGGAGGCAAGCACAAGAGCCGGGACAAAACAGGATAACTAACAGAGCACAGGAGTCTACTGCGACAACGTCTCGGCGGTCTACCTCTTCGCTAACCCGGTGCATCATCGACGGACCAAGCATATTGAGTTGGATATTCATTTTGTTCGGGAACAGGTGGCCCTTGGCCATATTCGTATTTTACACGTCCATACTTCCCAACAAATTGCAGATATCATGACCAAGGGCTTGCCTACAGCGCCATTTGAGGAATTCCGGTCCAGTCGTTGCGTCAGCCGCGGTGCCGCTTCGATTGCGGGGAGTGTTGAGTATATGTGTTATGTGCATATTGTATATTGGGCCCGTCTCCTAGTTCCTTGTATAGTTGAGGTCCGTAGCCCATCTTTATACATCATATATACGTGCCTATGCACGAGAGCAATACATCGTGCAATTCACATATTCTACCTACTTCCGATTCCTGCAGACATGGGCTCTATCATTACGTGTTCTTCCATGTGGAGTTGAGCTAAGATTCAAAACCATGCTCGTTGTTCTCTTGTCATACAACACTTAACTATGCCCGCTATCAGGAAAACAGCACCCGCTAATTGTATGGAAGACTCTCCAAGTTGCAGGTTTATCCAGCTTCCCTTGCTTGTACACGCAGATAGATGCATAGTAGTGTTATAGTACAGCAGCAAGAGGAATTCCACGGTATAGATTACAGAGCATGAGGCGCACAACTCTTTCGAAAGTCAATAGGACGGACCTGCGGCGTAGTGCGGTGCGATTTTTCGTCAAAACCAACCACCTGCCGAGTGGAATTATCAAAAAGGACCACCTACAGATAAAAATGTCAAAACAGACCACCTACATCATGGCGGTAGATGCGCCAGCCAACACGTGTCACCTGTATTTAGGATTACTTTAGATGGCTTCACATAGCACAGGGCAACGAGAGAGAGAGAGAGAGATCGGTGCACAAAAGCCAAAACGGCAGAGCCATCTCGGCAAGCAGGGCCGCCCGTTTTGTTTTCACTTCCACCATCGGTCAAAATTCTGTGCAGCTGAGGCTGCCGCCTGAGACGGTGGCGGCAGGTGCTGCCGCCAGATCCCGCGACGGCATATGCCACGTGTCAGCTGGCGCATCTGCCGCCATGGTGCAAGTGGTCTTTTTGACATTTTTGTCTGTAGGTGGTCTTTTTTGACAATTTCACTAGACAGGTGGTCCTTTTTGATGAAAATTCGTGCGGCGCAGACTAAAAAACCGGAGGGCTAGATCATGAGGTGACTATATAACTCTGTCTCGGTCAAGTAGTACGTGTCATATTTTATCCAGCCTGGCCAATCAACCTGCGGTTGGATGGTTAGAGGGACTGTGGTATCCCCAACCCATCAGGGTTCAATTTCTGGTGCTCGCATTTATTTTGGGATTTATTTCAGTATTTCCGGCGATGCGCATTCAGTGAGAAGAGATGTTCCCGTCGATGATGAGGTGCCGACGTAACTTCGTAAATTTCAAGATGATATGCCGGCTCAGTCTTTTATTGGTGCTCATAGTGGTAGGGTGTTTTTTTTAACACAGTATCTTGAGATTTACGAAGTCACCGTGGGCACCTCGTCGTCGACGGAACGTCTCCTTCCACTGAATGCGCATCACCGGAAATCCTAAAATAAATCCAAAAATGAATGCGAGCATCAGATTTGAACCCTGGCAGGCTGGGGATACCACAGTCCCTCTAACCATCTAATCACAAGTTGGTTCGCCATAGGAATGACGTGTATGCATGTGTATATGAGTGCTTGCATCTATATTGCGTTCCAGAAAAAAAATAATGTTTTATCTAGGTTGTCTTGCTTGTATTCTTTTGCGGGAATGTCTTGCCTGTATAAGAATACCCATTGTATATAACTATATAAGAATGCCTGCACTAGTAGGAAAATGACCTTACGTTTACCTCATTAGTCCCTATTCAATTACAGCCCGGTATTAATGGTATCATTAGTCCCGGTTCCAATGGCTATGCATTGATCCCAGTTTATTTGTGACCTATAGTCCCGGTTTGTGTCACAAACCAGGACTAAAGGGGTGGTGGCCGGCTGGCGTCAGGCCAGGGCCCCACGAGCCCCTTTAGTCCCGGTTTATGACACAAACTGGGACTATAGGTTAGACCTTTAATCCGGGTTCGAGCCACTACCTTTTAGTCCCGGTTGGTGGCTCGAACACGGACTAAAGGGGTTCTGGTTCTGTAATTTTCAAACTCTACCACCCCCCCCCCCCCTTCGCCTTTTTAGTTTCTTAAAAAAACAAAACAAATGATAAAAACTTCAAAAATTAAAATCCTTCGAGATGTAGTTATGTTACTACATCTACTAGTTAGGGGAATTTAAAAATATAAATTTCGACATATTTTGCAAAAAAAATGTTACGAATAAGTAAAACGACTATATCTTTTGCATACGATGTGAAAAAAAAGTATAATATATCAAAATGTTTAGCACGAAAATCCGGTTCCGATTTTGACAGCCGTAAGCCGTTTTATAAATTTTTAGAATCCTTAAATTCTGAAAGGAAAAAAAGTTATGCTCAAATTTCAATTTTTTTGTATTTTGGTTAAATCTGGTCAAACTGTGGTCAAACTACTTATTCAAGAATATTAGCGTTACTAAATAATTATTCAAGAATATTAGTGTTACTAAATAATTATTTCAGTTTTTTTGAATTTTGGTCAAATCTGGTCAAATTATGGTCAAACCATGGTCAAACTACTTATTCAAGAAATATTAGTGTTACTAAATAATTATTGTTTTTAGAATAATAGTTTCAAACTCAAACGGTGAAACGTGTGACTTCATGCTCAAGCTAAACTCCTGAGGGTTAATAGGATTGACAGCTTACTATTGTCAGGAAAACAAGTGCAGACTTGGAAACTAGGGGGAATAGAACTCGGAAGTTAAGTGTGCTCAAGTTGGAGGCCGGGACAAAAAAAAAGCCTTTAGTCCCGGTTGGTAACCAACCGGGACTAAGGTCCCCCAGCCCCCGGTTCGGGCTCGTGCCACGTGGTGGGCCTTTGGTCCCGACTCGTGTTAAACGGGGACTAAAGGGAGGGGGGGGGGGGGCTTTAGTCCCCACCCTTTAGTACCGGTTACAGAACCGGGACTAAAGCCCAATTCTGCACTAGTGCTGGCTGATGCCGACAAGGAAGAACCGGGGCACTAGCAAGAACGCTATGACAGAGATGGTCGAGCATGGCGAGGACGAGTCCCATCAATGTTTCCCCTCTCCTTCCTCTCCTCGTGCCCATTGCCCAGTAGGTTGATGTTGATGTGCGCCGCCATAGGCAGTCCTCTCTGTCCAGCCCTAGATTTGCCACCACCAATCCGGTGCATGAAAAGAGGACCACGACGCGGTTCTGTCCCGTCTGGTCTGGTCCGCCGGCCGCTTGGTCAGGGACCTGACTGGTCCGAACCCTGTCCACCCCTAGTTGTAACTGCCATTTGTTTTTAGTAAGTCTTTTTTTCGTGATACACTTTTTTGATATGAACAGGAATAACCAGTTTTTTGAAAAATTCAGAAATCTCAGATTTTTTCGCCAGAAATAATTAACGAATTTTGAGTTCAAACACGAAGTTATGGTTAAATGAAACGGTTTTAACTAAAGTTTGCAAGCGAGCCACCCAGTTTTTCAATGAAAAAGTTTAACTAAAGTTTGCAAGCAAGCCTACATACTTAGCTCAGGTCGTTGGTTGGAACCCTTGCGGCCACCCATTTCAATTTTTGTTGTAAACATCCCAAAAATAAAGTGAGGTAGTGAGAGCTCGAAGTGGCGACCACATGAATAGAACTAGTGCGCATGCTACGTGATCGTGTCGCTGTAGTTCAAATTCAAAATTTTATTATGCTAGCCGAGGACTTGACAACTAAAACTAAGAGAATGTGGTGCATACTACATGCTCCTTAATTAACAAAGCAATCGATCCCAGTCACCGCTTTAAAGCTGATCGAACTTATGTTAATGCAGAGGCTGGGTGTAATTGGTATTAGTGGCGGTTACAGGGGTTAGTTGTGTAGTCAACTGACTACACAACATTTTGGCATGCATCAATAGACATCAAACAAAACCCAGTACAAATTGCATACAAGCATATATATTTGACATCACAACTTTAAATTGACATCACAACTTTGAACTCCTGGCTTCGCCACTGATTGGTATCTATCCAATATTAATATATTCCCTATAAACAAACATAGGCTCTACCACAGCCTTAGTTTTATAGAAGGCAGAGGGTAAATTACAAGAAATCCAGACAGGCTCCCACCACATCCTGTTGAGTAGCAAACACTAGTCCAACACAGACACACATAGTATGACTCCAAGGCAAAAGAGCACATCCTAAACTACTTACAAAGCCTCGTCTCAACCAACGTCGGCCACCTTCAAAGAGTAACAACTCCAAACGACTATCTCTACCGACGCACCCAACCACCATTGATTGCCTAAAAGAGGCGGCAGGTGGATAGAGGGACTCGAACAACCTCAACAAATTCGCCATCTTGAATTCGGCCGCGACGATGTACATAGCGCCCGCGACGAACAACTTAGAATAGCGGCGAGCACCAATGGAACATAACATAGAATCTCCAAGCCCATGTCTCAAAAGCAATGCTCCCAACAGAGGATCTACATCGAAGACACCGCCATTGCCGATCCGGATCCGAACCTAGGATTTCGCCCAAAGACAACCAACCAAATGGAGAAAGAGCAAGGTGTTGACATACCACATCAATGCTTCCAGGGAGGGGAACGACACCCACGGGTGCCGTCATCACGGGTATCAACCAAAGAAGAGCAGGACTTTCGTCCAAATTGTCACACACCTACATCCCATCACACTGGAGAAGGCACACTGTCCATGCTGGTGCACTCCGCCAATGCCGCATCACTTCACAAATGAAGCTCCATCGTCACGCCAACCAACACCGAGCCGGAACGCCCGGCAGCACCACATCGAGCACTCCCGCTTCTGCCAGCACCACCACGTTGCCTCGCAGCCGCCAAGACCCAACCTTCCGGCACCCACGGAATGGGACCGCACCACCACCGCCGCCTACGAACAGAGTCAGGGAGCTAGACGCCACCACGGGAGCCAGATCAGGCCACCAACCCAATCTGGCGTCCAGACATGAGCCAGTCACCATCGGGAGCCACAACGCACACTGCGCTAACCACTCGACCGGCGTTCGTTTCATGGTATGTAAAAGGGGTGCGTCCTACTTGAGGCTAATCCAGCCGTTTTTTTGTTTCTTTTGTTTTTCTTTCATTTTTTCCATTTTGTTTTTATTCGGTTATTATATGTTCATTTTTTTGCATTCTGTCTTTTGTATGGCTTTCATTTTCTTTTGCAATTTTTGTTTGATTTTGTTTTTTCTTTTCCATTTTTTGGATTTTCTTTTTTCTTTTGCTTTTTTGTTTTTAATTTTTGTTTACATTTTCACTCTATATTTTCACATGTATCAAAAACATTTTTTATTAAGTGATCAACACTTTTCGTGTACACATTCCACATTGCCCGAACGCTTCTTCAACATTTTTTAAATACTTATTCAACATTTTTCAAGTACTTGGGTGGCATTTTTTAATACATATTCAACATTTTAAATATTTGTTCAACATTTTTAATACTTATTCAACATTTTCAAATACCTTTTCATCATTTTCTTAATACTGGGTTAATATTTTTAAATACATATTCAACATTTTAAAATATCTGTTCAACATTTTGAATACTTATTCAACATTGTCAAATACTTTTTCAACAGTTTTCGAATACTTGGTCAATGGTTTTAATACTTATTCAAAATTTTGAAATACTTGTTCAACATTTTTTATATACATATTTAACATTTTTAGTACTTTTCAACACTTTTCAAATACTTTTCAACATTTTTAAAATGCGTTGTTGAATTTTTTTTTTGTATATGTATACATGTAGAATATTTTAAAGTATAAAGAAAAGCACAAAATAGAGGCTGCGGCCTCCCGCGCGGCTGGACCGGCAATCTGGGCTCCCCCCGACGCGAGGGCTTGCCCCTGTGCTCGCTTAATGCGAGACATAGGGGCGGCCCAGAGCGCGCGCCAAAGGACTGAAGAAAGCGGCCTACACGGGCCCGCAAACACGGGCCGCGAGCTGAGTTCCTGCCCACGGGCCGACGACGGCCCATAAATAGCGCCCCCCACCAACATCAAAGCCTAGCGCCGCCGCTCCCACCCCATTCCCTCGAGCGCCAAGAGGGCTCCCTCCCTCCCTCCTCCCGAACTCTCCAGTCCCCCTGCGCCCTCCCCGCCGCCGCCGCCGCCATGGCGATCACCGCCCAGGTCCCCGACATCATGGGCGAGCGCCAGTCCGGCCAGGACGTCCGCACCCAGAACGGTAACGCCCCCCCCTCCTCCCCCCCTCCCGCTTTTCCCGCCGCGGGATCGCGTGGTGCGCCGCGAGATCTAGGTCTGATTCGCCGCCCAATCTCGTCCCGATGCAGTGTCGGCGTGCCAGGCCGTGGCCAACATCGTCAAGTCGTCGCTCGGCCCCGTCGGGCTCGACAAGGTACGCGCCACGCCTCCCACTCTGAATACGAAACACCGTCACTGAAGCAGATGCGTAGTTAGGATCAGTGAAGTAGATATCTAAGTTCGCGTATGCGGCCTGCAGATGCTGGTGGACGATATCGGTGATGTGACGATCACGAATGACGGGGCCACCATTTTGAGGATGCTGGAGGTCGAGCATCCGGCAGCGAAGGTGATGCCTGGCACACACGCATAGCTGATCTCGTTTTGATTGGACCGCTGCTTTGTTCTTAGATTTTGCTGTGGTTCCATTTGTCTGTAGGTTCTTGTGGAGCTGGCCGAGCTCCAGGACCGGGAGGTTGGGGATGGAACTACCTCTGTCGTCATCATTGCTGCAGAGTTGCTCAAGGTGATGGAACGGGCTTTTTCTTGTCATATGAGTTTCCCTGCTATTTGTGCTTACACATGATGTCCCTTTTCTTTTTACCAGAGAGCCAATGAACTTGTGAGGAATAAGATTCACCCGACCTCTATTATTAGTGGCTACAGGGTAAGCTTATAATTTATACTATTGGTTGCAGCATCTCTTCCATTTTAGTTGAACATTGCAAGCAAACCATGTATGTCTTACATTACTAATACTTACCTTTTACCTTCATACTCTTACCAGCTTGCTATGCGCGAAGCTTGCAAGTATGTTGAGGAAAAGCTGTCTGTCAAGGTAAAGGAATACTCTACGGAGAGCAAATGGCAGTACAACTCTGTTCCATTCCATGCCCACTCTCATGCTAACATGAATATTCGTCTACACTTTTAGGTGGATAGACTTGGAAAAGACTCCCTTATAAACTGTGCTAAAACTAGCATGTCCTCGAAACTGATTACCACGGACGGTAATTTCTTTGCAAATCTGGTAAGTTCCTGTGGTCATTTGTACTTCTGGTTTCTTAATCATGCCTTCTTTTTTACATATCTGTGCACAGTGGAGCTCAGAAATAGTGAAATCTGATGGTATAGTTGTCATATATTTGATTTTGGTGGCATTTCTTAAACCGCAAATAGTTATTTAGTCCATGCATGCATTTACAGCTGGCAGTCTATTATTTGTTTTGATAATGCTGCCATGTTATGGTGTCTATCTGACAAGTTGCTCATATTTGGAACCATACCAAATGTTAGGTGTTCCGTTGTCTTTCCATTAGTTTTGGCTAAAACAATGTGACATTTAATTGACGTGGCAGTGGTTTCTTAGGTTGTAGAAGCAGTTCAAGCTGTGAAGACTACAAACTCCAAGGGAGAAGTGAAGTATCCAATCAAGGTAAGCAAAGTGCATTTGGTTACAACACTACATTAAAACAAAATTTTGTATTCGTAATTGCTATATGTCAAGGCATGTCAATTTTGCTATTGCAATTGTAGATTTAAGTTGCTGGTTACCTTCTCTCTGAGTGTAGATATAAGTTTTACACCCTTGTGTGGATTCTTTAGGCGAAATTTATTCTACCAGTTTGTGCTGTTGTTTTGCTTTATGCACCATTGGTCTTTTCCTGCTGGGTGTATTAGAAATCTTGATATTCATTGTGCTAGTGTGTAGTAATCTTACATCTACCTTAATGTTGGGCTGTCTTTTACCTGATATGAATATAATCAATTCTACTGCCACTTAAAATTGTTCTCCCGTATTAATATTGTAATGCCTTCTTATGTACTGGACATGATGTTTGATTTATTTAACACATTGTTAGGGGAATTGTTATCTGTGCCACTTACAATTTTGCTTGTAAACGGTTGTTTTTATTCTGCAGAGTATTAATATTTTGAAAGCTCATGGTAAAAGTGCCAAGGAAAGTTACCTGCTGAATGGTTATGCGCTGAACACTGGCCGTGCAGCTCAAGGAATGCCTACCAGAGTAACCCCTGCTAGAATTGCTTGTCTTGATTTCAACCTTCAGAAGACGAAAATGCAAATGGGTGTTCAAGTCCTTGTATCTGATCCAAGGGAACTTGAGAAGATCCGTGAGAGGTATATGCATTTCTTATATCATGGGACGGAGGGAGTAGTTTGCATCTCATTATATATTTCCTTTTGTTATCTCCAGAATTAATCTTCAATGAATGTGCTCTCTTAGGTATCCTGTTTGTTTCTCATTTCCTGTGATAGGTCTTCATGCCTTTCGCTATCCACAATCAATTTATCTTCTATCTTAGGCTACCCAATATTATATACCTAACACCTTGCTTCTTTCTGCAGAGAATCTGACATAACAAAGGAGCGAATTCAGAAAGTTCTCAAGGCTGGTGCTAATGTTGTATTTACCACCAAGGGAATCGATGATATGTCATTGAAGGTACGTTTTCATACCTCAGGTAGAGTCAGATTGCTGTTCCTATCCTTGATATAGTTCTGTATACTGTTTGCCAGAACAGACAATTTATTTATTTGGTTGAACTTGTCCACGTTAGTACTGAATTTCACATTCTTCTTAGCTGCTGGCACTTTTGGGGTGGTGCAAACACAATCTGTTATGCTACAGTTAGCATCATATGTTTGTTAATTTAGCCTTATGGCAGAATCTTTTATACTACAGTTATCATCATATGACTGCCACCTTCCATTCCCTTTCAATTGTACTCAGTCTCAAGTTTTTGTCCTCAGAAGTGCCTGTTTCATAATTGATCTGATTTTTATGAATTTGAAAAGATGTACTGGGCTGTTGTGGTGTATGTGGATATCACTTCCTATTGACTAACTAAATCTCATGTGCTGAAACATCATTTTAGTACTTTGTTGAGGCTGGAGCAATTGCAGTAAGACGTGTGCGCAAGGAGGACTTGCGCCATGTTGCCAAGGCTACAGGTGCAACAATGGTATGACTTATTTCTTCATATTGCCGGTTAGATGGTTATGATCAAGGAGTATTTTCATAATTTACACTCTTTAATCTCATTCATGACTTGATTTTGTTGAAATATTACTAAATTCGCAATATCCGAATACATTTATTTGATGATTTCCTGTTTTGAATATATGCTATTCCAGCGTAGCAGCTTACCAATCTACTCCCTCCGTCCCAAAATGGGATGGAGGGAGTATTACAGTAGGACTTTATTTATAAAAAATAAGTTCTATCATTGATATTCCCAAGTAATAAGGAAAACAATTACCTTTTCAAGCCAAAATGAACTGCTTGTTAGTATCCTAAAGTAATAAGAACCTACAGGTGACTACTTTTGCTGACATGGAGGGTGAAGAAACATTTGACCCATCATTCCTTGGACATGCCAGTGAGGTTGTTGAGGAAAGGATTTCTGATGATGAAATAATTCTGGTGAAAGGCACAAAGAATACAAGTGCGGTATGTATCTTCGTGCCAATGTTGAGCTAGCTATACTACGATTAATGATGTAAGCATTAGTTTCAAAGCTAGAGGCATCACACTTGCATTTCTTTTATGCAGGTCTCCATTATACTTAGAGGAGCAAATGACTTCATGCTAGATGAGATTGAACGGTCTTTGCATGATGCACTGTGCATTGTGAAGAGAACTTTGGAATCCAATACGGTAAATCCTTCTTCTGCTGTTGCTTTATTAGTTGCCTTGTTGGTTCCCTGTTGTCATGATTTATGTGGTGCGTTAGATTAATCTTATTTTATCTTTGTTTAGCATTTTTCTTGGTACTAAGTGTGATTTGGAGTTAAAAGTTTAGCTGGTGCTTCCTCGTTCCCAATTTTGATATTTAAGATTCTTCTGTATATCATGTTTGTTGCCGATCCATACTAGTGCAATCTTTTTTTTGTAATTTTCTTTGAGGCCTTTCTCGTTCGCCATTTCACATAATATGCTAACATTAGATCTTCTTTCCTGGTCAGTGAATGTAGTTCTGTAAGTTATTGTTTTCGTGTAGGTAGAGTGTATTTAACATGTATATTGGTCATGCAGGTAGTTGCTGGGGGTGGTGCTGTAGAAGCTGCATTATCTGTGTACCTGGAGAATCTTGCTACAACTCTTGGATCCAGGGAACAGCTGGCGATTGCTGAATTTGCAGAAGCTTTGTTGATCATACCGAAGGTTTGATCAGTTATATTTTGTACATGTGATACTTGCATACTGAACCACATGATTATATAATAATGTGAGTATGGCTGCGTGATGATAGGTCCTCGCTGTTAATGCCGCAAAAGATGCAACTGACCTTGTTGCACAACTTAGGGCATATCATAATAAAGCTCAAACCAATGCTGATAAGCAGCACTTATCAAGGTACTTGTTGAACTTATTTATCTCTGTTAAAGATCTGAGTGGATTATGGCTCCGCTATGTTTACATAGGCCTTGAAGGCTAGTATCACCACCCTCTTGAGGAAAATAGTTATGCACTCTGAGATGTGCGTGTTGAGCAATGATATATAGACAATATTCCCCTCGGTTTCCTGTACAGGACACTGCAAGACACATCTCAGTGTCCACTTGGGCTTCTTTCTTTTGTAGAGTGCCAGAATACTTATGATTTAAATTTTGAATTCAGTCACTGGGGAAGTGCGCACCTAGATGCATAATTTGGTTACAGTGATGGCTGCTGTTTTTATTGTACTACAATAATTCAATATATTTGTCCATTTGCTGCTTTGTTCTGCTACTACACATCTTCAGTTTTTTGCCTTGCGCTATTGCACATTTTCAACTTTGTTTGAATTTGCTGCAGCATGGGTCTTGACCTGACGAAAGGTGTAATCCGCAACAACCTTGAACATGGTGTGATCGAGCCAGCAATGAGCAAAGTGAAGATCATCCAGGTTGGTTGGTTAACTTATTCGCTTGTCACCCACATTGTTTATGCCGAGATCCATCGCACATCTCATATAACCTTTTTTGCTCTGCAGTTTGCCACAGAAGCAGCCATTACCATTGTGAGGATCGACGACATGATCAAGCTCGACAAGGAAGAGTCTGGCCAAGAAGAGTAACCATACGCCATTTTATGATCCCTGGTTGCTGTTTGTTACGCGATTTAGCTGGTTGCTAGACTCTTTAGATTTGCTGGTTGGGGTTTTCCTTTTCCTCTTTGTATTAGCCAACGTTCTCCTAGAATGTTGTACGGAAGATGGATGCGCGAGTGTGTATCGCTGTGTTTGTGGGTAGTAGAACAACCTGTGAATGAAAGCAAATTTTGCCTGCAGCTTTAGGGCATTGGTGATAGTTCATGGGGGGTACACATTGTTTACATATGTCTTGATCCACTGTTACCACTGCTTCACGGGAAGCTGCTGTATAATGTTTGGCCCATTTAATATGCAGTTGCTTGGGTTTAACACGCGAGCAATCAGGCACTTAATACCTGAAAAGGAATTTTAGGCGAAATTAATTACCTAAATTTGGTACTATAATAGACTCCACGTCCATGTTTGTAGGTGTATACCTTAGCATGTGAAAAGAAAACAGAATTAGACTCCACGTCCATGTTTGTGTTGATAGCTTCTGTAGGTTTGTTTTTCCATAATTTTAATTCGTATACACTTCCAAACTTAAGCATCAGGTGGCAAGATCGGAACGTTAGTAATTTGTTTTGTAATATACGTACGTTAGTAATTTGTTTTGTAATATACGTAGGATATTTGAGTATGTATGTATCAATGTATGTATGTATGTATGTATGTTGGCAACCTTATTTATTTCGAATCAGCTGCCCATGTTTCCTTTTCTGTTCTTTTGCGGGAAGATGCACATGTTTCAGCTTGGTAGCTTGCACTCGGACGTACAGTCTAGATCTCTTGGGTACATCCTTAAATGTGTGCAGCGAACAGTACACATGTGTACTGATCAATAGTCAACGTTAAATCTGGAGTTAAGATGGACATACACCAGAGAACAAGCAGTGGAAAGAATTGAGGTGGATTTGATTGTGGTTGAATTCAGGAGTTGTGTACTGCTCTCTATAATGCAGGTACGATCCACTGATGTTGTCATAGTAAACTACAGTGGCACGTGTGGGAGGACACTGCAGTTCATGGAGGAGTTGGCGCTCTCTATAATGCAGGTACGATCCACTGATGTTGTCATAGTAAACTACAGTGGCACGTGTGGGAGGACACTGCAGTTCATGGAGGAGTTGGCGCAACCAGCAGGACTCGGCGACACAGTTGGCAACACCATGATATTCTGCCTCCGCACTGGAACGAGAGATGGTGGCTTGCCTCTTGGAAGACCATGAGATGAGGTTGGTCCCGAGGAAGACGCAAAACCCAGAGGTAGAATGCCTCGTGTCCGGGCCCAATCCGCGTCCGTATAAGCAATGAAATCCCAAGAAGAGGACTTATATAGTTGAAGACCATAATGAGAAGTGCCATGCAAGTAGCGAAGGATCCGCTTAATGAGTTGCATATGAGAGTCACGAGGCTCATGCATGAACAAAAACACTTGTTGGACGGTGTATGCAGCTGGGTAAGTGTGAGGTACTGAAGAGCTCCTACTAAGCTGCGATATTGAGTGGGGTTGGAGAGTAGGCGTCCATCGGTGGTGGAGAGCTTGGACTAGTGTCTATGGGTGTGGAAACCAGTTTGCAATTGAGCATCTTAGCTCTCTCAAGGATCTCAAGGTTATATTGTTGTTGGCTAAGGAATAGACCAGAGGAATTGGCTGCCACATTAATGCCGAGGAAGTGATGAAGGGCACCCAAATCCGGATTTGGGCAGCTAGCTTTGGGGCTTTGAAGGTGGTCTTGCAGATGCACAGGTTGTCGGCTCGATGTTCTTGGGGGGACATATACAGATGAAAATCTTGTCTTCGGCCAGTGGCCGGAGCCGATGATGGTGACATCCTTGGCGTCGCTTCTTTCATGATGGCATCATCAAGGTGAAGCTCCCAACACATCTAGCTACCTTCGAGGAAAACCCTTGATTAGTTGATAGGATGATGGCGACGCTCTTGTGTTGTTCTCTCCTTGGGGGCGTCATTCTTGGAGGTGTGTATTGGATCGAGGGACCAGTGGACGGTTTTAGCGGTGGAGCGGTGTCCCATATCACACATCGACGACGTGGAGTCTCGGCAGCATGGCGCAGCAGGGTCTCGACAACAGATGTATGATGATGGATGCGCGTAGGAAGGTGACATTGTCAGGCGGCATGGCAGCGTCGACGACAGACCTGCCAAGGTCGATGCATCGGTACCTGCTCTGAAGATGGATCGACGAAAGACGGCGACGCCGGCCTCTGAGAGTGCGCAGACCGGTGTGTGCCCTAGACCCGACAAGATGCTTGCCTGGGGCCTTCGGCTTTAGATGTTAGTTTTTGGTGCGAGGTCTGTTTGATACTCGGCTCGGATTTTGGCACCCTTCATCAAGTGGTTAGGAGTTGCGAGATATGTTGCCTTGATGGTGGCTTCAGACTTACTGTTGTATTACTTTATAAGGTATTTATAAATAATTAATAAAATGGCTGCATGCATCGCCCAAATACAAAATCCATGGATCATCCTCCTTTTCTAAAAAGAACAAAAATAGCTTACGCTTGGATGTATATCTCCAGCACGCAAACTACAAAGGGTCACTACTGTATGTTAGTGTCAAGATGACATCAGTTATACCTGGTTTCTGCAACGACATAATATAGATCATATAAAAAGATTAAAAGAAGAAGGAAAAAAGAGCTAACACGCAGACGCCGATGTTGCTGTATCCAACCGGCAACCACCAAGGTCATGTGTTTTCACTTTTCGGCCTAGTGTGTTTGTCTTACTAGTAGATTTCAAAGCAATGCATTCGGCAAAGGCACGATGCGTGGATATATACCGTCATTGCCAAAGTGCGTTTTACCCTACGCCGCGACGTACCATCAGGGAGGGCCACCGAATGGTTGCACGTGAATGGAGGTTTCATGGATGGATGCGGGTAACGTCTAATGCGTGCGTGCGTACGGTGGGAGCCGGGGGACCATACGGTATATAGACCAGTCACTTCTTGTCCGCCTTTAGGGCATCTCCAGCCGTTGGCCCTCCAGGACGCATACAAATCGTCCCCTGGAGGCGAGCCGGCGATACACTCAAGGCTGCAATGGGTTTTACGCCAAATGTCGCTTTCTGCGCGCCGAAATCGCCCACTTTGCAGCCAATTTCGGCGAATAAATGGCCCATATGGTAGAATAGCCCATATTCAGATGGTTTCGCCGTGTCTCGCTGCTCAATTATCAACACAATTATTCCTTATCACATATTTCATCACGTAAAAATTAAATACTTCAAAAAATACTACAACAACAAATAGTTCAATACAAATTATATAGTTCAACAAATAAAACTCAGATTTCATCACGCGGCGCCCCCTTGAGCCTTCATAGGTGCTCAATCAGATCTTTCAGAGTTGATGATGCACTTGTGGGTCTCGGATCTCCGACGATATCGAGATAGGCAGTCCAAGTTGCCGGTAGCGGTGATCAACTTCGCCAGAGGACCTCGCTCGTAGTATAGTTCAAATGTCAAACACCGGGTCTTCTTGCTCGCTCTCGATGATCATGTTGTGCAAGATGACACAGCAAGTCATGATCTCCCACATTTGATCTTTCGACCAGGTCCGAGCGGGTATCGAACAACGATGAATCGAGATTGAGCACACCAAATGCCCGCCGACATCCTTCCCGCAAGCCTCCGAAGCTTCGCAAACCAGCGTTCTTGCCTCCTGCCCATGTGGTTTGAGATCGTCTTCACAAATGTCGACCATCTCGGATAGATGCCGTCACCTAGATAGTACCCTTGTTGTATTGGTGCCCATTGATCTCGAAGTTCACCGGAGGAGAATGGCCTCAACGAGCTTGGCAAAACAGGAGAGCACCGCAAGACGTTGATGTCATTGTGAGTTCCCGCATATACCAAAGAAGGAGTGCCAAATCCAGAGGTCTGTGTGGCTACCGCCAAGCACCATTAATCGCAACCGCCTTTGGCGCTTTTATACATCCTCGCCAACCAAATGGGCAGTTCTTCCGCTTCAATGCATGCAATCGATGCTTCCAAGCATCCCAGAAATCCTCTTGCTGCATTCTCGGCTAGGATCCGAGCAAGTGTCTTCCGCATTGGTGTTCTCAAGTATTGTGGCCCAAACATCGCCACCATCGCCCGATAGAACTTGTAGAAACACTCTATGTTGGTGGACTCGCCATGCGCCCATAGTCGCCGAGTGAATCACGGGAGCTCCATATGCAAGCATCCTCATCGCTGCCGTGCACTTCGGATGGAGGTGAATCCAAGAGCGCCAGATGCAATCCATCTTGCACTTGAAGTAGTTGTCGAACTCCTGATGGAATTCACA
The DNA here is from genome assembly GCA_021605205.1 of Aegilops longissima. Taxonomy (NCBI): domain Eukaryota; kingdom Viridiplantae; phylum Streptophyta; class Magnoliopsida; order Poales; family Poaceae; genus Aegilops; species Aegilops longissima. The sequence continues at coordinate 31,173,529 of CM038682.1, forward strand.
ATCTCGAGGAAGAGCTTTGCTCATCCGATAACGGCGCCGAATATTCTCTCGCCATGAAGTGGAGCATCGGCGAAGTAGTCGGAGTAGAGCATGCAGTAGTTTTGCGAGACGATGCCGGTTCTTTGCTTTCACCGCCCGCGCCGAGCCACCTCGACGCTGCTTTTCATTGCTCGCCAAGAACTGGCGAGGGCGGCGAGCACCATCGATGCTCTTCTTCCGGACGCCGGCGCGGCTTCCTCCCAAAGGCAAGGCGAGCTCTTCCTCCTCATCCGAGTCCATCGTCGAGATAATCAAAACGCCGAACACCTTGCGCCGGTGGGCGGTACCGCCGTTAAACCGCGCCCGCTGGCCGGAACGGCGGCCGGAAACGCCACCGCGGAGGAGGGCTGCGCTAAGCGCTACTATTTTCCGCGGGAATGACTATCTAGCGGAGTAGGCGGCGGCCGTCGCCGGATATAGCTAGTGGTGGCCGAGGCGCGGGTGCGCGGCGTAGTCTGGGAAGAAAACCTTGACTTTTCCCTGCCGGTGTGGGCAGCGTGTTTTCCTTAGCGCCGAGCCTCCAACGGCTCCTCAAGACGCTGGTTCGCCTGTGACCGCCGAACGGAAAAAAAGGTTCGAACCGGCGATTTTGGGCCCCAAAGGCTGACGGGCCGTTTTTTTTTGCACGGCGAAAAAAGTGGGCTGGGAACTTGTTGAGGGCGCGGCTGGAGATGCCCTTATAGACGAGAGCGTTAACCTTTGACTGATCTACGCAGGCCTCCCGTGCACTTGTCATCCAATAATGGCAGCATGGTAACAAACCAAAAATGCTAGACTCAGGAGGTAACTTTTTACGCGGACTGACCCTTCTCCCCTCGCTGCCTCGTCTAGTTACCAATCAAAAAGTTCTCGAAAAAAAAGTTACCAATCAAAACAATCCACCCGAGCCTTGCCTGTAAAAGTCCTGTGAGCCCTCCCTTTTTTTGCGAGCACTGAAAATCAGGGGGGAGTGGTTAGTGCAGGCCAGGGAGGAATCCATGGCTGGGTTCCGTGGATCTTGCCCGTAAGCATCTGTTACATCAGTTGTACTCACAGATGGGATGTCTCACGGCCGTCGCCGCAAGAAAACATCTGGGTGCGTCATGCCCAGGCCATATGATAGCTCTGCATGTGTCCCCACTGCTGAAACGCCCATGCCACGGGCAGTGTCTCTGCTTTTGCCAAGTTTTCCTCCTACTCGATCCAACTGCCACTGGCACGTCCTATGCGCCTATGCATCTGTAGCGTCATTAGGCCCCTCCCAATGCTTCATGGTGACAGAGATCTTTAAGGACGCCACATACGCAGAAACGAATGCAAGAAAGAAATTAAAGAGAAGAGAACATTATGGTGATTCTAAGAGGAAACGAAATGCAAGACGCGACCTACGCAAAACGACTACCAACCAATGATCGAAGGAGTTTAATTATTAAACAATTGAATGAGAGGAGCTTAGCTACAAAAGCTAAGCAACCATGTATTGGGAAAACTAGTTGCTAAGATATTTAATACACTTAGCACCTCATGTAAGCACCTTTGCATTGGTAGTAGCCTTATTTACTTTCTGTGTTTGGACCAGTATACTGTTGTCTGACTGCTGAGAATCCAAGCTTTAATACGGGCCTGCGTGTCCTGCCTTAGGCCTGTTTGGTTTCAATAAGTCACCCGACTTATAAGTCAGGTGACTTAAAACTAGAGACTTATAAGTCATGCCTGTTTGGTTGTCACCTGACTTATAAGTCACCTGACACACCTTTTCACACCAATCAATATCATGCAGGTGATGGAACCCATGCAAAAGGAGGTGACTTATGACTTATAAGGCCCTGTTTTGTTCCAAATAAGTCACCAACTTATAAGTCGAAAAGTGCAAAAAGTGACTTATTTTGCTAAACGGACCCAACTTATAAGTCACCCCAACTTATAAGTCATAAGTTGCTCCACCCCAACTTAAAACTTATAAGTCACCCCTTTTTACGTGGGTCCCATCACCTTTACATTAAAAAACAAGATGAGAAGGTGTGGTCAGGTGACTTATAAGTCAGATGACAACCAAATAGGCGTGACTTATAAGTCACTGATTTTAAGTCACCTGACTTATAAGTCAGGTGACTTATTGGAACCAAACAGGCCCTAAGTTGGGGTGACTTATAAGTCGGGTCTGTTTGGCAAAATAAGTCACTTTTTTTCACTTCTCGACTTATAAGTTGGTGACTTATTTGGAACCAAACATGCCCTTAACAAGATTAACTCCGATTTCGTCCGCCGCTGTCCGTTTGGATCGGCACAGACAAAAGAGAAGGCCCAACACGCCGATCCAAATCCAAATCGTGTCCCCTTCGCGTCCGCGCCTACGCATTTGCGGCCCAAATTTGCGCCCCGAATGCGTCGGCGCGGACGCGGAACGGACGCCATGCGCCTTCTCGGTGTCCGCCGCATCCCCACCCGTCGGTTGTCCAATTGCCTGCGGCCAACCTGGTCAGCTTAACTTATGACCCCGGGCCCACGTGTCAGCGACGGTGGTCGTCCTTTCTAAGCCGACCGTCCGCCGGGGCCGTCCTCATCTACTTCCCAGTCCACATCTAGCCCGCTCTGCTCTCCCGTCCCCAGCAAACCCTAGCCACCACCACCACAGCGAGATGGGGCTCTTCTCCGCGCCAGGCCAAGAAGAAGAAGGTTAAGGGGGCCCCGCCGTCCCTTTCTCATGGAGTTCCTCCCAAGATCAGCCGGCAGAGGCAACGTGAACGTGCTGAAGGAAATATGCCCTAAAGGCAACAATAAAGTTATTATTTATTTCCTTATATCATGATAAATGTTTATTATTCATGCTAGAATTGTATTAACCGGAAACATGATACATGTGTGAATACATAGACAAACATATTGTCACTAGTATGCCTCACTAGACTAGCTCATTAATCAAAGATGGTTATGTTTCCTAACCATAGACATGAGTTGTCATTTGATTAACGGGATCACATCATTAGTAGAATGATGTGATTGACATGACCCATTCCGTTAGCTTAGCACTCGATCGTTTAGTATGTTGCTATTGCTTTCTTCATGACTTACACATGTTCCTATGACTATGAGATTATGCAACTCCCGTTTACCGGAGGAACACTTTGTGTGCTACCAAACGTCACAACGTAACTGGGTGATTATAAAGGTGCTCTACAGGTGTCTCCAAAGCTACTTGTTGGGTTGGTGTATTTTGAGATTAGGATTTGTCACTCCGATTGTCAGAGAGGTATCTCTGGGCCCACTCGGTAATGCACATCACTATAAGCCTTGCAAGCATTGCAACTAATGAGTTAGTTGAGGGATGATGTATTACGGAACGAGTAAAGAGACTTGCCGATAACGAGATTGAACTAGGTATTGAGATACCGACGATCGAATCTCGGGCAAGTAACATACCGATGACAAAGGGAACAACGTATGTTGTTATGCGGTTTGACCGATAAAGATCTTCGTAGAATATGTGGGAGCCAACATGAGCATCCAGGTTCCGCTATTGGTTATTGACCGGAGACGTGTCTCGGTCATGTCTACATAGTTCTCGAACCCGTAGGGTCCACACGCTTAAAGTTTGATGACGGTTATACTATGAGTTTACGTGTTTTGATGTACCGAAGGAGTTCGGAGTCCCGGAAGAGATCGGGGACATGACGAGGAGTCTCAAAATGGTCGAGATGTAAAGATCGATATATTGGACGACTATATTCGGACATCGGAAAGGTTCCGAATGATTCGGGTATTTTCAGGGGTACAGGGGAGTTACGGGAATACGAGGAAGAAGCAATGGGCCTCATGGGCCAAGTGGTGGAAGAGAGAAGGCAGGGCGCGTGGCCCCCCTAGTCCAAACCGAATTGGACTAGGGGGCCGGCCCCCCTTTCCTCCTTTTCCTCCCTCTCCTTCCTTCCCCTTCTCCTTCCCTTCCTTCCTCTCTCTTACTTGGACTAGGAAAGAAGGGGGAATCCTACTTGGAGTAGGATTGCCCCTCTTGGGCGCGCCTCCTCCCCTTGGTTGGCCCTCTCCTCCTCCCCCCTTTATATACGGGGGCAGGGGGGCACCTCTAGACACAACAACAATTGATGCCTTGGATCTCTTAGCCGTGTGCGGTGTCCCTCTCCACCATAATCCACCTCGATAATATCGTAACAGTGCTTAGGTGAAACCCTGCGTCTGTAGAACATCATCATCGTCTCCATGCCATCGTGCTGACGGAACTCTCCCTCAAAGCTCGGCTGGATCGGAGTTCGAGGGACGTCATCGAGCTGAACGTGTGCTGAACTCGGAGGTACCGTGCGTTCGGTACTTGATCGGTCGGATTGTGAAGACGTACGACTACATCAACGCGTTGCAGTTAACGCTCGCTTTCGGGTCACGAGGGTACGTGGACAACACTCTCCCCTCTCGTTGCTATGCATCACCATGATCTTGCGTGTGCGTAGGATTTTTTTTGAAATTACTACGTTCCCCAACAAAACCTCACGGGAGAGCGATAAAATAAAAAACGTGAGGATTTGCTGGTTTTGGGTAACCCACACATCATGCTCAGGGTTCGGCGAGGACGTGATCTCCTTCTTTCCAGCGACGTCCTTCTCAGTGTAGATCACGGCGGCGTGCTCCTTGATCGAGCTGTCCAGATAGCCCTTCAGCCCCGCCCCTTGATGTGTGGCAAGACCTGTGCCTTCCACACCAGGAAATTCTCTCGGGTCAGTTTTTCGGTGATGGTGTGACCGAGAGAGGCGATGGAGGGCGTGGCCATGGCGACGGATGAGTAGGAGCTCGACATCTAGATGCGATGGAAAAGGTAGGCTCTGTATACCATGTGAGAAGAATAGGTTAAGCATATGCCTAGCAGGGACGCACTGCGTGTTAATATAAGGGCCGAAGCCAGGTTGTTACAAAGAGATTTACATGGCGTGGATTGGTCTCCAAGGACTCAATCACAACAGCCTAACAACCTAATCTATTCTACGGTTTATACAACACCGAAGGTTACAATGTTTAACATAGATCTCTGGTGTACATCCTTAAATGTGTGCAGCGAACAGTACACGTGTGTACTGATCAATAGTCACCGTTAAATCTGGAGTTAAGATGGATATACACCAGAGAACAAGCAGTGGGAAGAGTTGAGGTGGATGGATTTGATTATGGTTGGTGGTTAGCAGTCGATAAAAACTGAAGAGCATGTATGGCTAGGGAAGGGTGAGGGAAATTCATGAGTTGTGTGCTGCTCTCTATAATGCAGCTCAAGTGGATTCAGTAAATTCAGGAGTAAGTTGAATCTGTGATTCAAGAGCATCTATCAGTGATCACTCGGCAAGCACTGATCTATTGCCAGAAGGTTGAGCTGAATCAAACTGGAGAAGGTTGTTTGATTCAGGGACACATGCTGCGGAGCTTCTACAGGAAAAAAAGAAACAGCAAGTTTATATTAAACAAAACAGAGTTAGAGCACGGGCGATGAACGGCATGCATGGCCTGGAACTGGAAGCAATAAAGTCTTATATCTTATATTTACTAATTAGAGGCACCAAATGAGTCTCCGTATCAATCCACATCATTAAAAATTTACTAATTAGAGGCATCAAATGAGTCTCCGTATCAATCCACATCATTAAAAATATCTTAACCATTCAATCTATATGATAATCAGTCTTAACCCTACGATTTATGTTGCACTGCTGGAACAAATAAGGACAGCCTGACACGACCCCTAGACCATAATTTGTACCATCAGGAAAGTGTCCACGTCGGTTTCAACAAAAAAATAAAGGTAAAGAGTCCACGTCCATGTCAACAACAAAAAAGGGAAAGAGTCCACGTCACAGAAACAATTTGTACCATCAAGAAAGAGTCCGCGTGAATAAGAAAAGAGAGTCCACGTCCGTTTAAAAAAAGGTGAAAGAGTCCACGTCCTAATTTCCAACCATAAAAAGGGTCCACGTCCCTGTTCCAAAAAAATCATTGACGTACATGTTCTTAGAAAAAAAGGACATGTCCAATTGTTCGAGCATCATGTTACAAAAAAAGAGACGATGCCTGCTCAGAAAAAAATGTGTGTAAATGCTCAGAAAAAATCAATCCTACCTTATGAAATAAATCCATAGTCGATTCCTTTAGTTAAAACTAGACCGAATCTATTTGTTTAATATGTGAAATGTGCATCAAATGTCATGGACAGGAAAATCATACATGAACATAAAACTACAACGTCCCATCCAAAAAATGTACAGTGTCGTATCATGTTCTCCCACAAACACATTTCGTTTCTTTTAAAAAGTCACACACGCATGTGTCAAAAGAAAAGATGAACAACGTCCCTTTAAAATAAGTACAGCGGAGTTAAAAAAAGCTACAACATCGAGTCAAAAAAAGTACAACGTCCTATCATATTCTCCCACAAGCACGTTTTCTTTCTTGAAAGCCACACTTATGTCTCCTCAACTCTCCCAGTTGATTTCCTTTCCAAAAAACTCTCCTGATTGATTTCAAATCCAAAGAAAGAAAAATACATCAGCATGTTGCTGCTTCTTCAGTCCGCCTCCCATCCCGATGGTGCATCATCTGGAGTCGCTACCATCACTCTTACTAATCCCCTCCCTTGCCGCGTCATCTATTCTTCAGGCCATTGGCGCAACCTTTGGTGTTCCATCACCGCCACAATCAATCTAAAAGGAGGTATAGTCCAATCAGTCATCTCCTACTGTGATCATGTTTCTATCAACCTTGGAAAACATGATCGTCATCATCCATTGAACATATATAGATGATAGTCTCTGTAAAAGTTTAGATTTTGCACCGTCCAGAGTGTTGCCTACTACTCCTGATAAGTGGTCCTCTAGGGAAGTAAGAAATAACCTAAGTTCATGCATGCATACATAGTTCTCTAACATCATGGAGACAAGACGATTTCAAAATTGATTGATATGTGCCTTAGTTATGTCTCGGAGCATGAAAGCCGAAGCCTGGAGAATCAAGGCACAAGAGATGTTTCTTAGAGATAATCGTAAATTCTACTGAGTTACAGTTAAATAGTTTTTTGGACTAAAATTTGGGATATAGAACTTAGAATTATCAGAATTTTCATGATGAGACTTTGAATAAATTGCAATATACATTAATTATTTACTAGTCGTCAACCCGTGCACCTGCACGGGCTAGCAGTTAAAGACCACAAAGTTGTATTTGATGTTTGTGAAAAATGCTATTATACAATTATTAAAATGTTGGTACTAAAAAACTTTTATTGGTCCACAGAAGGATAATAAAGAATCATACACATTCACAAAATAATTTCATGGTGATACGTTCTTGCGGAAATAGTTTTGTTTGTTAGGTCCCTGACGCTGATTCGAATATTGTTATCCAGTGTAACTGAATATATTCTCACTACTATGCATAGTGATGCATTTCTCTTTTTTTTGTGATGTATTTATTTTTACTTTTTATTGGACATGTACAGATGCACGCATACTTCGACCATATTTCTGTCATATCTAACTTTGACATGGGTAAGTTTAGGTCATCTGATCCTAGTCTAGAAATGTGGCCAAGGCTAACAAAGCCAGGACATAATTATGGAAAAAATATAGATTATAGGCTAGATGTAAATGTATCAACATTAAAGTGTAGAAAATAACAACTGCATGTGGTACATACCTCACAGTTCACTTCCAGCATTAATATGTATATGAAACCGAAGACATGGGTATGGTTGTATACATATGCATGTGGTTGGACCATTAGATAATCTACATAGATAGGTTTCTTGTATATTTTATCCAATGCTATACTTTATTTGCGAACTTGAGGTTTGAAGGTATTTTCATACAATAACATGATATACTGAGAAGGGATTCAACCATTAGTAACAAATCATTGCTAGGAGATTAATGAGAATATGATGAGCAGACATAAGAGCATAAACAACTACATGCATAAATATGATGAATAAGTACATACATGCATATATGTCAGGCACCAATGGGAATCATGGGTGAATTATGTGATTGAGAATTTGAGATGACTCATGTGAGATATCATGCAAAAACGACCTTGTAAATGACCATTAGTCCGTCACCAACTTGTGTTCTGTCTGTTCCTACCATCAAACATTTTACATTTGAAAGGCTAGTTCTGAAACTGGTGTTGTAGACACCCGACGCCGACAACCATAATTGATGTATCTTGATCAAGGGCATCGGGCACCTCTTAACATCCAACATGTAAATTCTTGGGACCATGGGACGTCGTCGGCCGGTCACCGTCTGATCCTTTTAAATTTGGGGTTTAGTTTGTAAGATGAATCTTGGGCCTAAACCAACAATTCTACATCTGAAGCATCTACAATGGAATCTGTACACAAACAAATGATGGGTGCGATAAGCTAATAATAGCATTAAATTTGCCCCAAAAAATACATGTGAAGAAGTCATAAACCAAGCAGTGTATGACAAATATTAAAAGAGACTTAAATTGGTAGAATCATTTATATAATATGAGTGGGCGGGCGGTTGCAATATGATGTGCAGTCTAGCACGATAAATTACTTGTTTATAGATTTCTGTTGCAAAAAATATTTTTTGTATAATGTGACATATCAAACTGCACAACATGCCGGGGAAAAAGGACAATCTTTGTTTGGCCAAATAGTTAAGTAAAGATATTTTTCGATAAAGTAAAAATATCCTGGTGTAAAATACTTAGTTGTGTTTTTCATTGTTCATACTTCATGTTACAATTCCTAGCAGGGTTCATCTGTATGTTTTTTCTTGGTGAACAAATCCAAGAAGTTGCATGCGCACGTGGCGTTACAACCAAACAGACCAATCTCCTCATGGAAACGCACGTATGTACCTTGGCAGCATGCATATGCGTGACGGATACATGGTGGACTATATCATTACTAATTCACTTGCATCTATATGTTGTTAAATTAATGATACGTGGAGTTTATGGATACCTATAGGCCGAGATGATGCGGCCAGCTTGCCATATTACAGGAGCGTGCGCGCATGCTGCCTCTGCCATTGCTGCCGAGGACGCTTCCGTCTGATGTGCGATCAGAAGAGAAGGTTGAGGATGAGTGCAGATAATAGCAATAGCTACAAATACGTCATCCTTATAAATCTGGTGACACCCACACTGACCATGGTAGCCACTGGGAGGATCATAAAATTAATAAGTTTGTCGATCTATTACCTCTCTCGGTTGCCACTTACCTTGATTTTGTGTGTGTTCTCGATTCTTCCCGAGTCTAGCGGAAAGTGCTGCCTCAACATGCATGTTTGAGGCGGCCTGGCCGGATACGGCGCGATCAACACACAGTCTCCCGTTCACCTCAAGGATGTAGCCTTGGCAAGAATATCAGGAGATGAGAAAGAAGGATAGGAAAGTACGGTCTCTCTTTTCAATTGGAAAGCAACATGGTCGTGGATTTTTTTTTTGAGAACGTCAAGTATTTTTCACTACTCGAGGACAACGTGGATCGTGGAGTTTTCTTGCAAAGAGGTTTCTATTTTTTTTACCATTCTCATGGACAACATGGAGTTTTCAAGGGTGGAGCTGTGGAGGCTTTAATTTTCTGTTCCACTACCCATGGACGTGACAGATTAGATTTTACTGGATCATGGCGTTTTCATGTGTGAAGGCTTCTGTTTTTTTTTCGCACTACCGGTGTACGTGACAGATCCTTTTGTACCGGACCATCTTTGTTACGTAACTTTTATTTTATCCTGGCCATATATTCTCTAATCCAATGCTAGAATTAATATTGATGATGTGGGTTAATTAAACGGCTTGAAAGGTGCCTCCAATTAGTAACGTTCACCTCAAGGATGTAGCCTTGGCAAGAATATCAGGAGATGAGAAAGAAGATAGGAAAGCACGGTCTCTCTTTTCAATTGGAAAGCAACATGGTCGTGGATTGTTTTTTTTCAGAACGTCAAGTATTTTTCACTACTCGAGGACAACGTGGATCGTGGAGCTTTCTTGCAAGGAGGTTTCTACTTTTTTTACTATTCTCGTGGACAACGTGGAGTTTTCAAGGGTGGAGCCGTGGAGGCTTTAATTTTCTGTTCCACTACCCGTGGACGTGACAGATTAGTTTTTACTGGATCATCGCGTTTTCATGTGTGAAGGCTTCTGTTTTTTTTTCGCACTACCGGTGTACGTGACAGATCCTTTTGTACCGGATCATCTTTGTTACGTAACTTTTATTTTATCCTAGCCGTATATTCTCTAATCCAACGCTAGAATTAATATTAATGATGTGGGTTAATTAAACGGCTTGAAAGGTGCCTCCAATTAGTAACGTTCACCTCAAGGATGTAGCCTTGGCAAGAATATCAGGAGATGAGAAAGAAGGATAGGAAAGCACGGTCTCTCTTTTCAATTGGAAAGCAACATGGTCGTGGATTTTTTTTTGAGAACGTCAAGTATTTTTCACTACTCGAGGACAACGTGGATCATGGAGTTTTCTTGCAAGGAGGTTTCTATTTTTTTACCATTCTCATGGACAATGTGGAGTTTTCAAGGGTGGAGCTGTGGAGGCTTTAATTTTCTGTTCCACTACCCATGGACGTGACAGATTAGATTTTACTGGATCATGGCGTTTTCATGTGTGAAGGCTTCTGTTTTTTTTCGCACTACCGGTGTACGTGACAGATCCTTTTGTACCGGACCATCTTTGTTACGTAACTTTTATTTTATCCTGGCCGTATATTCTCTAATCCAACGCTAGAATTAATATTGATGATGTGGGTTAATTAAACGGCTTGAAAGGTGCCTCCAATTAGTAACGTTCACCTCAAGGATGTAGCCTTGGCAAGAATATCAGGAGATGAGAAAGAAGGATAGGAAAGCACGGTCTCTCTTTTCAATTGGAAAGCAACATGGTCGTGGATTTTTTTTTGAGAACGTCAAGTATTTTTCACTACTCGAGGACAACGTGGATCGTGGATTTTCTTGCAAGGAGGTTTCTATTTTTTTTTACTATTCTCGTGGACAATGTGGAGTTTTCAAGGGTGGAGCTGTGGAGGCTTTAATTTTCTGTTCCACTACCCATGGACGTGACAGATTAGTTTTTACTGGATCATGGCGTTTTCATGTGTGAAGGCTTCTGTTTTTTTTCGCACTACCGGTGTACGTGACAGATCCTTTTGTACCGGACCATCTTTGTTACGTAACTTTTATTTTATCCTGGCCATATATTCTCTAATCCAACGCTAGAATTAATATTGATGATGTGGGTTAATTAAACGGCTTGAAAGGTGCCTCTAATTAGTAAATATAAGATATAAGATTCTACGAAGTAATATAGCGCCACAAATAGGTCTTTATCTTATGCTGGTCTTATAACTAGCAGAAATGTGTTTTTGAAAACGTCATCAAGTATAGGAATTCGATGAGAATATTACGCTGAGTATTATGTGTCACAAAGATCTCATGCACATGTAGAATATATATATGCCATATACAAATGTGTCATAGATATATAAAAAACTTTTTTTATCTCAATTCTTTTATAAAAACATATCTAAAATACAATTTCTAAACATCCTGCATATAATCAATTAGTAACTAAGTGTTGTCAAATATTATTGATCTTAGCAAAAACATTATTATTTTTCATGTGCTGAGTTTACTTATGAAAACTGCATGCTCCTTTAAGATTATGTAACACATAAAGACATGGGAATCATATTTCTGCAAACTGTTTGGAGAAATGTTATTCGTATTCGTTCAAACACTGCAAGCTATTACATCTCCCCAAATACTTGAAATGGGTCTCCCGAAAAAAATTCAAATGTATATCAGAAAATAAAATAGTTGTATCATTACAAAAAAAATTAGGTTGTCACATATTTATTTCAATATGAAATTTATTTGAATTAGCTAGGCCGTGCGGATGCACGGGTTAACGACTAGTGAGACTTAATCGAATTGACAGAACCGTATGGGTTGGAGGTCCTATGCCGATTAAACTGGGTTGTAGGAGTACTATTGTACCTGCCAGTATGCCACCCTTCTGTCAGTGGTCTCAAAACATCATGCGACGGGCCGAGCCACTTGTACTCCGCCCATAATGAAAGCTTTTCCTTATCGTTTAGCGTGTGTTGGGTCTTTATTCGGCAGGCTCTCCAACACATCATGTACGCCGCGGTTTCCTCCTCAAAACTTCAGCTGTCTTCTTCTCGCAAAAGAAAAAATGTTTAGCTGTCAATCTGCAGCAGCAAGGCGTGCCGGCCGGCCGTCCTTGCCTGACAAAGTTAGCCTGGATTTTAGGCCAACTCCACCACGCGACCCTATCTTGTCCGCCGGACACGCTTTGGGGTAAAACACGGCCCAGCGCTTGATCTCGAACGGACAAAGTTGTCTGCAGATGTCCGTTTTCGTCCGGCTCGACCCCAAACCTGGAGCAAAGTTGGGCAACAAATGGGTCTGTGCGGACACAAACGGACGCTTCTCGCTTTTCTCTCGTCCGCCATGTCCGTCTCGCCCACGACACGACCCACGCTGAGCCACTCGTTGTTCTCGCCTTCAAGAAATGCCGCCAAGGCCGCCTTACGACGCTTACTACGCTGGCGCCAGGCCGGCCGTCATACATGCGGTCATGCCGCTGCTTCGCGACCAAGGCCATTGTTGCGGATCAAGGCCGCGCCCGCGCCTTGCCGTCAGCGCACATTGTTGTCGTCGCCGCTGCTGCGTTAGCGCGCCGCGCCGCCGCCAATTCTTGCGTTCGCTGTCATAGCGCTTCGTGACTCCACGCTGCTGCCGCTGCGCGTCATTGTCACATGCTGCGCTGCTTACGCGCTTTTCATTGAAGGCCGCGAGAGGAGAGAGAAGCGGCGGCAGAAGTGGCGGCGGGGCGGCGAGGCGGAGGAGCTTCGGACGGGCGGCGGAGCACGGGCGGGTAACGGCGAGGCGGAGCGAAGCTCGAGGCGGGCGGCGGAGCACGGCATGGGCAACGGCAAGGCGAAGCGAAGCGAGCTCAGTATGGGCGGCCGAGCACGGGCGGGCAACGGCGAGGCGAAGCGAGCTCAGAGCGGGCGGCCGAGCACGGGCGGGCAACGGCGAGGAGGAGCGAGCTCGGGCGCGAGGCGGCGGCGGCGCTGGGCGGCACGCGAGGCGGTGGCGAGCTCGCATGCATGGCGAGCTCGGCGGGCGGCGGCAGCGCTACGCGACGAGCCGGGCGGACCGTTTGGATCCAATAGGCCTTGTGCGCGTTGGGCGCAGCTACCCCATATGCTTGTCCGCCTCCCGGACGTCCGCCCAGTCACTCCTCAAACTGTCCAAAACGGACGTCCGGATGGGTCGCGCGGTGGAGTTGGCCTTACGGGCACACCTTCAGGCTGCAACTGGACGTGGGTTGTCCACGTTGCCCACGTCCAAGCCCACATAAACACCGTTCGTGGACACCCACATACTACACGCCAGGAGCCTGCCAGGGATTGAAGGCCCGTATGTACGTACAGCGGGACGTTTCCTCCGTCAGGGACGCGTCAGGGATTAAAGGTCCTGGACCAAGGCTTGTGATAAGGTGAGCGGAGCAGACTGGGCGTGCTAGGAGTGGTATACTCCGTCCTTTTGCGGTCATCTCAAAGTTTAGCCCTGCAGCAAGGCCCGTCGGCCGGCCGTTTCGCATCGCCACCTCGATTGATTGCGTGACAATGTAAACCACACCTGCCGTTTTGCCTCAACTCTCCTGCAGTCCAGCACACGGCACGACACGGGTGCACCGAGCGTCAGAGCCACCACGGTTGCAGTCCAGCGCTCCGCATTCTTTTTCTTGGTCAATGAAAATGGAACAACCTTTTTGCTTTAGTGTAAACTAGGAAAATGGCTCGTGCGTTGCTACGGAAGAAAATTTTATCACACTCCAGCAGTCGTAATCCAATAATTATGATTTCTCGTAAAACAAATGTATGGCCTAAAATATAAGTGATGATTTTATTTATGACCCACATAACTAACATGAAGAATTGTTGTTCTTTCAAGTAAACCATCTTTGTAAAAAGTGTAATTAGTGTATCCATTGTTTGACATTTCAGCCGTGCTTTACTAATGAGTGAACACCGAAATGAGGGCTAGCCAGTTAAAGTCCAATTCATTGTATACGTAGCTTTGTTGATTGAAGAGAACTGATCAAGATGCAAAAACAAAATCACGTATGCTCGATCAAGGAATTTTATTATCCGGTTTAAATGAGCATCATGTGTGTGCCTCCTTTGATTATGTATATGCATGTCGCAAGAATCCTTTTAATTAGCACTCCCTATTGAAGGTTAATTAGCCAACCAGTATATAAGGAGGCGTGGCTCTCTCCTCCTTGGACAGTTGGGGCTTTTGCCACAATATTTGTGGTTTAAGGGCAGGTAATAGTGGTGCTCGAATTTATTTATTTTGAACATAGTGGTGCTCGAAGTTAGCATTACTTGTAGCAATTTTTGCATGAAGACAAAAACATATTTTTATTAACGGCTTTCAAGGGGGTTTAGGGCTTTTTTCCCCTTCATTATTGATCGCGGTATGTCCTTCCGTGATTAGCCTCATTAATCAGCCGATCATGTCTCTCCCATCAACGTGGCCTTCCTATTTCTCTTCCCTCCTTAATTACCCTCATTATATCTCAATGAATTCTTTTAATCAGCCCACCATATATATGAGAGTCTCTCCCTTCATCACGTGACCTTTCTTCGTATTCTTCTTCCTTCCATTTAATTTAATAGGACCGACCATTCATAAAGTCTATGATGCCTTTCGTTTATTGTCAACCCCCATTTGTTGATTATCAATGTTGCTCCTTGATTCCTGTGAAAGTCGCCAACGTATACAAATTTATGTGATTGAACGAAAATAAGCAACGTGAGACTATTTAAACATTATCAAACCCTTTTTGACAACACAGGTATAGTAGCTCAGTTGGCTGGAGCCTCTAGAACGGACGGCCTGGTCATGAGTTCGAACCCTCACAAGACATATTTTTTGCTACTACTCCAATTGACGTTCTTTAAAAGAAGTGCCGATCAGGCCCAGTTTGGCCCACGTGGTTGACAAGCCACAAAGTGGATCAGTACCACCACGGCCCAGCTCGAAAAAATGAGCACATGACCAGTTTCGGCCTAGCTGTCTCCCGCGAAATTATTTTTGTTCTAGCAAACAAAATATTAGTACTACATCGGATAGAACAAATCTTAGAAAAAGTTTAATATTGGTGAACGGATGAAAAAATCTGAGAAACGCACCTTGCTTTATTAGTAGGTATAGATAAAAGCGTTTAAAATATTAAAGTAGTGATCCAAACGCTCTTATATTACTTTCTCCGTTCCAAAATAGATGACTTAACTTTATACTAACTTTAATATAAAGTTAGTATACAAAGTTAGTATAAAATTGGGTCACCTATTTTGGAACGGAGGAAGTAGTTTTTAAGGGAGTACATGAATAGATTCGAATAAATTGCTACAGCAGCGACTTGCGCCTTGATGCAAGTTGATAAGCCCCACGTGACAGCTGCGCAACTCACTTACTGAAACATCAAACCGACCACGACAATACAGCTCCGATCCCGAGCTGTGAATGAGGTCCACGTATGATGTGATGGCTGAATCTCTCTTTTTTGTTTACTTGGTCTGATTCACGTAGTATGTTGTGATGGCTGGATTGGTCCTGCATGAAGCTACTGCAAATGATTACGCCAGCCCCCATCATCCGTTTAAAATGATCTTGTGGGGCCCCATGTCCTAGATCCCTGGTACTACAAAAAGCAACGCATCTTCCCTATGCCGTGCCGGTCAGCGAATATCACCGCAACGAAGGCCCTGTTTGGATCATGGGGTTAGAAATAGTTTGGGTTAGTTAGGGGCTTAAATAACCCAAAAATATCCAAACAGGGAGGGTTAGAGTGGGTTAGTTTCATCTAACCCAACTATCCCGATGGAGAGGTGCTTATTTGGGTTAGAGTGGGTTAGAATATAACTCTAACTCTAACTGTGTTAGAGTATCCAAACAGGGCCGAAGACACATCTATCACCGCAACGTTCCCTATGCCGTGACGTTCCCTATTGGCGCAGTGTGCTACGGTACCTGCATTGCATACCCTTCTTTATTCAACCTGGCTCTAAAAAAACAGCCTCATATGCGACATCTGCGAGTTGTTTGATTGCCTGCATGGGCTAAACCACACTGCCTGATGTTTGGTTGCCTGCATGTTAGTGGACAAACCCAAGGCATGGTGTTTGGTTGTATGCAACGCCTGGTGTGTGGTAACCTCTTTGGCTAGTTGGTGAGGTTACCAGCACACTTCGCCACAACCATGTAGCACACATCATAAGCAGAGCAGAGTATAAACAGAGGATCAACTACTTAAGAGCATATTTCAGATAAGCAGTACCACACTTCATAACAGTTCAAAGCATAAACTATAAACAGTTCAAAGCAGACTCGATAGTGATTAGAAAGGAGGTGCCCCGGCCCTACTCCTTGGTGGTGAAGGCTTCGTCGTGCTTCCCGCACTTGTTGACGACCTCAATGCCATCGTCGTCGAAGATGATGACCTTGAGGGTGTCGGGAGTGAGGAGCTTGAAGGTCACCATGTAGCCGATCTTGATCTGATGAACGGCTGCGTAGGTGGCCCAATCCTGATCTAGGGCCACCCTGCCGTTCATCAGCTTCACCGTCACCTTCCAGGAGCAGCCGATGTTGTTCCTGAGCTTGAACTTCGTTGGCACCGCGATGAAGTGCTTGGTGAAGTCCAGGGGCATGGGGATGCACTCAAGCTTCGGTGCAAGGATGACCTTGCAAAAGTGAGTCAGGCCATTCTCCTGATGGTAGTGGTCGTAGTTGCGGCGCTTGTTGCCGGGGGGCTCCTCCATGCCCTCGTCGTCGCCACCCTCAGGCGTCTTCAGGTCTTCCTCGGCGGTGAGCGGCAGCACAACCTCATCGGCCATTGGGTGAAGGGGCTGCTTGCCCTTGTTCTCAACGTCCGGGAGCACTCATTGCTCTCCTCGATCTGCACACAATTCATGGAGTCGTGCACAGAACAGAGTTCATGGCTTATTGAAGAGCATGTAGTTAAAACAGCATGACTGTCACTCTTCTCCTTCTCTCCATCGCCCCTATATTTACTCGCCCTACCCAACACTACTTACCCACCCCCTCTCTTCTCTCACTGTCAACCTTCCTCCTCCACATCACCATGAGTTCTAGCTCCAGCTCCAACGCCAACCCCTTCCCTTGGTGTATTGGCTGGAGGGCCTTCTTCCTAGGGTGGTCGTGTTAGGGAACGTAGCAGAAATTCAAAATTTTCCTACGTGTCACCAAGATCTATCTATGGAGAAACTAGCAACGAGGGAAGGAGAGCGCATCTACATACCCTTGTAGATCGCTAAGCGGAAGCGTTCATGAGAACGGGGTTGAAGGAGTCGTACTCGTCGTGATTCAAATCACCGGAGATCCTAGTGCCGAACGGACGGCACCTCCGCGCTCAACACACGACAGCCCGGTGACGCCTCCCACGCCTTGATCCAGCAAGGAGAGAGGGAGAGGTTGAGGAAGACTCCATCCAACAGCAACACAACGGCATGGTGGTGGTGGAGGAGCGTGGCATCCCGCAGGCTTCGCCAAGCACCTACGGGAGAGGAGGAGGTGTCACGGAGGGAGAGAGGCGCCAGGGCTCGGTATTGCTGCCTCCCTCCCCCACTATATATAGGAGCAAGGAGAGGGGAGGCGCAGCCTGCCCCTCCTCCAAGGAGGGTGCGGCCAAGAGGGGGAGGAGTCCATCCTCCCAAGGCACCCCTGAGGTGCCTTCCCTCTATGGACTCTTCCTTTCCAAGTGTTTCATGCATGGGCCTCTTGGGGCTGGTTCCCTTGGCCCATGCAGGCCTAGGCGCACCACCTAGGGCCCATGTGGCCCCGGGCAGGTGGCCCCACCGGTGGGCCCCGGGACCCCTCCGGTGGTCCCAGACAATACCGATAACCCCAAACTTGTCCCGATGGTCAAACAGCACTTCCCATATATAAATCTTTACCTCCGACCATTCCGAACTCCTCGTGACGTCCGGGATCTCATCCGGACTCAACAACATTCGGTAACCACATACAAACTTCCTTTATAACCCTAGCGCCATCGAACCTTATGTGTAGACCCTACGGGTTCGGGAACTATGCGCACATGACCGAGACGTTCTCCGGTCAATAACCAACAGCGGATCTGGATACCCATGTTGGATCCCACATGTTCCACGATGATCTCATCGGATGAACCACGATGTCAAGGACTCAATCGATCCCGTATACAATTCCCTTTGTCTAGCGGTATTGTACTTGCCCGAGATTCGATCGTCGGTATCTCGATACCTTGTTCAATCTCGTTACGGCAAGTCTCTTTACTCGTTCCGTAACACATCATCCCGTGATCAACCCCTTGGTCACATTGTGCACATTATGATGATGTCCTACCGAGTGGGCCCAGAGATACCTCTCCGTCACACGGAGTGACAAATCCAGCCTCGATTCGTGCCAACCCAATGACACTTTCGGAGATACCGTAATGCACCTTTATAGCCACCCATTACGTTGTGACGCTTGGTACACCCAAAGCATTCCTACGGTATCCGGAGTTGCACAATCTCATGGTCTAAGGAAATGATACTTGACATTAGAAAAGCTTTAGCATACGAACAACGATCTTTGTGCTAGGCTTAGGATTGTCTTGTCCATCACATCATTCTACTAATGATGTGATCCCGTTATCAATGACATCCAATGTCCATGGTCGAAACCGTAACCATCTATTGATCAACGAGCTAGTCAACTAGAGGCTTACTAGGGACTTGGTGTTGTCTATGTATCCACACATGTATCTGAGTTTCTGTCAATACAATTATAGCATGGATAATAAACGATTATCATGAACAAGGAAATATAATAATAACTAATTTATTATTGCCTCTAGGGCATATTTCCAACAGTCTCCCACTTGCACTAGAGTCAATAATCTAGTTCACATCGTCATGTGATTAACATCGATAGGTCACATCGCCATGTGACCAACACCCAAAGAGTTTACTAGTGTCTCGTAAACTAGTTCACATCATCATGTGATTTAGACTCAATGAGTTACGAGGTTTGATCATGTTTTGCTTGTGAGAGAGGTTTTAGTCAACGGGTTTTAGTCAACGGGTCCGAACCTTTCAGATCCGTGTGCTTTGCAAATTTCTAGGTCATATTATAAATCTGCTTCCACGCCCACTTGGAGCTATTCCAAATGGTTGTTCCACTATATGTATCCTGTTTGCTACTTAGAGTCATTCGGATAGGTGTTAAAGCTTGCATCGACGTAACCCTTTACGCCAACTCTTTATCACCTCCATAATCGAGAAACATGTCCTTATTTACTCCAAGGACAATTTTGACCGCTGTCCAACGATCCATTCTGGATCATTCTTGTACCCCTTGTCGACTCATGGCAAGGCACACTTCCGGTGCGGTACACAAAGATAGCATACTATAGAGCTATGTCTCGAAGCATAGGGGACGACCTTCGCCCTTTCTCTCTTTTCTCGCCGTGGTCGAGCTTTAAGTCTTAACTTCATACCTTACAATTCAGCTAAGAACTCCTTCTTTGGTGATCCATCTTGAACACCTTCAAGATCATGTCAAGGTATATGCTCATTTGAAAGTACCATTAAGCGTTTTGATCTATCCTCATAGATCTTGATGCTCAATGTTCAAGTAGCCTAATCAGGTTTTCATTTGAAAACACTTTTCAAATAACCTCTATGCTTTACAGAAATTCTACATCATTTCGATCATCAATATGTCAACAACATATACTCATCGAAATTCTATAGTGCTCCCACTCACTTCTTTGGAAATACAAGTTTCTCATAAACTTTTGTATAAACCCAAAATCTTTGATCATCTCATCAAAGCGTACATTCCAACTCCGAGATGCTTACTCCGGTCCTTAGAAAGGATCGTTGGAGCCAAGATACCTTTTAGCATCCTCGGGATCGACAAAACTTTCTGAATGTATCACATACAACCTTTCCTTACGAAAACCGGTAAGGAAACTCATTTTGGCATCCATCGCCAGATTTCATAAATGCAGCTTATGCTAACATGATTCCGACGGACTTAAGCATCGCTACGGATGAGAAAATCTCATCGTAGTCAACTCCTTGAACTTGTGAAAACTCTTCGCCACAAGTCGAGCTTCATAGACGGTGATCTTACCGCCCACGTCCGTCTTCTTCTTAAAGATCCATTCATCTCAATGGCTTGCCGATCATCGGGCAAGTCCACCAAAGTCCATGCTTTGTTTTGATACATGGATCCTATCTCGATTTCATGGTTTCTAACCATTTGTCGGAATTTGGGCCCACCGTCGCTTCTCCATAGCTCGAGGTTCATTGTTGTCTAGCAACATGACCTTCAAGACAGGATTACTGTGCCACTCGATGTGGTACGATCCTTGTCACCCCACGAGGTACGTGAGTGACTTGATCCAAGTTTCATGATCACTATCATAAGCTTCTACTTCAATTGGTGTAGGTGCCACGGAACAACTTCCCGTGCCCCTGCTACACACTAGTTGAAGTGATGGTTCAATAACCTCATCAAGTCTCCACCATCCTCCCACTCAACTTCTCGAGACGAACTTTTCCTCGAGAAAGGACCCGATTCAAGAAACAATCCCTATTGCTTCCGGATCTGAATTAGGAGGTATACCCAACCGTTTTGGGTGTCCTATGAAGATGCATTTTGTCCGCTTTGGGTTCGAGCTTATCAACCTGAAACTTTTCCACATAAGCATCGCAGCCCCAAACCTTTAAGAAATGACAGCTTAGGTTTCTCTAAACCATATTTCATACGGTGTCATCTCAACGGAATTACGTGGTGCCCTATTTAAGTGAGTGTGGTTGTCTCTAATGCCTAACCCATGAACGATAGTGGTAATTCGATAAGAGATATCATGGTACGCACCATATCCAATAGAGTGCAACTATGATGTTCGGACACACCATCACACTATGGTGTTCCAGGCGGTATTAATTGTGAAACAATTTGCACAATGTCTTAATTGTGTGCCAAAACTCAGAACTCAGATATTCATCTCTATGATCATATCATAGACATTCTATCCTCTTGTCACGAAGATCTTAAACTTCACTCTGAAATTACTTGAACCATTCAATAATTCAGACTTGTGTTTCATCAAGTAAATATACTCAACATCTACTCGAATCATCGTGAAGTAAGAACATAACGATATTCATCAGATGCCTCAAAGACTTATTGGACTGCACACATCAAAATGTGTTACTTCCAACAAGTTGCTATCTAGTTCCATCTTCTATCAAACCGAGGCTTTTCGGTCATCTTGTCCATGTGGTATGATTTGCATATCTCAAGTGATTCAAAATCAGGTGAGTCCAAACGACCCATCTGCATGGAGTTTCTTCATGCATATACACCAATAGACATGGTTCGCATGTCTCAAACTTTTCAAAAACGAGTGAGTCCAAAGATCCATCAACATGGAGCTTCTTCATGCGTTTTATGACTTACATGGCAGTGCCACAGGTAAGTGGTACTATCATTACTATCTTATATCTTTTGGCATGAAAATGTGTATCACTACGATCGAGATTCAATAAACCATTTATTTAGGTGCAAGACCATCGAAGGTATTATTCAAATAAATAGAGTAACCATTATTCTCCTTAAATGAATAATCAGATTGCGATAGACATAATCCAATCATGTCTATGCTCAACGCAAACACCAAATAACAATTATTTAGGTTTAACATCAATCTCGATGGTAGAGGGAGCGCGATGCTTGATCACATCAACCTTGGAAACACTTCCAACATATATCGTCACTCACCTTTAGCTAGTCCCCGCTTATTCCGTAGCTTTTATTTCGAGTTACTAACACTTAGCAACCGAACCGTATCTAATACCTCGGTGCTACTAGGAGTGCTAGTAAAGTACACATTAACATAATGCATATCCAATATACTTTTATCGACCTTGCCAGCCTTCTCATCTACCAAGTATCTAGGGTGGTTCTGCTCCAAATGTCTGTTCCCTTATTACGAAGCACTTAGTCTCGGTTTGGGTTCAACCTTGAGTTTCTTCACCGAGCAGCAACTAATTTGCCGCTTCATGAAGTGTCCTTCTTGCCCTTGCCCTTCTTGAAACTAGTGGTTTCACCAACCATCAACAATTGATGCTCCTTCTTGATTTCTACCTTTCGCGTGTCAAACATCGCGAATACCTCAAGGATCATCATATCTATCCCTCGATATGTTATAGTTCATCACGAAGCTCTAGCAGCTTGGTGGCAATGACTATGGAGAAACATCACTATCTCATCCGGAAGATCAACTCCCACTCGATTCAAGTGATTGTTGCACTCAGACAATCGAGCACAAGCTCAACGATTGAGCTTTTCTCCCTTAGTTTGCAGGCTAAGAAAATCGCCGGAGGTCTCATACCTTTTGACGTGAGCACGAGCCTGAAATCCCAATTTCAGCCCTCAAACATCTCATATGTTCCGCGACGCTTCAAAACGTCTTTGGTGCCTCTACTCTAAACCGCTCAACCGAACTATCACGTAGTTATCAAAGCGTGTATGTCCGATGTTCGCAACATCTACAAACAACGCTTGGGGTTCAACATACCGAGCAAAGTGCATTAAGGACATAAGCTTTCTCTGTCCGCATAATCGCCATCGTCAACTTTCAACTATATTTTCTCTAGGAACATATCTAAACAAGTGGAACTAAAACGCGAGCCATTTACATAATTTGCAAAAGGTCTTTTGACTATGTTCAGATAATTAAGTTCATCTTATGAACTCCCACTCGATAGACATCCTCTAGTCATCTAAGTGATTACATGATCCGAGTCAACTAGGCCGTGTCCGATCATCACGTGAGACGGACTAGTCATCATCGGTGAACATCTTCATGTTGATCGATCTACTATACGACTCATGCTCGACCTTTCGGTCTTACGTGTTCCGAGGCCATGTCTCCGTACATGCTAGGCTCGTCAAGTTAACCCTAAGTGTTTTGCATGTGTAAAACTGTCTTACACCGTTGTATGTGAACGTAAGGATCTATCACACCCGATCATCACGTGGTGCTTCAAACGATTTAACCTGTAGCAACGGTGCACGTTAGGGAGAACACTTCTTGAAATTGTTGTAAGGATCATCTTATTTACTACCGTCGATCTAAGCAAACAAGATGCATAAACATGATAAACATCACATGCAATCAATATAGTAGTGACATGATATGGCCAATATCATATTGCTCCTTTGATCTCCATCTTCGGGCTCCATGCTCATCATTGTCACCGCATGACACCATGATCTCCATCATCATGATCTCCATCATCGTGTCTCCATGAAGTTGTCTCGCCAACTTATTACTTCTACTACTATGGCTACGGTTAGCAATAAAGTAAAGTAATTACATGGCGTTGTTCAATGACACGCAGGTCATACAATAAATAAAGACAACTCCTATGGCTCTCGCCGTTGTCATACTCATCGACATGCAAGTCGTGAATCCTATTACAAGAACATGATCAATCTCATACATCACATATCATTCATCACATTCTTCTTGGCCATATCACATCACATAGCATACCCTGCAAAAACAAGTTAGACGTCCTCTAATTGTTGTTTGCATGTTTTACGTGGCTGCTATGGGTTTCTAGCAAGAACGTTTCTTACCTACGCAAAACCACAACGTGATATGCCAATTGCTATTTACCCTTCATAAGGACCCTTTTCATCGAATCCGTTCCGACTAAAGTGGAGAGATCGGCACCCGCTAGCCACCTTATGCACCAAGTGCATGTCACCGGTGGAACCTGTCTCACGAAGAGTACGTGTAAGGTCGGTCCGGCCGCTTCATCCCACAATACCGTCGAATCAAGATTGACTAGTAACGGTAAGCATATTGAACAAAATCAACGCCCACAACTACTTTGTGTTCTACTCGTGCAAAGAATCTACGCAATAGACCTAGCTCATGATGCCTTTGTTAGGGAACGAGCAGAAATTCAAAATTTTCCACGTGTCACCAAGATCTATCTATGGAGAAACTAGCAACGAGGGAAGGAGAGCGCATCTACATACCCTTGTAGATCGCTAAGCGGAAGCGCTCATGAGAACGGGTTGAAGGAGTCGACTTGCCGTGATTCAAATCACCGGAGATCCTAGTGCCGAACGGACGGCACCTCCGCGCTCAACACACGTACAGCCGGTGGACGCCTCCCACGCCTTGATCCAGCAAGGAGAGAGGAGAGGTTGAGGAAGACTCCATCCAACAGCAACACAACGGCATGGTGGTGGTGGAGGAGCGTGGCAATCCTGCAGGGCTTCGCCAAGCACCTACGGGAGAGGAGGAGGTGTCACGGGAGGGAGAGAGGCGCCAGGGGCTCAGGTATTGCTGCCCTCCCTCCCCCACTATATATAGGAGCAAGGGAGGGGAGGCGCAGCCTTGCCCCTCCTCCAAGGGAGGGTGCGGCCAGAGGGGGAGGAGTCCATCCTCCCAAGGCACCCCTGAGGTGCCTTCCCTCTATGGACTCTTCCTTTCCAAGTGTTTCATGCGCATGGGCCTCTTGGGGCTGGTTCCCTTGGCCCATGCAGGCCTAGGCGCACCACCTAGGGCCCATGTGGCCCCCGGGCAGGTGGCCCCACCGGTGGGCCCCGGGACCCTCCGGTGGTCCGTGACAATACCGATAACCCAAACTTGTCCCGATGGTCAAAACAGACTTCCCATATATAAATCTTTACCTCCGGACCATTCCGAACTCCTCGTGACGTCCGGGATCTCATCCGGACTCAACAACATTCGTAACCACATACAAACTTCCTTTATAACCCTAGCGCCATCGAACCTTATGTGTAGACCCTACGGGTTCGGGAACCATCTGAGACATGACCGAGACGTTCTCCGGTCAATAACCAACAGCGGGATCTGGATACCCATGTTGGATCCCACATGTTCCACGATGATCTCATCGGATGAACCACGATGTCAAGGACTCAATCGATCCCGTATACAATTCCCTTTGTCTAGCGGTATTGTACTTGCCCGAGATTCGATCGTCGGTATTTCGATACCTTGTTCAATCTCGTTACCGGCAAGTCTCTTTACTCGTTCCGTAACACATCATCCCGTGATCAACCCCTTGGTCACATTGTGCACATTATGATGATGTCCTACCGAGTGGGCCCAGAGATACCTCTCCGTCACACGGAGTGACAAATCCGATCTCGATTCGTGCCAACCCAAGACACTTTCGGAGATACCTGTAATGCACCTTTATAGCCACCCGATACGTTGTGACGTTTGGTACACCCAAAGCATTCCTACGGTATCCGGAGTTGCACAATCTCATGGTCTAAGGAAATGATACTTGACATTAGAAAAGCTTTAGCATACTAACAACGATCTTTGTGCTAGGCTTAGGATTGGGTCTTGTCCATCACATCATTCTACTAATGATGTGATCCCGTTATCAATGACATCCAATGTCCATGGTCAGGAAACCGTAACCATCTATTGATCAACGAGCTAGTCAACTAGAGGCTTACTAGGGACTTGGTGTTGTCTATGTATCCACACATGTATCTGAGTTTCCTGTCAATACAATTATAGCATGGATAATAAACGATTATCATGAACAAGGAAATATAATAATAACTAATTTATTATTGCCTCTAGGGCATATTTCCAACAGGTCGGGTGGTGACCGAACCAAGTTCGAAAACACCATGGAGGTGTGCTCGAACTTTGGCTCCATGCCTGACATGCAGAAGGAATCTATTGCAGTGCTCACGAAGGCCACTGCAGAAGAGCTGAAGACGCTATTCCTGACCGAGCGAAGGGCGCGATGGCAGTTGACATCATTCTTTGGGCCATGAATCAGGCCATCTTCGACGATGCTAAACAGAGGAAGAAGTGGTGCAAGTACAAGAACTACTAGGCTCCTAATGACCGTCGTGCCGGCTATCGCGCTGCCAGCGGTCATCGGTGGGGAGCCTAAGGAGGAGGAGGCAGAAGAAGAACCGGTGCAGATGCCGGCGAGGGAGCCTGAGCCAGGCCGTCGTACCTGGCAGATCAACCTCGACTCCGCCGAGGACGACGATGATGACGCGCCGCCCCGCACGGCGATGAAGAAGAAGATGAAGGCCAGCCAGTCGACCCGCCGCTCCGCACGCCGGTGATGGCGGCCGCAGTTATGTACCCCCAACCCCCCTTCTACTATGAACTACTATTCTAATCTACCTCTATTCCGATCTTGCATGAACTACTATGAACTCCTATGTACTTGTATGAACTACTATGAAATGCCATGCTTATCTACCTCTATTCCCCATTCCCCTCTGCGCCGTGGATCGAATCTACCGTCGGATCGAACACGAAAAAGTAGTGCATGACGAACAGAGAAGTTCTTACCGCCATTGTCGCTGCCCAGGTGATGATCCGCTCGCCGGTGATGGTGTCCGGTGGTCTTCTTGCTCTCCTCCGATCCACCGCCGCCGGTGAGAGTGGGGAGAGTGGGGAGAGGGAGCGGTGAGGGACGGTGAGGCTAATAACTGCCGGCGCTTCGTGAAGCAACGCGACTTCTCAAGCATGGCCGCGCGCGTGCAGCTGCCGCCGCCCGCGTGCACCGCTCGGGCCTGGCCCTGAAGAAACTGCCGATTTGGGTGTTCCTAGGGAGCTAGGCCCAGGAGTGCTTTAAGGTTCGTGCCATGCGGACCGAACAGTGAAAGCAAGCAACCAAACCGGCCGGATTCTTCCCACGCGGGCCTGGTTGGGCCTCATACAGGCAACCAAACACGCCCTATGGGGTTTGCATGCAAGCCAGTGCATGCAATCCGTTTCCTGCAACCCGCTTCGTTTCGTGCATGTGTGCAGTTAAAGCTCTGCATGCAAGCGCTGCGAGCAAATAACACATTATTTTTTCATTTACTCTAAGCTAGATTGAAGCTCAGTGATTGGTCAGTTCAAGCTCTAATTTTCACACGCCTCTTTTCAGCAGTGTCTTGGTCAAAGTTGCCTTTCGGCCTAATAAACCCGGGCGGAGGGAGTATCTACATAGCGTGGCATGATCACACTCATGTATGCTTAATATAATATCTCTTATATAGTTTAACGGTTTCAAGGAATCAAGGTAATGAAATTCTCAAACGTTGAATGTTTGAAAAAATCTTTGAAATTTCCGCAGTGTTTACCTTCTTCTCTTGGAAAGTGAAACAAACCATCTCTGAAAGCAAAAGATCACCGCTAGTAGTGTCTCGTGCATCCGGCCCACGGGGCTCAGAAAAAGTATGCGGAGTCACGTCATAAACGCACCCGTAGCAACCATGGTTCTCCTTGCGCGTTGCTAAAGCTGGTGCCCCTTCTCTCTCTACGCGTTCCGCGCTCCATCGCCCCTGCTTTTTCTTTAACTTCCTCTATCGCCCCTGCTAGTCACGTGCGCTCTCTCTCTCTCTCTTTTTAACTCTGTTCGATTTACCGGTTCATGCTCCCTCTCTTTCTTACTCTGTTCGATTTACCGGCTCACGCTCTCTCTTTTTCTTACTCTGTTCGATTTACCGGCTCACGCTCTCTCTTTTTCTTACTCTGTTCGATTTACCGGTTTGAACATATTGTGCTTGCAGGCGTCGCTGTTGGAATTCAACCCCAACTCCCCTCACACGTCCCAGCTCTGGACGGAGAGCGACTACGTCTGCGCCAGCCGCTTCCGCCACATCCGCCCGGTGAATAACATTCACCTTACCTTCCGCGCCCTCGACGACGGCGGCTTGTGCGACGGCACCACCCTCGTTCTTTGTAAGCAGGCCGAGGGTGAGAACCAGTGGTGGAAGATCCTTGCCTACGGCAACAACCTCACGGGAGGCGCTGGGTCTTCCCAATTCACCGTCAGCCTCAACTGCGACGCCGACCCATACTTCAACGCCACCCAGCTGCGCAATGGCACTGTCTGCCTGGCGCCCAAAAACCCCCGCGACAACCGTCAGTACTGGATTAAGGACGACCGTCGCGGCAACCAGTACAAGGATGATCAAGGCCGGACCAGCTTCGCGCTTGTCAACAGGGTCACCGGCGAGGCCATGCAGCACACCCAGGTCAATGGTCGCCCTGCTGTAAGTACTAACTATCTGCCCAATCACTCGAATCTTCATAAGTTCATACTTATATCAGCAGTAGTATTGTCTAGCAGCTTGCCAACAGAAAATAAAAGAATTTTGGTTTACTTGATTCAATAGCTGAAGCTGGTGCCATACCAGCCGGACGATGATCTGGGCGAGCCGGGTCACTGGACTGAGAGCAAAGAGCGTGGCGATGGCTTCGGGAGCATCCGGGCTGTGAGCAACATCTCCATCACCCTCATGGCTGATCTCCATGGCCAGGTGCACGATGGAATGGAACCCCCCTTGTCCTCCGCAGGTGGTGCGGGAGGAAGGGTGGTTTTCTGCGCACTTTGGTCCCGGTCTGCGCCAGGCCTCCAACTGGGAGCGGCCCCGGGGAAGAGCTCTGCAAGATGGTGCAATACTGTAACGAGCGTTCTTAGAACTATAGAAATAGAGTAACGAGCGTTCTTCCCTCAAAAAAAAAAAAAAAAAAAAAAAACAGGGGAGTACTGAGCCATCTGTGGTCGTATATATGACCGTTTTATCTTGTTCGTTCAGTCCTGTTGTCAGCACTGCCCGATGTGTTGTTGTTGGTCAAAAACTATGTCTATCTTTGTTGTTACTCCTAGTTTGGGTCCAATTGGCAACTCTGTTTCGGTCAGTTGGGTTTGGTGGGTTGTCCAGTGAAACAATGATCATCAATCTATCCACTGATATATAATGATCATCTACCGAAAGATGTCTTTGCACTTTTGGACACCTGAAATAGTGTTTCTTTTGGGGGGAATAAAACAATGTGTCTCCCTCTTCCCCTCTATCTATCTGTCTATGTGACCATCTCTTTCACTCCCTTCCTGCCCTAAATCACGCTGGATTGCTGCCCCAGCTCGGCCAAAGCCAGAGAGAGAGATTTTGCCTTCTTTGTGTTTTTCATTTTTGCCCTTTGGCTCTCGTCGAGCAGGGCTGTAATAACGGTTTAATCTGGACCGATGAACTTTAGCTTAGTAGTTGTTAAGACTCTGTATGGTTTCATTCTGGTTAATGGAACCGGGGAGAGGCCTCCCTGTTTTTTCTTTAAAAAAAAGCCAGAGAAAGAAAGAAGAGGAAAGAGGTGGCTGCTTTATGTTGCATCGCTGTTGACGTCTCGGGCCGATTCTTATCTCCATGCGCTCTTCGTTATTCCAGCTCCCACATTAGAGCACACCTATTTCATTGCTTGGATTTTATGGCTCATGTTCCAATGTGTAAGTACGATCACTCGCTACCGGCCGTTTGCAAGTGGAAAACTTAAGTTGCTATCTTTACCTAATAGCAGTAGATAGTCCTAACTGATACGTACTCTCGTACATGTGTGTTTCAATTTATTGATCACATCATAAATTAAAAAAGGCGTTAATGTGTGCACACCTGTGTTGAAGCTGCATTGGTCGCCGTCATCATCTAGAGTTAGTTTGTCAGCCTGGGATCTGCTGTCGTGTCTTTCCTTAGAACTAGACAATTAGGGGTTGTTTGGTTCCCAGTCACAGTTTGCCAAGCTAAAATTTGGCAGCCATAGTTTGCCAAGCATGTGTTAGGTTTTTGCCACACTTTGGCTTGCCACACTTAATTACCCCTATGGCCCATTTGTCAAAAGATAATTTTTTTGCCAATTTTTGCCAAAGTTTGGCGTTCAATTTCTTAGCCACACTTGTATGACTTGCCATACTTGTGTGGCTAGCCACACTTTGGCTTGGCCACATTAGTCTTCAATCAAACAGGTCTTGTTCTTATGTCATGTATCCGCTGAAACATTGGAAATATTGTTTCTTTTTGTTGGGTGGAGGTGGGTGGGGGTGATTTATCCCCTCTCTCTCTCTGTCTCTCTCTGGCTGACTGCAGTAATAATTCTTACTCCCTCCATTCCATAATGTAGTGCCTATAGTTTTTTGTGAAAGTTAAATTTTGCCAACTTTGACCAAGTGTATAGAAAAAATTATCTACATCTACAATACCAAACATGTACATTCTAAAATATAGCTCACGATGTATTCAATGACGTGCATTTGGTATTCTAGATGTACCTACTTTTTTCTATAAATATGGTCAAAGTTTATAATGTTTGACTTATATAAAAATCTATAGGCACTACATTATGGCACTTCGGAGTATGTCATTTATACACACCGTCGCTGTGGCCCGGGCATCCCGCTGGCCCCTTGGCTGCGTCCGGCGAGAGATGGGGAACGCATGCATGCAAGACGCAGGAAAAAGCTGCTCGTCTCCTGCAGGTGCCGTTCCCAATGCGGGTATGTGGGCTTCCCATCGTGGTGACTGTCCGTGGACTGAGTTGCGGTATTTATTCTCCTACTGTATGCCCCTATTTCAAACGTAAGTACTCCACGGCCCCTTGAAAAACTTATGTATTTATTCTCCTACTGTATGGCCCTTGGCTGCGTCCGTGGACTGAGTTGCTGTATTTATTCTCCTACTGTATGACCATGGATGTATTTATTCTCCTACATCCACGGTCCCTTGAAAAACTTATTCCCACGTATATAACTATTAATAATATGACAGTGGGCATGAAATCATGATTATTAATTAACAACTAGTAAGCGTGCACGTGCCACGCATGTATAATTATCACATTCCAAATTCTGATGATATAGAAATCATTGTAATTTAAATGACCCTACAAATAATTATCACATTCTGGTTATAATCAGAATTTCCTAAGTGTCTATGTTGCAACATGATAATATCATAAGAATTTTTAATTGCATACACACCTGGTAAAATAAAACAGCTAAATAAAAATAATAACAAGATTACAATCTTATGGAAACACAATTATTTCAGTTTACAGACTTGTCAAAGCAGATAGTGGAAGCATAGTACCGTACATAAGCAAGCACATCAATTATCATAAGTTAGAACAATGAGTAAACCAGAGGAAGGGGTACAACTTCAAGGATGGGTGAACTCTTTGTAGC
Organism: Aegilops longissima; assembly: GCA_021605205.1. Lineage (NCBI taxonomy): Eukaryota > Viridiplantae > Streptophyta > Magnoliopsida > Poales > Poaceae > Aegilops > Aegilops longissima. The sequence continues at coordinate 31,204,716 of CM038682.1, forward strand.
AGCAGCAGCATCAGTTGTTTAGCAGCCACTGCAAGAGTTCAAACTGTCAACATGCGGTACCTCAGAGTGTCAAAATTGCAAGTGAACATGCAAGGTGTGATTAATCATCAGGATATAAAATGCATCAAGAGTATATTTTCTTCCGAGACATCCTTAAGAGGGAGAGAAAAGCAGAAAATTGTAGTTGTAGAATAGCTGCTAGAGGCATACCAAGGTTTCTAAACTCTTCAATTTGGAAAATTAATGCCTGCAGACAACAACTTTTTTTTAGATCAAAAGAATAGAAAAATGACACTACAAACCGGAAAGGAAGTAAGTCATCCTACCATTCAGTTGATACAGGACTATAAATACACAGACAACAAGCTACTATATTTTGTGCATCAGCAACACCACATGCTAGATACTACTCGTGGCTTAACGATGAGTTTAAATGATAAATTAGCTTTCGCTAGTTCCTTCTATAACTCACTGCCATTGATGTGTTTTATTTGCATTACAAAATAACGTGCAAATAGAGTCGAGATTAGGTACAACAATTATGCGACATGCAAGACATATAAATGATCTTCAGAAGTGCATAAAGATAGAAGAGTACAGTAACACTGAAGTCACACTTCTGCATAAGTGTATTTCAAATAAAAAAGTCACATACAGTACAAAAGCATTGAAGTAATACTTCTGCATAAGTATTTCAAATAGAAGGGCCTTCAGAGAATGTGCTGCTCGGAGTTTGGGTCTTCCTTCGGTTCCAAGTTCCTGCAATGTAACTAAATTTGCTGAATTTGCAGACAATTCAAGAATAGGGAAATATTTTTCAATGGGTCGATGAGCAAAAAATCGTTAAAGGAGCTAAACATGAGCTTAACCAGATTTTGCAAATAAATGCATCACACTACACAGATAAAAGGCAATCTCAGAACAGGTTAACACATGCATGAGCAGCAAATTAAATGAGAATAGTTGAACACCGTGGATGACAAAATTTAATTGGCCGAATGTTCAATGCCTAGAAGGAGAGAGAAGCTCTGAGTAATTAAGGACGTCATTAAAAAAGAGAACTGAAAATGTTCAATGCAAACTTTACTTGAATTAAAGGCAAACTTCAGCAAGAGAGAGAAGATGGAATAGATTCGTATAAGCATCTACTAAATGCACACAGAAAAGGGGATATTATGTAACTAACCATAAAAAATTTACGTGCAACATGTACTGACAAAGTTACGAGTTAATGTAGAATGATTCATCGAAGGAAAACAGGTTGATGCTCATTGGCGCCTTCAACTGTCACTGAAGAACTTCATAAAAACTAAATGTTTTCTACCACAGTGATGAAATTTCATATCGATAAGGAAACATAACTAAAAATAGAGTCGCACAAAAACCTCAATTGAACTTGTGAGAATTATGGGCTTCCATGTGCGCCCGTGCCCCCCCCCATGGCAGCAGCGACTTCCACGTGCGCCCGTGTCCCCTGCGGCGGCGGCGGCGGCTAGCGCGTCCTGGTGGCGGCGACAAATTTGACTCTCCCACAGCACCAGAGGCGGTGGCGGTGGTTCCCCAGTGGTTCCTTCACATTTTCACATCTACTAATAGCCTTCGCCTTGGCAGAAGTGAGGAAACGAGGAACCTATGTCAAAATATGGCAAATGCCCATAAGTAACATGGTCAAGTAAAGAAAATTTAAGCTAGGAACCTTCTACCACTCATTACTTATCACATTGCATGTCATCATAGAATGTTTTATCTTTCCAGAAAAGGCTGCTTGGTAGGAGTGAAAGATCGAGGATGTCGCCTAGAGGGGGGGGGGTGAATAGGCGCTTTAAAATAATTACGGTTTAGGCTTGAACAAATGCGGAATAAACCTAACGGTTAATTTGTCAAGCACAAAACCTAAAACAACTAGGCTCACCTATGTGCACCAACAACTTATGCTAAGCAAGATAAACAACTATGTGATAGCAAGATATATGACAAAGAACAATATGGCTATCACAAAGTAAAGTGCATAAGTAAAGGGGCTCGGGTAAGAGATAACCGAGGCACGCGGAGACGACGATGTATCCGAAGTTCACACCCTTGCGGATGCTAATCTCCGCTTGGAGCGGTGTGGAGGCACAATGCTCCCAAGAAGCCACTAGGGCCACCGTAATCTCCTCACGCCCTCGACAATGCAAGATGCCGTGATTCCACTAAGGGACCCTTGAGGCGGTCACCGAACCCGTACAAATGGCAACCCTTGGGGGCGGTCACCGAACCCGTACACTTTGGCAACCCTTGGGGGCGGTCACCGGAACCCGTCAAATTGCTCGGGGCGATCTCCACAACCTAATTGGAGACCCGACGCTTGCGGAGCTTTACACCACAATGATTGAGCTCGAACACTACTAACTGCCTAGGGCGCCCAAGCACCCAAGAGGAACAAGCTCAAGGGCACCAAGCACCCAAGAGTAATAAGCTTCTCAACTTGTAACTTCCACGTATCACCGTGGAGAACTCAAACCGATGCACCAAATGCAATGGCAAGGGCACACGGAGTGCCAAGTCCTTCTCTCTCAAATCCCACCAAAGCAACTAATGCTAGGGAGGAAAATGAGAGGAAGAACAAGAAGGAGAACACCAAGAACTCCAAGAACTAGATCCAAGGGGTTCCCCTCACATAGAGGAGAAAGTGATTGGTGGAAATGTGGATCTAGATCTCTCTCTCTTTTCCCCCAAAACTAGCAAGAATCCATGGAGGGATTGAGAGATAGCAAGCTCGGAGAAGGTCAACAATGGGGAAGAACACGAGCTCAAAGGATAAGGTTCAATGGGAAGAAGACCCCTTTATAGGAGGGGAAAATCCAACCGTTACCCCATGAACAGCCTCAGACAGAGCGGTACTACCGCTAGGGAAGGGCGGTACTACCGCTGAGGGCGGTACTACCGCTCCTACCAAGCGGTACTACTGCTGAAGAGAGGGCAGGCCATCAGCCCAGAGCGGTACTACAGCGGGAGTAGAGCGGTACTACCGCTCAGAGCGGTACTACCGCTTCTCGCCGCTCTTAGTGCCGCAAAACCCGACACGAGAAAACACGTTCGAGAATCGAGGCGAAGTAGCCCAGACGCACAGCGGTATTTCACGGCCTAAACTCCCAAGCGGTACTACTGTTCGGAGAGCGGTACTACCGCTTGAGCGGCATTATCGCTCCAAGAGCGGTACTACCGCTGAGGAGCTTAGGCGGTACTACCGCTGAGTGTCCTGACTACTACTGGCACCAAACTTAAGACAAAGAAAGCTCCAGAAAACCAGAACTGCCATAACTTCTACATATGAGCTCCGAATTGAGCAAACTCAAGCTTGTTTGAAACAAGACGACGAGTAGCATCAAAACAGCTGCTGCAGGCCGCTGCACAACATGCTTAGCAAACAAAGGAGTGAGACCTCCAACCGAGAAGAACCGGCATACCCTCCAACATCGAAAACATCATAGAAGATGCATGAGAACTCCGTTTTCGATGAACTCGAGCTTGTCATAAAAACGACCATAAGCTCCAAATCTCACAAGGAGAAGAACCAAACAAGAACCAATAAAGATGAAGCAAGGATGCAATGGTTTGAGCTCTCTACGAACGATACGATCAAGCAACTCATCGAGAGCCCCCCTTGATAGTACGGCTATCGATCCTATAACCCGGTCTACCACAACTACCATGAGACCGGTAAAATAGAAAACCTATCAAGGGCAAACCTTTGCCTTGCACATGGTCCACTTGAGCTAGATGATGACGATCTTGACTCCTCAAGTTGGACCACCTTTCTTGATTGCGTTGGCTCGAAGAAGACTAGTTGATTGCTCCCCATACTCTCTTGTGGGTGAGCCTCTCTTCGCTCATCTTCACAAGTCCATTGTCACCACAATGGACGGCAAGCTTCAAGCACTTGATCTCTTCGTGATGCATCACTTGAACTTGCACACTGCAACCTAACCCCACAAAGAACTCTCACGAAGACATGGGTTAGCACACAAAGCGTAATGAACAATGCTTACCATACCATGGGATCACTTGATCCCTCTCGGTACATCTTCTACGCTTTGTGAGTTGATCAACTTGATTCACTCTTGACTTAGTCTTGATCAACCTTGAATCTTTCCAACTCTCTTCGTTTGGATGATGTCTTGAAGGTAAACATGAGTGATCACACAATCTTCTTCTTCAAGACATGCTTGCAATAAGCTCAACACTCACATGACCAATCTTTGGATAATTCCTTAATAGCACCTTGGTCAGCACATAAACTCCTTGAAACCAACACATGGACTTCAAGAAAAGCCTATGGACAAATCCTTCAAATATAACTCAATGCAACCATTAGTCCATAGAGAATGTCATCAATTACCAAAACCACACATGGGGGCACCGCATGTCCTTTCAAGGAGGACTATTACGTCATACCGCATTTGCTAAGTAATATTTTATCGAGAAGTGCTTGCTAAATATTTCATACAAGCTGATTCTCTCCTAGAAGCTCAGCAAAAGTGTCATTTTGTAAATCATAATCCCTTCACGTCAACAAGTACAGGAAGAACTAACATAAATGAACCATGCTTCATCTATAGAGGAAAAATGGATAAATCACACAAGGGAAAGCGTAGCACCAGACACTCGATCTAGACCTGACCGTTCTAATTTCTAACCACAATTATAAGCACCCTCAACCACTGTAATATTTGTTATTTCTCAAATTGCAGTTTCTTACTACTCAGTGTCCCCCAATTCGCCTGAAACTAAATTATTGCCTCCCATAGTGTAACAAGACATCACCAAATACACACACCGGAGACTGGAATCATCGGCTACCATGCATCCAATCCAGGGGTGCGTGGTAGGGCTTGGGGAGATGAGAGGGTGTATGAATTCTTGCTCTGCATCAGATGAGATGTAGAGGACCTCGAGCGGGGATGCCACTGGGAACCAATTTTGGGCGTCGGCGCACAGGAGCACAAATGGGCGATGAGCCTCAACAGCAGCATCACCCTGAGAAGCGGCGGCGGCGGCTGCGTCCTGCGTCCTTGCCAGATGGGATGGCTCCCGTGTCATCGGAAGCGGGGTGTGGCACCCTCGGCGGTTCACGAATCACCGGCACTCCCGCGGCGTCCCCTGAAGGTGTGGGAGGTGGCTGTTGGAAATATGAGCAAATTACTACGAGAATTAATCCGAATAAATAGGAAATAGATCATGACAGCAATAGCAGAGATTAAACTAATCATGCGAACTAGCATAGCAAGATGAACATATCACATCTAGGGCACATATAGAAACATGAATTCTACCACGATCTCGAACAGGAAGGATAGAATCACATACGGTGCAGCGGGAGCAGCACCGCCGGCGTTGACGTTGTCGCCCATGTCGTCGAGGATGAGGTTGCCGAGGTCGGGAAAGAAGTAAATCGTTCGCGAAGTCGTCGCTGCCAGTGATCGTGAAAAGCGCTCCCCAAAACTCGATCGCCCCTCTCCCGTCTGACAGGATCACGAGGCGGGGTTAGGAGGCTCTTGTCCCTTCTCCGGTGCACGCCGAAAGGAGGATGGAGAAGACTTGCTTGGCGGCGCAATGATCTGGAGCGCTGGTGAGAAACCATACGAAGCGGCAGCGGCTAGGGTAGAATATAGACAACGTGCATAGCTCCGTCCTCGGCTCGGCTCAATCCCGCAACCCGCGGCGTGGCGTGGCGTGGCGTGGCGTGGCGAGGCGAGCGAGGAGGAGGAGCGCGCGTGTAGGTCTCCTCTTCTCATGCTCATACAAGTGGTAGAAGAGCTCACCTTATAAAAAGGTGCAACTCTCTCTCAACTTATGAGGTGGGACTAAACTTTAGCCTCACTCACTCCACTCACATGTGTGCATGAATGGGCCAAGAGAATTTCAGAATTTTTAGTTGGGCTTTGGGCCAAAAGCCCACTAGCAAATTCCAACAGTGACGACCCTCATGTGGCTCAATCGACGACGGGAACGAAGAAGGAACGCCGGGCAGATCGCGCTGGGCAGGGAAGCGTGTGGTGGGCGGCGGGGCAGAAAGCGAGAGGCAGAGTCCTCGGCTCCTCGTCGCCATGCCGAGTGGAGGCCGGTGGTGCTGATTTTTGTTGGGAGATATGGATCGGGTCCAAGAGGTTGAGGTTACGGACATGTCAATCTGTGCCAATATCCGATTAGTTTCCTAATAAGACACTATCATGATTAGTTTCCTAATAAGACGCGATGGTGATTATAGTTTCCTAATTGATCAGGCGTGGATTTACCCTCTACGGTGAAACACGGTCAGTCAATATAAATTGTTAAGTGCACACAGAGAATTGATTAAATTAAGGCTAGCCATTAGATTGAGTTTAGGGGTTCTAATCATGCGGTGATAGTGATTTCGTGTACGTTTTATGGGATGCATGTAAGAACGTTTTTATTTGATTGTTTAATAGTAGTAGTGAAGAATCCAAACATTTGAGTGGATGAAAGTGAACTCCAAGATAAACATTCGAATTGAATACTCCCAAAACCAAGCCTTGCATGGCAGTTACAACCAGTGGCGGAGCTAGCCCGTGAATGCAGCCCGGGCAAGAGTTAACTGTGATAGTTTGAGCTGCCATCTGCCCAAAGAAAATTTGCTTCCAACGGTTGATTAACACTAGCGCTTAGAAGTAAATTTGTGGACTAACCCGGGCAGCTGCCCGGGGTCGCCGGGAGGTGGCTCCGCCACTGGTTACAACATTCATTGTCGTGAGACAACATCCAACCGCACGCCATGCATGGCACTGGCAGTGGGCATGGACAGGTTCACCTTCCTCTTCAGCTACGGACCGTCTGACAACTGGGGCCTGTGGTTTCCATGGTCCGTTGGTCCCAGCTCCCAGCTGCAGCGTCCTTCGGTTACAAAGGTCGCTGACTCTCTCTTCAAACTGGTACACTGCACAGTTACCGCTTTCCCAGACGCCGTCACACGTTCAGTGATCGGTGTAGCCGGTTTCTGACTCGCCCGTTTCCCCTATTTCTGCGGGTGCAGGGCCAGCACTCTTGTGAGATACGGCCTGTATTTCCCGCTGGCCTGCTTGGTTCCTGTTCGACTCTTCCGGTTCGGTCCATGGATCTTTGTGTTTAGATCCTTGCTCCTTTGACGTTTTTGCAAGCATGGTCGATTAAGTTCAAACATTGTAGGAGGAGTTTGCGGTGACGCCAACGATACTTTTTTTTTCAACATAGCGAGTTGGGTACTTCTAGTGTGCAAAATACTGCGGCAAAATACTCCCAACACCATTCCTTGCATAGCAATACAGCCAGAGGCGAAGGACGGGAAAAAAATTAAGGTCCGACAAACTCGCAAAGATGCACGGCCGCACTGCGCCTGCTGGCCGTGGTGTGAAGGATGCGAAGCAGCCGCCGCTCGCTGCACCTAAGTCTAGGCTGCTCGGTGCACCAATGCGCCTTGCGCGGGAGCGCCCTGTCGCCCCACTTACTCAACGCCCACCACAGGCCACAGCCGCCGTCGTTCGCCACTCCGCCTCGTCATGGCCAGCCGCTGCCGCGCGCTAGGGTTGCTGTGTGCTGCTTGCGTGTGCGTCTCTGTCTGAGCTGGGGAGCTGGTTCTCGATCGGTTCGTTGAGAAAGAGAATTTTTTTAGAAGATTGAGAGCGAGAGCTTTTTTTGTTGAGACAATTGAGAGCCGGAGTTTTTTTTTGTTGAGACAATTGAGAGCGTGAAGTGTAAATGGGCCAACTGCTTCTGAATGCTGTGTATATATGTGGCCCAACATTCAACTATCTGATTGGCCAATCCAGCGAACGGCGTCTCCCTTTAGCGATTTTTTTCCACCGACGAGATTCAGCGTAGGCAACCGAGAGAAGTGTGTGCAGGTACTATAAAAATATTTTTGCACCAACACAAGATATGCCACCTGCCAGACCTTGCCCATACATCATTGTCGCGGCAGCATAATCATTGTCGCGGGACAACATCCAACCGCACAGCCTGCATCATGCATGCCATGAGCACGAACCACGAGTTGAGAGATGCACAGCTTCACGTTCCTCTTCAGCTAGTACGTATTGGCTGACTGGTGGGACCCGTGGTTTCCATGGTTCGCTTGGTCCCAGCTGCAGCGTCCTTTGGCTACATGGTGGCTCTGTATGGGGCTATCTATCGTCTCTCTTGGTCCCAGCTGCTGCAGGCCGCTGCACAACATGCAGGCTCCGGCAAAATTTCGTGTTTTGTCCCTCACCAGTAAAAAAAGGGTCAAATGTGAGACACATTAGTCCGGTTTATATGTAACCGCATTAATGTGGCCATTAATCTTGATCCAACGGCCAATAGCCGAGGAGCTCTTTAAGACTTGGGTTAGTGGCAAACCTTTAACACCTGGTTCGTCTTGGTGAACCCAGATTAATGAAAGTGATGGCAGGATATTATTAGAATGGGGCCCTTCCAAGCTTTTTTAATCTTGGTTAAAGACGAACCCAGCATTAAATGTCGCCCTATATAAATCCTTCATCCACCGCACTCTGTTCTTCCCCTTTCCCTCTCCCTCTCCTCTGTTCTTCCCTTATTCCTCTCGAGTTCATCACAAAATTTGCCCCAAATTTGTCAAGATTTGAGCCCTCATCCATTCAAATGATCACCAAGGTTAGCAACTTTGTCCTTTCATCTCTCATTGCTAGATTAGCTCTTGCATTGGTTTATATAGTGATTAATTGTGGGTTTTAGTAATTTGGGAGGAATTATATGTGGTAGTATTTGATTTATATGCAATTTGAGGTCAAAATAACACTTAGTTTGCATATGTAGGTGTGGTTTACTTAGTGCCTTCTAAATCTCTGTCGTAACCACCGTCGATCGCCTCTGCACCGTCCGTCACACCGGCACCACCTTGTGGTGAGCCTCTTGTTCCATGAAATTTTATATAAAAAATTGATGTTTGTGTGATTTGGATATATAGTTACTCGTATAATAATTATCTTACCCGTACGTTGTTTGTTATACATAGTGCCATGGTTTTGATATCCGTCCCCATCGGCCCTCGTCCTTGTTATGATTCGGATGTGGTATATTCTCTTTTAGAACTATTTGTTGCATTTCGTGTTTATGACAAATTATGCCCATCAAGTTGACATAGATATTTTTATCTAGGAGGTATGTGAACCGGAAATTCTAACCGACCCTATTGTCGAGAGGTTAAATTTAGTTGAAAGAGAAAAGGAGTACTTGAAAGAAAAATTGAAAAGAATTGAGGGGGAGAAGATGGAATTGGAGTTGCATGTTGCCGATGTAAATCGATGATCACAAGATCAAGATGGAGAAAATGCGCTTGAAGATTAGAAAGATTAGAAAATATGCCATCGATAGTGAGGCTTGGTATCATTATGTTGTTGGATCAATTGTTACCTTAGTTGCGATCTTGATCGCATTTGTTGTTGCATTTAAATGCTTTAGCTAGAGAGTTATTTGTTTGTTGCATTTAAGTGTTGTATGAACTTTATGTATGAACTTGTATTAATTTGGTCTATTCGGTGTTGTGTAATGAAGATGAGCCGACAATGGATGTACGATGACCGATGCTCTCCCGATTCGTTGAGGGCGCATACTTTTACGCTTGGCTGAGGCAAACAAGCGGGCGGATGGTTTTATGCCTTGTCCATGTGCTGGCTGTAAGAATGGTCGCAATTACTCTACGCCAAGAACCATTCACGCCCACTGTTTGAGTCCGGTTTCATGCCCCACTATAATGTTTGGACCAAGCATGGAGAAAGAGGGGTTATGATGGAAGACAATGAAGAAGAAGAGGACGACGACAGCTATCCCGCCATGGGTTCCCTGAATACGATGATACAACAATGGGGAAGAAGCTGAGCCGGTAATGCGGAAGAAGTGGGCGGCAATGCGGAAGAAGTCGGGCCGGCAATGCGGAAGAAGTGAAGAAGAGGCATCGATGAGCCCGTTGATGATCTAGGTCGGGCCATTGCCGATGAAAAGAGAAACTAGCATAAGTGATTTGGAGAAGAAGAAGTTGCAGCGCATGTTAGAGGATCACAAAAATTATTGTACCCAATTGCGAGGTGACAAGAAAAAGCTGGGCACCACACTGGAATTGCTGCAATGGAAGGCAGAGAATGGTGTATCGACAAGGATTTGGAAAGTTCTTGGTAATGATAAAGGATATGCTTCCAAAGGACAAACGAATTGCCCGAGAGTACGACTGAAGTTAAAGAAGGCTGTCGCCCTCTAGGGTTAGAGGTGCGTAAGATACATGCATGCCCTAATGATTGCATCCTCTACCGCGGTGAGTACGAGGATTTGAACGCTTGCCGGTATGTGGTGAATTGCGCTATAAGATCAGCCGCGATGAGCATGGTGATGTCGAGGGCGTAGCGCCCAGAAGAAGATTCTGCCAAGGTGATGTGGTATTCTCCTATAATACCACGGTTGAAACGTTGTTCCAAAAAAGAGCATGCCAAGGCGATGCGATGGCACGAAGAAGACCGTAAGAAAGACGGAAAGTTGAGAGTACCGGTGACGGGTCGCAGTGGAGAAAAATCAAAAAAAAGTACGGGAAGGAGTTTGCGAGATGACGCAAGGAGTGTATGGTTTGGTCTAAGCGCAGATGGCATTAATCCTTTTGGGGAGCAGAGCAGCAACCATAGCACTGGCACGTGACTCTATGTTTGTATAACCTTCCTCCTTGGTTGTGCATGAAGCGGAAGTTCATTATGATGCGGTGCTCATCCAAGGCCCTAAGCAACCCGCAACGACATTGATGTGTACCTAAGGCCATTAGTTGAAGAACTCTTACAAGCGTGGAATGGAACAGGTGTACGTGCGTGGGATGAGCACATGGGGAAGAATTTGACCTAAAGGCGTTGTTGTTCGTGACCATCAATGATTGGCCTGCTCTCAAGAACCTTTCGTGACAGACAAACAAGGGATACCGCGGATGCACGCACGGTTTGGATGATATCGACGAGATATATTTGAATAGTTGTATGAAGAATGTGTACAGGACATCGTCGATTTCTTCCGAAAGGCATCCCGAAGAAAGAAAGGCAAGGATTTCAAAGGTGAGGCGGATCACCGGACGAAGCCTTGCCACCGCTTGGTGCTGATGTACATGATATGGTCAAGGATTTGAAGGTGATATTTGGAAAGGGTCTGGCGGACAACCTGTTCCAAAGGACGCCGACGGACGCGCACCCATGTGGAAGAAGAAATCTATATTTTGGGACCTGCCATATTGGAAAGACCTAGAGGTCCGCTCCGCAATCGACGTGATGCACGTGACGAAGAATCTTTGCGTGACCCTGCTTGGCTTCTTGGGCGTGTATGGGAAGACAAAAGATACACCGAGGCACGGAGGACTAGCAACGATGCACGGAGAAGACGACATATATCGTGGTCATGCAAGCTACGCTCTTACCAAAGAAGAGAAGGAAATCTTCTTTGAATGCCTGCTCGATATTAAGGTACCGTCGGCTTCGTCGAATATAAAGGGAATAATAAACATGGCAGAGAAAAGTTCCGAACCTAAAGTCTCATGACTGCCACGTGATTATAACGCAACCGCTTCCGGTTGCATTGAGGGGCTTCTACCGAAAACGCTCGATTAGCCATTGTGAAGCTATGTGCATTTCTCAATGCAATCTCTCGAAGGTAATCGCCAGAAATCATACCAAGGTTACTGTAATGATTTGGTGCAATGTCTTGTCGGTTTCGAGTTGGTGTTCCCACCATCCTTCTTCAACATCATGACGCACGCCCTAGTTCACCTATCTTGAAGAGATTAACGTTTTGGGTCCTGTATTTCTACACAATATGTTCCCTTTGAGAGGTTCATGGGAGTCTTAAAGAAATATGTTCATAACCGTGCTAGGACAGAAGGAAGCATCTCCAAGGGCCATCAAAATGAGGAGGTCATTGAGTTTTGTATTGACTTTATTCCTGACCTTAAGCCGATTGGTGTTCTGAATCATGCATAAGGGCAGGATCGATGGAAAAGGCACGCTAGGAGGGGAACAAATAATATGTATGGACGGACATTCTCTCTTTGAAGCACATTACAGTTCTATAGAATTCCGCCTTGGTGGCTCCGATATGGATGAACACAAGAATTTGCTACGCCCAAACACCGAGCGGTCTCGATGACCGGATTACACGTGAACAAACCAGAGTTTCGCCACTGGTTGCGACACGCACCATGCATTACACCTCTATTGAAGATGACCTGTACTTGCTGTTCCAGTTACCATCTTGAATATAATGACTTCAAAGGGTACGAGATAAATGGTAATACATTTTACACGATCGCCCAAGATAAGAAGAGCACCAACCAAAACAGTGGTGTCCGTTTTGATGCGTAAACCAAGACGGAAATGAAACATATTATGGTTATATACAGGACATATGGGAACTTGACTATCGACGTGGTTTAAAGGTCCCTTTGTTTCGTGCAAATGGGTCAATATGACACGAGGCGGGTAACGGAAGACCCGCAGACGGAATGACAACAAGTGGATCTCAACAATCTTGCGTATGCAGACGAACCATTCGTCCTAGCCAATGATGTGGCACAGGTTTTCTATGTGAAGGACATGTCTACCAAGCCAAGAAAAGAAAAGATAAGGAAGCGAATGCATCGTACGATGAGCCAAAGCGGCACATAGTTCTTTACGGGAAGAGAAACATCGTGGGAGTGGATGACAAGACAGACAAGTCGGAAGATTATGAAAATTTGATGAAATTTCTCCATTCACAGTGAATATTGACCCGAGCATCCCGTTAAATGATGAAGATTTTCCATGGTTACGGCGCAAAGGGACACACGCGAAGAAAAAGTTTCACACCCAAAGATCTGGGATGTGACCGGCTTCACTATCATCACTTTCTTCTGTGTTTCACACCCAGAGGGGAATCTCTGTAATAGTTAGGGTAGTTATGTGTTTTGGCATTTAAAACGTGAAGAAATTTTATGTGCAAACAAATTCTTTCATGCCTTTACTGATTTTTAAAGTTAAATTATTCACAAACTAGTGATTCACACTAATTTCAAATAATTCAAAATTTAAACTATTCAAATTTAAAAACTACGGGCACTAACAGAAAGTTTGTAATTTTTTGTAACTAAAGCAAAAATATTCACAAAGAAACTCTAAATACACAAAAAAAACAAGACAAATAAATAAAGCAAAAAAATAAATAAAAAAAGCCCGCCTACTAGGCCAGAGCGGCCTGCATACGACTAGAAACCCAACCTGTTGTTGGGCCAGGATGCAGGCCCAAAAAGGCAAGTGGGCCACAGGCAGCAAAGAACACGAGGCCCAAGAGGCCTGCTTTGGAGAGGAGCTCGAAAGAGCGACCGCACGGGGTTTATAAACCAGTCAGATCGCCCCTCGGCTAGCGAGGTTGGACTAAACTTGTCGCACCGCACTGCGCTAATAAGCCCCCTTTAGTACCGGCTCGTGGCACAAACCGGTACTAAAGGGGAGCCTTTAGTACCGGTTTGTGCCACCACCCGTACTAAAGGGGGTCGCTTCCCGCTTGGCTGGCCAAACAGATTTTAGTACCGGTTGGTGGCTCCAACCGTACTAAAGGTGCCTTCTATATATACAACACTTCAAAAATTTCATTCTCCTCTGCTTCTTCCTCTGCTTCCCCATTGAACCGCTTCGCCCGATCGATCGACCGTCATCGACCCGTCGCCGTCGCCGCTTCGTCGCTGCCGCCACCCGCCGCCGTCGCCGCCGCTTCGTCCCCGTCGTCGCCGCCGCTTCGTCCCCGTCGCCGCCTTCGTCTCCATCGCCGCCTGGCCCGTCCCGTCGCGCCGCCCCTGCGTCGCCGCCCCAGCGTCACGCCTGCCCGTCGCTGCCCCCGGCCGTCGCCTCGCCGTCGCCGTCGCCCCGCTGTGAGCTCTCCCCCTCTAACCCCTCTCCCTCACCCTCGGCGGCCACCATGGGCACCGCCCCTCCCCGAGCCCATACACACACACACACAAGCATGATGAACACACACACACATACACGTATATATGTATGAATGCATGTATATATTAGTATATACGTATTTTGTATGTTTAATTAGTTTAGATTTTTTAGATTATTGTTTTTTTCACTAGTATATATGTATGAATGCATGTTAGATGGATATAATTAGTGTCTAATTAGTATGGAATTTTTTTATATAATGTTGTTTTTCTGTTTTTTAATGGATGTATAGAAATTGTTTTTTCTGTTTTTAGTGTTAGATGCTTAATTAGTATGAAATAGTATATAGATTTTTGAAATAGTAGAAATGTTAGAAATTTTAGTTATCAAAATCCAATCATTAAAAAATATTACTTTTATGGGCATATAGCTAGTATTTGTTCTCGACGATGCCCGCCCGCATCTCGCCGTCGACCCGTCTGACGACGTCCAGCCGACCCATGTCCGGATGGGCTCCACTGGCTGGCTTTGGGAGGTGCTGCTCGAGAGGCGCGCCACTGGATGAGGAACCCGCCCGGGTCCCGTCGTCGACCCGATCTCGTTTGGTGGCGTTCGCGTGGGCCAGTTTCGGTGCGGAGGGACCCGCCCGCCGGAGGAGGTACGTCGCCGTGTCGAGGAGGAGGACGAGCACGCCCATCGCTACATGGTTGCGTTAGAGGGCGGCAGTTCTCCTATACCGGCAAGATCTTCGTGGATCTCATTTCAGCTATGATCCTGTGAGGGTTCCTTCTCTTTGGGTGTCCACCGCCCATGACGCAGAACCGCGAGTGTCCTAGATTCTTCTGTAGTATTCGATCTTTAATTAGCTAGCCCGCTGATGTACTATTCAATATTATATATTATTCGAGACGATGTATTCGAGATTATATCTATTATTCTAGACAAAGTATTCGAGATTATATCTATTATTCGAGATGATGTAATTTGAATACTAAATTGTTTTATATTTCTTTTGAATTAGTTAAATAAAAGCTATGACAGATAATACCGACAGAGAGAGGAGAACAGACCATGTTCGATATGATACGTGAGGCAGATGATAATCGAATGAAGAAGATTATGACGGTTCAATTTCTAAACAACACCGGAGAGGGTGATATGATATTCGATCGCGACGACCGACTTGATGAAGTCATGAACTACGATTATGACGATGACGAAGAACATGTTGATCCTGAAACAACAAAGACCGCGAGATATATATATTTATATAAGCAGGTATCTGGTGATCATCACATGTTTTAAATGACTTGAAGATATATTAACGAATCGATCTTTGTTCTTTCAGCCATCCGGATCGAGCAAATCTTCGTGCAAAAGGACTAAACGAGGCCCGAACAAAAAGTTGAAGGAGGGCGAAAGTACAATATCGAGGCGATCAGACCTAATGGCGAACCATTAGCGCCTAAGAAGATTGCGGACAAGTTCATTCGTCGGTGCGGAGTTCTTGTGAAGGACCAACTCCGATCTCCCTTCAAGAATGGAGAGAGCCAGCAAAAGACAAAGGACAAAAGGCAAAGAGGACGCTGCTCCACGCCCAGATGTTACTTTTGTCGACAAGAATCAAAAAGATCTGCTTTGGGATACTCTCATGGAACATTTCACCCTACCGATCATTTCACGAAGCAGATGTGCAGAAAGTCAAGGACGCTGCTCTTAGGAAGATGGCGGTTGCATTCAAGAACCACAAGAATCGTGAATGGGACAAGTACGTCAAGGGAGGAAGGAAGATTCCAGTATTCGAGGGAACACTAGAGAACCAACGTGCTCATTGGGACGATTTCGTGAAATTCAAGGATTCGGAATTAGCTAAGGAACGGTAGAGAATAAACAAGAAAAATGCGGGAAAACCATTCCCCAGCTGGGAGAACAGGCGGCGCAATCGATCCCCTCGCTTGTTGTGCCAACAACACGTGACAGTACGCGCGCCCAATATTATTATGGGCAAACAGTTTACGTTCCTGAGGTGGGCAATGTGGTAATAACGGAGGACCATATAATGCAGGCTGAAGTTCTCAAAATCACTGTTGGACAACCGCGAGATCGAGTCCATGCTCGTGCTTAGAGAGGATGAAATAAAACGGAAATATGTCCAGGGCCAACCTTTGGTCGAGCTGCACAAGGTCAAGAACCTCCCAACGAGAATGTATGAATTGCATCAATGGTACATGGACATTACCAAGATTTCGATCGATTGTCCTCATGGTGAATGTCAAGGTGGAGCATTACTTCCATGAGAAAGCTGTGTCCGTTGAGTATTCGAACTGTTTCAGTTATACAATCAAGACGCACTCGACAAATCTATAAATCGGTTGCTATTGTCCGTAAGTGATTTCTTTCTGTAATTTAAGTCTCAAGCTAGCTGTACTGATCCTTTTGATCAATCATTACCTGTAATTATCCTCACTATATTCTTTTTCGTGTTATTATATGCAGGATGAAGATATATGAAATGAGAAAAGGTGGACGCTTTGGCATTGGGTTCATTGACCCAAACACCGTTAATGAATACACATGGAAACTAAATCCACGTTATCAAAAGGACGTGAGGACAACATGCTAGAGTTCTTGAAGCGCCTCAAATACAATGAAGATATACTACTTCCTTACAACTTCCAAAGTGAGTCACACTGTCTTGTACTACAAATTCTCTGTTTTTGCCTACTAGCTAGCTACATGTTTTTGCTTTACATATGCCCGCTTAATTAAGACATGCAAACGTGTGTGCATGCAGATTTCACTGGGTCTTGTGTATCATTAAAGTTGACGCCGGAACAGTTGAAATACTGGACTCACTACTCAAAGAAAAAACTGACTATAACATCTTGTTTGGGATAGTCAACAGGTAATTTCAATCATTATCTCGGCCTATTTAGTTCGTCATTTTTCATGATATGAACTATTTAATAACCCCTTTATTCATTTTCTTCGTCGGCGGGCAGGGCTTGGGCAAGGTTCATCAGCGTGACCCCAGGAGTATGGAAACAAAAGCTTAAATGGTTTCGACCCAAGGTAAGTAATTAAGTAGTACCAGCTAGCTAGCTAGCTGCCATCTCTTTAATTATCATGCTTGATTAATTATTATCTGATCAAATTTCATTCTCAGAAGGCCCTCAAGCAGGCTCGGGGACTGATCTGTGTGCATTCTGCTTTTATAGAACATTCGCATGATGGCGTCCAAAGGAGCAGATCTCAAAGACAGAATGGGTACGCTTGTCAAAACACTATTCACAATTTTTACACTATTATCGATATCTAGTCACACAACTAATACACATGCATATTGATCTCCTTCTTAACAGTTCACAGAGAAAGGGAGAAGCTCCTAGAAACGGAGCGTGAGAAGCACTTCAAGAGGAAATAGCGGGATTTTGCTCGACCAGGTCATAAATCCCAAGGAGAATACTATTACCCGCCATCGCCCCCATCGTGTTCAAGGCACCAATTAGGCTAATGCCACTGGCTCAAGGCAACATGCATATGTAGGAGAAATTGTATATAGCTATACATGTGTGTATGTGTGAATTAATTAATATGATGGTTTGTGAGACATTGATGACATATATATATATGCATGATTGGTTCTACTAAAATTTTATATATATATATATATATATATATATATATATATATATATATAACGTGTACAATGTGTAGTATCGTAAAATACCAGCAAACTAAAAAGAATTAAATTGATAACACAAATTTAATTGAAAAATAAAAATAAAACAAAATCCATTAAACATTTAGTACCGGTTGGTGTTACCAACCGGTACTAAAGGGCTCCGCCCCGGAGCTGCCTCGTACACGTGGTTGGCCTTTAGCACCGGTTCGTCTTTGAACGGTACTAAATGGGGGGCTTTAGTGACCACACTTTAGTGTCGATTGTGGAACCGGCACTAAAGGGCTTTACGAACCGGTGCTATTGCTCGGTTCTGCACTAGTGCCTTTTTTCAAACCTATTCAAGATCTGACCCTAGTTTAATTTTTTTTTAGATCTGACCCTTTTGCTACCGCCAGGGACCATGGCAGTAGGATACAACAGCCTACCGCCAAGGCCCCTGGCGGTAGGATTTCATACCCTACCGCCAAAAACCTCCTAAGTATTGAACACAAGATGCGTGCTGTGCCTACCGCCAAGCACCTTGGCGGTAGGGTTGTAAGCTACCGCCACTGCTTACGTTTAGCGATGTTTCCTACCGCCAAAGTCTCCGGCGGTAGGTTGTTATACCTCACCGCCATGGTCTCTGGCGGTAGCAAAAGGGTCAGATCTCGAAATTTTTTCAAACTAGAGTCAGATCTCGAATAGGTTTCAGAAAAGGGTCAAAACACGAAATTTAGCCGCAGGCTCCTACTCTACCGGGTTAGCTGCCCAGCCGCTGCTGCGCCAGACGGAGTATAATTCGAATGGACATAGAGCCGTCTGTTTCTTGCATGCATGCTCTTCTTTCTATGGATGCAGTGCAGGGCCAGTACTGCACAGTGCAGTTGCTGACTGCCAGAGCTCAGACGTGAGAGACACGAGGGAGATACGGCCGGCGTGGTGTTCCTTGTTCGACTCTTCAGCTTCGATCCATGGAGCTTTGTTTCAGATCGTTGCTCCTTTTGCTCGGTTATTGCAAGCACGGGCAATTCAAGTTGAGACATTGTCGGAGGAGTTTGAGGTGACGCCGACGGTACGTTTCCTTCACACATTGTAGCGAGTTGGGTACCCGCAATGTTCAAAATACAGCGGCAAAATAACACTATTGATTTTTGGACTAAATCTGTGTCAGAAGAGAACTTCTGTGCACCATCACAACAGTGTTGCGTTGGGTACCAGCAATGTCCAAGATACTGCGGTAAAAAAAAGGACAGATTTTTGGCCTATACGGCTTGGGGCTGTGCACCATCAGAACACTGTTCTCAAGTGGTTCACCGGTTGGTCCACCAGATCTATTCCAGCTAGAAGACGTGGCAAATCAACGTGCTGTTCACCAGGTGGTCCACTGGCACAGTGCACAGTGCACAAAGGCGATTCGATTGCACGTACGCTTGCCACTATTGGTACGGCCCACCAACAATTTCGCATGGTCCTGTTAACCCATTCTTCATATAATTTCATGTGCGTACGGTAGCAAACTTCACGTGCGTATGCTGGCAGGCATGCCATTTACTCTCTCCGTTTTTTACTAACTTAGTACAAAGTTGAGTCATCTATTTTAAAACAGAGAAAGTAGCAAACTCCACGTCCTTATGGTCATGAGAACGTGCACGGACAAGTCCAGTAATGGCACGTATTGCTGAGATCAAGAGAGCCCTAGAAATCAAATGTATTTTGTTTATGTAAGCTGAGAGCCACGTGCAAGTGCGGAAGTGATACTCCTTGTGTCGTAAAATGCAAATCTAGACCGCCCAAAACAATGATCAGGGCAACTCCAATGCACGACCCAAATGATCCGGTCACGTCCGTTTAAGGATAAAATGGACACAAAATGCAGCCTAACGCGCGGTTGTAAATGGACAACCGTTCGTTTTTTGTCCGCTTTTAATCCATTCTCGGACTAACTTTGAGCCGCATTTGCGTCCAAACAGACACGTATGGACAAACGGGACGCGCCCCTAGCTTCCCCCGCGCCCCCATCGGGGACACAACCATATTTTCTCTTCCCATGCCCTCCCTACACCCTCCAACCCCTCCCCACGCCATTGCCGCCACCACCCCGTCTGTACCCCCATTTTCCCGCCCGTCTCGCCTTCCTTCAAGGCCGTCCGAACCATGACCACACTATGCCATAGCCGGCCCACGCCCGCGTTTTGGAGGAGCTCTTTGTCAGCGTTCGTGGTTCTTTATGTTGCCAGTGGGAGAGAAGCTATGGCCGCCAGCGCCGCCCATCGACTCCACCAACTCCGCGCAGGCGCTGCAAAGCCGCAAGGCGCCCACCCGCCTAGACCAACCTTGCTTTGCTGCCTGCGAGGGGAGCTCAGCAAGATCTTTCCGGCCGCATCGCCACCACGACCGCAAGGTGTTCGACGCTTTGCTCACAAGGTACCATGGATAGCGGGGATGAGTATTTCTTTCACAACTTCATTTGTTCATCGGATGGTTCGTCCTCGGATTGCGAAGAACTTGTGGTGGCTGCATTGGTCGTCCTTGACCACATTGGTAGACAACGGCCTCGGTTTTGGGGATCAATCTCGGGGCATGCTCCGTCCTTGAACCGCAATAGGGAGAGCGAGCAAGCCCTACTCTATGCCGATTACTTTGAGAATGCCTCACTCTTCAAAACACATCAATTTCGTCGCTGCTTCCAAATGAGGAGACATGTGTTCAATCGTATTCGGGAGGGAGTGGTAGGATATGACCCATACTTTGAGTGCAAAGAGGATGCCCTTGGCAAGCTTGGCTTCTCTTCTTACCAGAAATGCACTGCGACTATTCGCATGCTTGCATATGGAATTCTTGGTGATCTTGTCGATGAGTACGTGCGTATGAGTGAGTCCACATGTCGCCTCTCAATGTATACTTTCTACAAGGCCGTTCTGGCAGTGTTCGGCCCTGAGTACCTGAGAGAGTTAACTGCCGCTGATATAGAGAGGTTGTTGGCGATCAATGCCGAGAGGGGCTTTCTGGGCATGCTTGGTAGTATAGATTTTATGCACTAGAAGTGGAAGAACTGTCCATTTGCTTGGCAGGGGCAGTACAAGGGCCATGTGAAAGGTGCCAATGCCATACTAGAAGTGGTGGCCTCAGAAGATCTGTGGATATGGCATTTTTTCTTCGACATGGCTGGTTCTCACAATGATATCAACGCGCTTCAGGGTTCTCCGGCTTTTGCAAGGCTTATAGAAGGCCACTCACCAGAGGTCAACTTTGAGATCAATGACCACCATTACAACAAGAGATATTACCTAGCTGATGGTATCTATCCTCAGTGGTCAACTCTTGTGAAGACCATGCCCAATCCGCAAGGAGAGAAGAGACAGAGATTTGCCCAAATGCAGGAGAGTGCTAGGAAGGATGTGGAGCGTGCTTTTGGAGTTCTTCAATCTCGATGGGGTATCATTTGAAATCCTACATTAACATCGAGCACTTAGAAGCTTTTTGGGAGGTGACGACTGCTTGTGTGATCATGCACAACATGATCATGGAGAATGATCATGGTGATAGCATCTATGGCCAAGGGTTTGATTTTCAGGGTCAAAATGTTGAGCATGAGCACTAACAACCTACAACCTTTGAACAGTTTGTCCAATTTCATCGTGAAATGCGTGATTGGCATACTCATATGCAGCTTCAGAATGACTTGATTGAGCACATGTAGACTCGCATTGGCAACCAGTAGATCTATGGTTCAATTTCTTTTCATCCAAGACAATTTCGATTCGGTTGTAAGACTATTTGATATTGTTTTTATTTCAAAGTGGGTTATAAGACTATTTGAGATGTTGAACTATTTGATTATGAACTATTTTCTGTGCTTGATTTTAGTCCAGAGAATGCATAAAGGGCCTCCGCCGGATGTGATGCGGCCCAAATAAGACGAGCTTCCTCAAGGCCTGAAGTGTTGTGCTTGTCGAGAAGCTCAAATGGGAACATTTTCTTTTTTGGTCTTCTAGGCTCGGTTCTTATGTATAGTTTTTTTTCTTTTCCCTCCTTGAATTGCACATGCTTATTTGTAAATCAATAAAATACACATAGCAGAGTTCTGCTGTATTCATGTCCTTTTGTGTTCTACGGGATTTGAAGAAGTGTTTGATAGCACCAGAAAACAAAGGAATTCTACATAGAAATTTGAGTGGATGAAAAGTTTTCTTCAAAATGGAGTACAGATGAATCATGTAGAAAATATCCTCAGGATCCAAATCCTGTAAAAATCCTATGAAATTCCTTTGTATCAAAGGATCCCTTAAAGTTGATAAATTCTTTGTCCGTCAGTTAAGAGGAAAAGGGATCTTAATCTGAAATTGTTCAACACATAGCAGCCTTCTGCTGTATTCTGTCAAATAAATGTTGATAAATTCTTTGATCGTCAGTGAGGAGGAAAAAGGAGCTTAATCTGAAAGTCTTCAACAGTAATATTTATACGCCACAAGAATATGGCCATGATATTTTTTAAACACGGTACAAACGCTAATACATACGCACATGTACTCATTCCTATGACACAAGCACGCACACTTTACCCCTGTGAGCATCTTTGAGAGATTGAACTGAGACATTATCGTGAGATTGACGAAGTCATCGTAGACATCTTTGTAGTCGATGTGAGCGTCTCCTACCACTCCCCGCATATCATCGGAAGCCATGAAATAAATATAGGAAAATGCGACCACCAATGCCAAATCTGGGACTCAAGTCATCTTGATATTGACAAAGTCGCAATAGATTCCTTCATAGTTGACGGAAACGTCTCCTCCCACTCAACACACATCACCGAAAGAGATGAAATAAATTCAGAAAAGAATGACCACCAATACCAAATTTAGGACTTAAACCTGGATGATTTGTTCCACCACAATGAATCTAATCATCTAAAAGCATTACTAGTAGAACTCTCAAACCCTTAAACCCTCACTAGCGTTTTAAGGGTCCAAAAATGATCTTTTTATGCACTTTTACGGGTTGAAAAACAGGGGCAAAGATTAGAACCCTGAAACCCAACCCTTATAACTGAATATTCCCCATGAATGATGTTGTCGTTGCGCGCGGGAGGTCGACGGGATGGCCGCCGGCGACGGGGGCGACTAGCAGCGGCGATAGCGGGCGTGGGCGCGGGAGTTGGGAGGATTTTTCCCTCCCGCGCGAGGATAACCGCCAAATGAGGGTTGGGGTAGGTTTTGCTCCCCAACCCTTACTTTTGAGGATTGGGAGAGGGTTTGAGGGTTGGACCTTTAAAAAAATTTGAGGGTTTGAGGGTTAAGGGGTTCTAGTCTACGGCTTTTTTTAGACGAAAACTGTAAAAAGGCAGTTATTTTTAGGGGTTTGAGGGTTTAAGAGCTCTACTAGTAATGCTTTAAGCTACGCTCAAATCGCAGATGGGCAACGACTTCAACGCCCCCGCACCTACAACCTATGATTTGCTGGAGGAACTAGCACCTGACCCACTAAACTTTCTCTAGCAACTGATCGGTTGGCTAAGGAGGAAGCCTAATCCTATTTCACGCTCTGTGACAAACAGTTGACGAAACACACAAAACTTTCTACAAGGAACCTGACTGATTTTTCGTTTTTGCTTTTCTGCAGGTTTATTTCAATTTTTTCTTTTCCATTCTTTTTATTGTTTCCAAATTTAAGCACATGCTAAAAAATGTTTACAAATTTGGAAACTGTAAGCAATTCCAAAACAACTTCAAAATTACGAAAACAATGCTTTTTTAATAATGTTCACAAATTTTGAAAAAGTTTTTATAAGAAATTTCACATGCTTTCTTGAAAACCAACTAAAACAAAAGAAATACTGGAGAAAAAAACTGACTGCAACAATAATCCAAGCCGTTAGAGTAGTTCGCTCGCTAGACGCTATATGGGCTGGTCCTATAGGAGGGCATTTGTGAGAAACAACACCAATTTGATGCAATGGGCATAACGTAAGAGCTTCCATATAGGAATACCTTATTTGATGCTTACAGCCACGGTTCCTATTGTGCCTTTTTTTAATGGTTCCTATTCTGTCAATAGCAAGCGCTGACGCCTTGCTCTTAGATGGGCCAGCCCATGTAGGCTTCGGTTTTGTACCAGTTTTAGGAAACTTTTGCAATGATTTTTTCTCGTTTTTCTTTGCTTCTTTGCTCGCTTTTCTCTTATGTTTGTTTTTCGCTTCTGGCTTATTTTTTTATTTTCCATTGCTTGTTTCAATAGTAGTTTTTAATTTATAGTTTTTAAAAATTTGATATTTTTCGAATTCATAAACTTTTAAAATGTACAAACATTTGTTATAAATCTTAAATGGTTTTCTAAAGTCCGTCAACTTTTTTACATTTGCTAAAGGATTTTCAAATTTAAAATTTTCAGAATTCATGGGATGTTTTCAGATCCATGATTTTTTTGAAATTCGTAAACATTTTTTTTCAAATTCACTAACTATTATTTCTAATCTTACATAATTTTTAAAATTTGTTACTATTTTCCGGAGGAACTAGCACCTGACCCACTAAACAAAACTCTAGCAACCGATCGGCTGGCTAAGGATGAAGGCTAATCCTATTTGATGCTTTGTTCAAACAGTTAACGAAACACATGAAATTTGTACAAGGAACCTGACTGATTTTTCATTTTTGTTTTCCTACAGGTTCATTTCATTCTTTTATTTTTCATTCTTTTTATTATTTCAAATTTTAAGAAATGCTTTTTTTTTTAATTTTGGAACCCATAAGCGATTCCAAAACAAGTTCAAAATTATGAAAAAAGTGCTTTTTGATAAAGTTAACAAATTTTGAAAAAATAAATTATAAGGAATTTCACGTACTTTCTTGAAAACTAACTGAAACAAAAAAAACCGGAATAAAAATATTGACTGCAACAATAACCCAAGCTATTAGAGTAGTCCGCTCGCTAGACGCTATGGGCTGGTCCTATAGGAGGGCATTTGTGAGAAATAACACCAATTTAACACAGAGGTCGTAACATAAAAGCTTCCATATAAGAATACCTTTTATGATGCTTAAGGCCACGGTTCCTACGATGTCTTTTTTTAGAATGGTTCCTATTGTGTCAATAGCAAGCGCTGATGCTTTTGTGACGCCCCCGATTCAATCGTACACTAATCATGCACGCAAATGTGTACGATCAAGATCAAGGACTCACGGGAAGATATCACAACACAACTCTACAAATAAAAATAAGTCATACAAGCATCATAATACAAGCCAGAGGCCTCGAGGGCTCGAATACAAGTGCTCGATCATAGACGAAGTCAGCGGAAGCAACAATATCTGAGTACGACATAAGTTAAACAAGTTTGCCTTAAGAAGGCTAGCACAAACCGATACAGATCGAAGAGGAGCAGCCTCCCGCCTGGGATCCTCCTAAGCTACTCTGGTCGGTCGCCGCCGGGCTGCACGTAGTAGTAGGCACCTCCGAGTAGTAGTAGTCGCCATCGGCGGTGGCGGCTGGCTCCTAGGCTCCATAGTCTGGTTGCAGCAATCGAGTAGAGGTAGGGGAAAAGGGGAACAAGGCAACCGTGAGTACTCATCCAAAGTACTCGCAAGCAAGGAGCTACACTACATATGCATGGATATATGTGTAAAGGGCCATATCAAGGGTGAATCTGCAGAATGCCGTAATAAGAGGGGATAGCTAGTCTTAACGAAGACTACGCCAGGTCACCTGTCTTGCAACAGTAGAAGAGGACAAGTGAAGTCCTCCAAGTAACATCACATAGCATAATCCTACCCGGCGATCCCCTCGCTCATATCCCCGAGCGAGAGCGACCACCGGTTGTATCCGCACTTGGAAGGGTGTGTTTTATCAAGTATTCGGTTCTAGTTGTCATAAGCTCAAGGTACAACTCCAAGTCGTCCTGTTATCAAGATCACGGCTATCCGAATAGATTAACTTCCGCAGGGTGCACCATCTTACCCAAAGACGCTTGATCCCATTTGGCCGGACACACTTTCTCGGTCATGCCCGCCGCTGAAGATCAACACGCCGCAGCCCCACCTAGGCACAACAGAGAGGCCAACACGCCGGTCTAAACCTAAGCGCAGCAGGTCTGGGCCCATCGCCTTGAGCACACTCGCACGCTCTGTGACGCGCCGAAGCACTCTAGCCCATCAGCGCTCCGGTCCAATCCGGCGCGCGCCTTTCGTCGCCGACGTCTGAAGTATTTCGGCCGATACCACGACGCCGGATACCCATAACTACTCCCGCGTAGATGGTTAGTGCGTATAAGCTCATAGCCAACTCAGATCAAATACCAAGATCTCGTTAAGCGTGTTAAGTATCCGCGAACGCCGACGAGGGCAGCCCACCTCTCACCCTGTAGTCTCAACCTGCCCTGTCGCTCTGCCACAAAGTAACAATGGGGGCCGTGGGAACCCAGCCCACCTCTACGGGATGGAGCCACCCGTCCTTTCACCCCCATCCCTAACAGCACTACGTAATGTAATAGTGTAAAGTATATAGTATATACCCGTGATCACCTCCCGAGTGATCACGGCCCGATAGTATAGCACGGCAGACGGACAAGGATGTAGGGCCACAGATGAAAGTACTAGCATCCTATACTAAGCATATAGGATTGCGTAAGGTAACAATGTATAACAAGGACAAAGCTATGCAAAGAAAGATAGGAGTATCTCGAAAGAAGAACATGCTACACTACTCTAATGCAAGCAGATAGAGAAGAGTAGGCGATATCCGTGATCAAGGGGGGGGGCTTGCCTGGTTGCTCGCAAGAGAGAGGGGTCGTCAACTCCGTAGTCGAATGGGGGTCGCGGCAGTCCTGGGTCTACCGGAAAGAAGTAACGAGGGGGAACACAATAAATAACAGAGCAATCAAAGTATCACAAAGCGTAACATGGCAATACGCGTGCTAGAGGTGACCTAATGCTGTAGGAGGTGATATTGGTGAAGGGGGGGGAACATCCGGAAAGTATCCGGTGTTCCGTGTTTTCAGACAGATGAACCAAGGGGAAAGTTGCGTGTTTGATATGTTAGGAGTGTGTGGTGGACTAACGGGCTGCGATCCGAATCGCCTCGCTGCTCGAGCAACTTTCATGTACAAAGTTTTTCCATCCGAAGTTACGGTTTATTTAATATTAATTTATAAAGATTTAATCATTTTCTAGATTTTCTGGATTTAATTTAATTCGAAATTAAATAGCTAAATGCTAGGTGCACCCAGCTCTGCATACGTAAGTGTACCAGAGGTCGACAGTGGTCGGGGGTCCTCGCTGACCAGTCAACGTTTGATGGTCAACAAAGTGGGCCCCTGTCATTGGTCGTTACATTAACTAACTAGTTAATTTAGTCTAACTAGGTTATTAGGGTAATAGATTATAATTAGTTTAACTGAACCTAATTAATTAAGTTAATTAATTTAATTAACTAATTAATTAATATTTTTATTTACTTATTATCAATTCTTTTTTTTCACTTTTTTTTAAATTGGTCGGCCCCATGTGCAGTGGCTAAGGCCACGGTTTGGTGGCTGGGAACGCACGCGGGCGCTCCCAAGCCATGACGTCAAGGGCGACGACCTCGGTCGAGGCGCAACGCAGGCGGATGAGGCCCCGAGGTCGGCGAGGCCAGAAGGCATGCTGCCGTGAAGTCGGGCGGAACCCGAGCAGCAGGGAATGGGGCAGTGCGACTCCTCGACGGCCATGGCGAAGGCGACACGGGAGCCTGCTGGCGGGCTGTGGGGCGTGGCGCGCATCCGGGCGTGGTCGCGAGGGGAGAGAAAGCGGCCGAGGGATGCGGAGGCCGATGGCCTCACCAGCGCTGGCGCTGGAAGGGGTCGGCGTGGCTCGATGGAGCCTTTTGGGAGGAGGACGGGACGAGGCGTCGCCGCGACGTCGGGGAGGCCGGGCGCATCCGGCTGGGAGGAGGACAGGACGCGGCGACGGCGGGCAGCGCCGGCGGCTTCGGGTCCTCTTCGGCGGCGGCGGTGGTCGACGATTCCTCGGCGCGTCACGCTGGCGAGGAGGGCGGTGCTGACGACGTTGAGGCGACGGGTTCGTGCCGGGTCGGGCGGGCAGAGGCGGGCGAGGCGGTGACGGCAGGCGGCGGCGCGCTGTGGGCGGATGCGGCGGGGCGCACCTGTCGGCGGGAACTCTGGGCGGTGTCGGCTGGGGGTTGGGTGGAGTGCCGGGGGGCGAGGGCCGGGCCTCGAGCACGGGCAGTGCCAGACGAGCGGGGAGGGCGGGCGCCACCCCGATCCAGTTCAGTGGGAGTGGGAATCGGGTAGGGAATTAGGGTTTGATCGGTGGGGGTGGTAATGGGAGTCGGGGTGGCTGGGTGGGCGGTGTTTGATCAGGCGGCCTGTCGGGCCAAGCCAGTGGGGGCCTTCTCCTCTTATTCCTTTTCTTCTTGTTTTATTTTATTATTCCTTTTCTGTTTTCTGTTTTATTTTAGTTCCTCTTTATCTTAGTTTTATACACTATAAAAGTAGTCCCTAATTTAGTGTTAGCAATTAGCTACTGCCTCATAAGTTCGGGGCAACAAAATAAATTAGTTTAATATTTTATTTATTTGTAATAGGCATTCAACTAATTGTCTTTGCCACTGTTCAAAACATTTTAGAATATGTTACACTTTTATAAAAGTGTGGTTTCTCCACCATAATTGCTTACGATTTATTTGAAACAACCCGAACATTTTAGTTTTAATTTTTAGCAAACTTTTGTTGTTTGCTTTTCTTTTGAATTTGAATTTGAATCGATTCGAACTAACGCGAGATTAGCAACAAAGAAACGTGGTGACGTGGCATCATTAACGGAGGTTTATTGTAGTCTAATTATCCAAGGCCACAATTCTCCTCCATTACAAGAAATCTCGTCCGAGATTTAAGAGGGGACTAGGGGAAAGGTCTGGTTACTTAAATCCTAACGAATCTTCTCGTCTTTGGTTGCTCTTCTCGAAGTGGCCAATCCATTGTAATGATGTCTTCATTTTCCTGTTTCAAGTCATCATGGTGAAGTCGTCCTTTCGTTCAGGATCTCCAACGTACTTACGAATAGGTAAGGGGTAGCTCTACAATGCAAGGATGTTATAAGGGAAAATCATCTGGGGGTACCCCAAGAATGAACTTATGAGTATCTCTCGAGTTGAACAAATGACGCACATCGAGAGCAAAGTAAGACAGTGCGATAAGAAGTTTCAAGCGGATAGGCAATCGTTCATTGCCTGAAGCAGGGTGCGAAAGGGTTTCAGAGCAACGGGAATAAGTATTGTGTCCGATACCAGAATAGATCAACAGACAAGTGGCCGTGAATTACATACAAAGTCAAGCGTGAGGAATAACTTCGGCAACAGGGGTGTACAGGAGTGTCAGGTTTCGATCCTGTGAAACTGTGGGTTGTGGGCCCACCATGTGGTTAAAAGTAGAAGGTTGGTGACATCTGGCACGATCATGTAAGCAAGGCATGTCAGAGGAGAGTCTGAGGGTCATGTCGGCAACGACATAGGTACCAAGGGCGAGGGACGAAGAGAACCATTTTCCCGCTCGTTGAACGAGGCGGACTAATAGGCAAGGTTCTCGTCCATCGGTGGTTACCGGAATGTCATCAACAATAGTAATAGGGTCTTACTTACAGAGTGGTACAACGAGGTGCTTACCTAAGTAGGGGATTATCACTGCTTAGATTATATATATCCCAAGAAAGGTTCAAACAACCAATGGAAAGTAAAATATGATTATCATATTAAACTGAACAATGGAAAGGAAAATGTGTTTAAACACATATTTCAGGGATATATCCTTACCAAGGACAAGCAGAGCATGATATCCGTGGCAGGATTTAATGTAGAAAACTCTTTAGGTAAGGGGGGAGGAATCTCATGATATTATCCATACAACGGTGTTAGGATAAATGATAAATGAAATTTAGCATCGTGCTTCAAATGTTCCTGTTGAAAACCGGCGTACCATTGACATGCTTCGAGATAGCATTGACATGGTCTTCAGGTGAAGATCAGACTTTGGAAACACGAAGTATTCATCAGGAATAACTTGTAGAATAAGTCTTACAATTTCCTCATGGATGTACGGATAACCTTGCTGAAAAGGAATCTATAATGATAGGTCCTCCAGCCCGGGGGGGGGGGGGTGCTAGGCATGACATCATGTTACCGGGTCATCAAAGGATCAACGTCATAACTCTTGAAAGTTGTCCCAACCATCATATCGACCGAGATTCAGATCCGATTGGTGTCGGATACCTCGGACTTAGGTTACCCGAGAAGAAAAGGTGCAACGCAAATTGACGAGATGACATTGTAAGATTCTCGGGGAAATGAACTATGAAGTGATTTCCGTTAATAAGAGTCCATCATTAACCCAAGGAGAGGACAAGGAGGTGTCTGGTGACCCAACGGCAATTCACCGAGATTCCCAAAAGATGGACTTCCACAATTAAGTGAACAAGGAGATAACATTTGTCAGATCAAATGATATAAGGAAGTATGCTCGAGGAAACATACACAAGTAAACATTGGTTGAAAGGTGCGCCCGATGGGTTGGGTTGCACGACCAATGTCAGAATGGTGATTCAATAATCGATAGTCTAAGAATTTCACATCAAAGCAAGAGGCTTGCTAGAAGGGCAGAATTCAAACAGCACCGTTCACTTGTTGGTACACCGGTTGGAAGCAACACGGGGACCAAGAAGGAATGGTGATGGTGAGAAGCATCTCAATACCAAGAATTTCTTAAGAGGTGGAGCAGTCCTCACAACATCCTTGATATTAACAGATGGTAATACTCCAAGGTAAAGAAGAACAAATGCTGGATAGCAGGGATCTCATGGTTTACCCAAAACACGAACAACTTGTGTTGAACGGAAGGCAATAAAGTGGTCGATGAGAACAGGAATCATCGAGGGGCAAGGATGGTATTACCCATCATGAACTTAATTGAATTCCTGGAAGAGCTCAGAATGTTGACGATCACGACACCTTGTCGCGAGAGTTCATGATGATGTAATCGATCGCATTTACATCAAGTCAAAGTAATGATGAAGTGAAAGGTTATTGGAACCAAGGGTACGACACAAACTCGAAACCAAGTTGTTGTTCAAGGCGAAATGATATGACGATGAGGATCGACGTAAGGTTAATTCACCGTCGAAAATTGTGCTCCGAGAAGAAGGACCGGTTAGCACAGTCAAAATCATCACGACAATGATATAGCCAAACAGGCTAGGAATGGCGTGGTCGGGTATAAACTCATACTTATAGAAGCTTACTGAAGAGTTGTTGAACCGTAGTGCGGACTCGGTTCAGTTATCGGTGCCCTTGAGTGTATAATAACTCAGAGCCCGTGAAGAATTGGAATCGGTGAGAATGTAGCACTTGATTAAGAACTAATAAGAAGTTATGCAGTTCCAAGATAATCTCGAGATACCAGGGGGTAATACTCGATGACATATCAAAGTAGAGGTTGGACGGGGGGTATTGCTCTACAGAAGACAAGTGCTAAAACTTGCACGAGAAATGGTATTTAAAAGAGGACATGGGCGGAACCACGATTGCAAAAGACCAGAACCCTGATATAAGATGAACTTATACCAAAGGAATAACTAATTTTAAGAGAAGCTTTACTGATAAGATCTACATCGTGTCCATGGGCATGAACACAAGTTTAAAGGTCGACTCCCACTTCTCCAATGCATAACCTTTCATTCACTTCTCACGCTCGATGAAGTTGCAGTGCTGAAAATTTTATCTGGCGAAGCACCAGAAGAGTATGATTCGTGAAAACTTTCGGGTTCATACGGTTTGGTGAAGGCATATGTTCAACCCATAGGGGCTTCCTGGAATCATATACCAGAATCTTTAGAAATAATTAACTCAAGCTCGAAGGCAGAGCATGGTTGAGAAAGCAGAGGATACAATTTACCAAAGGCATTATGTATCAGAGGAAAGGCTCACAAGGTTATTGAATATGAAGGGCGTTGTCAGATAAAATCCAACAAAGGATCTGGTGGTCCACAAGGGATCTGACGTGAGCATCAGTACTCAACTAGAGGTAGAAGAATGCAAGGAGATCAAATTATAGAAACAATTGACTAACTCAATTGTCAAATGCAAAGGAATTATGATTCCCAATTCAAGGGATCAGAAGCAATGCTCTGATCAGGTTCAAACAACTCTCCGGGAGTGGGTAGGCCTGTGAGCTCAATGATGTCAAGAGCTTTGGCTTCATGATGGACATTTCCAGTCATCCACTCGAGAACCCATGTCTTCGTATCTCTGTTGTAGCCGCGGATGTGGAGTGTGGCATAGAATTGAAGCACTAATTCTTCATTCCAGTGCTCTTTGTCTGTTACGAAGCCAAGTAGACATGCATCATGAAAGCAATCAAGTGCTTCTTCTAAGCACGGCAGTCCGGCAATGGCTTCAGTGTCAAGGCGCATATGAGGGAAAATGCGGCCTTGGTCATACATAACACATGAGTAATAGCTTCTTTGCTGATAGTGTTGGGGAACGTAGCAGAAATTCAAAATTTTCCTACGTGTCACCAAGATCTATCTATGGAGAAACTAGCAACGAGGGGAAGGAGAGTGCATCTACATACCCTTGTAGATCGCTAAGCGGAAGCGTTCAAGTGAACGGGGTTGAAGGATTCGTACTTGCCGTGATTCAAATCACCGGAGATCCTAGTGCCAAACGGACGGCACCTCCGCTGCTCAACACACACGACAGCCCGGTGACGCCTCCCACGCCTTGATCCAGCAAGGAGAGAGGGAGAGGTTGAGGAAGACTCCATCCAGCAGTAGCACAACGGCATGGTGGTGATGGAGGAGCGTGGCATCCCGCAGGCTTCGCCAAGCACCAAGGGAGAGGAGGAGGAGGAGAGGCAGGCTGCACCAAGAGGAGAGAACTCATGTGTGTTGGGCAGCCCCAAACCTCGTGTATATAGGGAGGGGAGGGCTGCGCCCCATCTAGGGTTTCCACCCCAAGGGGTGCGGCCAGCCCTAGATGGGGCTTGGGGAGGCGGCCAAGAGGGAGGGAGAGGAGGCGCCCACTAGATGGGCCTTAGGGCCCATCTGCCCTAGGGTTTGCCCCTCCCACTCTCCCTTGCGCTTGGGCCTCTTGTGGGCGCACCAGCCCCTTGGGGCTGGTTCCTCCCACACTTGGCCCACGCAACCTTTGGGGTTGGTGGCCCCACTTGGTGGACCCCAGGACCCTCCGGTGGTCCCAGACGCTACCGATAAACCTCAAACTTTTCCTGCTACCAAAATAGAACTTCCCATATATAAATCTTTACCTCCGGACCATTCCGAACTCCTCGTGACGTCCGGGATCTCATCCGGACTCAACAACATTCGTAACCACATACAAGCTTCCTTTATAACCCTAGCGCCATCGAACCTTATGTGTAGACCCTACGGGTTCGGGAACCATGCGCACATGACCGAGACGTTCTCGGTCAATAACCAACAGCGGATCTGGATACCCATGTTGGCTCCTACATGTTCCACGATGATCTCATCGGATGAACCACGATGTCAAGGACTCAATCGATCCCGTGATACAATTCCCTTTGTCTAGCGGTATTGTACTTGCCCGAGATTCGATCGTCGGTATCCTATACCTTGTTCAATCTCGTTACGGCAAGTCTCTTTACTCGTTCCGTAACACATCATCCCGTGATCAACCCCTTGGTCACATTGTGCACATTATGATGATGTCCTACCGAGTGGGCCCAGAGATACCTCTCCGCTTACACGGAGTGACAAATCCATCTCGATTCGCGCCAACCCAATGACACTTTCGGAGATACCGTAATGCACCTTTATAGCCACCCAGATTACGTTGTGACGTTTGGTACACCCAAAGCATTCCTACGGTATCCGGAGTTGCACAATCTCCTGGTCTAAGGAAAAATACTTGACATTAGAAAAGCTTTAGCATATGAACTACGATCTTTGTGCTAGGCTTAGGATTGTCTTGTCCATCACATCATTCTCCTAATGATGTGATCCCGTTATCAATGACATCCAATGTCCATGGTCGGAAACCGTAACCATCTATTGATCAACGAGCTAGTCAACTAGAGGCTTACTAGGGACATGGTGTTGTCTATGTATCCACACATGTATTGCGGTTTCCTATCAATACAATTATAGCATGAATAATAAACGATTATCATGAACAAGGAAATATAATAATAACTAATTTATTATTGCCTCTAGGCATATTTCCAACAGTCTCCCACTTGCACTAGAGTCAATAATCTAGTTCACATCGCCATGTGATTAACATCGATAGGTCACATCGCCATGTGACCAACACCCAAAGAGTTCGCTAGTGTCTGTAAACTAGTTCACATCATCATGTGATTTAGACTCAATGAGTTCTGAGGTTTGATCATGTTTTGCTTGTGAGAGAGGTTTTAGTCAACGGGTTTTAGTCAACGGGTCTGAACCTTTCAGATCCGTGTGTGCTTCGCAATTCTCTATGTCATATTGTAAATGCTGCTTCCATGCTCCACTTGGAGCTATTCCAAATGGTTGCTCCACTATACATATCTGGTATCTCTACTCAGAGCTACTCGGATAGGTGTTAAAGCTTGCATCGACGTAACCCTTTACGCCGAACTCTTTATCACCTCCATAATCGAGAAACATGTCCTTGCTTATTCCAAGGACAATTTTGACCGCTGTCCAATGATCCATTCATGGATCATTCTTGTACCCCTTGAGTGACTCATGGCAAGGCACACTTCCGTGCGGTACACAAAGATAGCATACTATAGAGCCTACGTCTCGAAGCATAGGGACGACCTTCGCCCTTTCTCTCTCTTCGCCGTGGTTAAGCTTTAACTCTTAACTTCATACCTTACATCTCGTGCAAGAACTCCTTCTTTGATCGATCCATCTTGAACACCTTCAAGATCATGTCAAGGTATATGCTCATTTGAAAGTACCATTAAGCGCTTTTGATCTATCCTTATAGATCTTGATGCTCAATGTTCAAGTAGCTTAATCCAGGTTTTCTATTTGAAAACACCTTCAAATAACCCTATATGCTTTCTAGAAATTCTACATCATTTCGATCATCAATATGTCAACAACATATACTCATCGAAATTCTACAAAGGTTCCACTTACTTCTTTGGAAATACAAGTTTCTCATAAACTTTGTATAAACCTAAAATCTTTGATCATCTTATCAAAGTGCACATTCCAACTCCGAGATGCTTACTCCAGTCCATGGAAGGATTGCTAGAGCATACCTTTTAGCATCCTTAGGATCGACAAAACTTTTCTGATTGTATCACATACAACCTTTCCTTACGTAAACCCGGTAAGGAAACTCGTTTTGACATCCATCCGCCAGATTTCATAAATGCAGCTAATGCTAACATGATTCCGACGGACTTAAGCACCGCTACGGATGAGAAAATCTCATCGTAGTCAACTCCTTGA
Organism: Aegilops longissima; assembly: GCA_021605205.1. Lineage (NCBI taxonomy): Eukaryota > Viridiplantae > Streptophyta > Magnoliopsida > Poales > Poaceae > Aegilops > Aegilops longissima. Next base: position 31,239,782 of record CM038682.1, read on the forward strand.
ACTTGTGAAAACTCTTTGCCACAAGTCGAGCTTCATAGACGGTGATATTACCGTCCACGTCCGTCTTCTTCTTAAAGATCCATTCATCTCAATGGCTTGCCGCTCATCGGGCAAGTCCACCAAAGTCCATGCTTTGTCCTGATACATGGATCCTATCTCGGATTTCATGGCTTCTAACCATTTGTCGGAATTTGGGCCCACCATCGCTTCTCCATAGCTCGGAGGTTCATTGTTGTCTAGCAACATGACCTTCAAGACAGGATCACCGTACCACTCTGAAGTAGTACGTGTCCTTGTCGTTCTACGAGGTTCGGTAGTGACTTGATCCGAAGTTTCATGATCACTATCATAAGCTTCTACTTCAATTGGTGTAGGTGCCACAGGAACAACTTCCTGTGCCCTGCTACACACTAGTTGTAGTGACGGTTCAATAACCATATCAAGTCTCCACTATCCTCCCACTCAACTTTTCGAGACGAACTTTTCCTCGAGAAATGACCCGATTCAAGAAACAATCCCTATTGCTTTCGGATCTGAATTAGGAGGTATACCCAACTGTTTTGGGTGTCCTATGAAGATGCATTTTATCCGCTTTGGGTTCGAGCTTATCAACCTGAAACTTTTTCACATAAGCGTCGCAACCCCAAACTTTTAAGAAACGACAACTTAGGTTTCTTTAAACCATAGTTCATACGGTGTCATCTCAACGGAATTACGTGGTGCCCTATTAAAGTGAATGTGGTTGTATCTAATGCCTAACCCATGAACGATAGTGGTAATTTGATAAGAGACATCATGGTACGCACCATATCTAATAGGGTGCAACAATGATGTTCGGACACACCATCACACTATGGTGTTCCAGGCGGTATTAGTTGTGAAACAATTTCCACAATGTCTCAATTGTGTACCAAACTCAGAACTCAGATATTCATCTCTATGATCACATCACGACATTTTATCCTCTTGTCACGAAGATCCTCAACTTCACTCTGAAATTACTTGAACCTTTCAATAATTCAGACTTGTGTTTCATCAAGTAAATATACTCAACATCTACTCAAATCATCTGTGAAGTAAGAACATAACGATATTCATCAGATGCCTCAAGACTCATTGGACTGCACACATCAAAATGTGTTACTTCCAACAAGTTGCTATCTTGTTCCATCTAACTGAAACCGAGGCTTTTCACTATCTTGCCCATGTGGTATGATTTGCATATCTCAAGTGATTCAAAATCAAGCGAGTCCAAACGATCCATCTGCATGGAGTTTCTTCATGCGATACACCAATAGACATGGTTCGTGATGTCTCAAACTTTTCAAAACGAGTGAGTCCAAAGATCCATCAACATGGAGCTTCTTCATGCTTTTATGACTTACATGGCAGTGCCACAAGTAAGTGGTACTATCATTACTATCTTATATCTTTTGGCATGAAAATGTGTATCACTACGATCGAGATTCAATAAACCATTCCTTTAGGTGCAAGACCATTGAAGGTATTATTCAAATAAATAGAGTAACCATTATTCTCCTTAAATGAATAATCAGATTGTATAGACATAATCCAATCATGTCTATGCTCAACGCAAACACCAAATAACAATTATTTAGGTTTAACATCAATCTCGATGGTAGAGGGAGCGTGCGATGCTTGATCACATCAACCTTGGAAACACTTCCAACACATATCGTCACCACCTTTAGCTAGTCTCCGCTTATTCCGTAGCCTTTTATTTCGAGTTACTAACACTTAGCAACCGAACCGTATCTAATACCCTGGTGGTACTAGGAGTACTAGTAAAGTACACATTAACATAATGTATATCCAATATACTTCTATCGACCTTGCCAGCCTTCTCATCTACCAAGTATCTAGGGTGGTTCTGCTCCAAAGGTGTCTGCTCCCCTTATTACGTAAGCACTTAGTCTCGGTTTGGGTTCAACCTTGGGTTTCTTCACTAGAGCAGCAACTGTTTTGCCGCTTCATGAAGTATCCCTTGTTGCCCTTGCTCTTCTTGAAACTAGTGGTTTTACCAACCATCAACAATTGATGCTCCTACTTGATTTCTACTTTCATGTGTCAAACATCGCTAACACTTCAAGGATCATCATATCTATCCTCGATATGTTATAGTTCATCACGAAGCTCTAGCAGCTTGGTGGCAATGACTTTGGAGAAACATCACTATCTCATCGGAAGATTAACTCCCACTCGATTCAAGTGATCATTGCACTCGGACAATCTGAGCACAAACTCAACGATTGAGCTTTTCTCTTAGTTTGCATGCTAAGAAAATCGTCGGAGGTCTTATACCTCTTGACGTGGCACGAGCTTGAAATCCCAATTTCAGCCCTCAAACATCTCATATGTTCCGCGACGCCTTTGGTGCCTCTACTCTAAACCGCTCAACTGAACTATCACGTAGTTATCAAAACGTATGTCCGATGTTCAAACATCCACAAACGACGCTTGGGGTTCAGCACACCGAGCGGTGCATTAAGGACATAAGCTTTCTACTGTCCGCATAATCGCTACTTTCAACTTTCAACTATATTTTCTCTAGGAACATATCTAAACAATGGAACTAAAGCGCGAGCCATTTACATAATTTGCGTAAGGTCTTTTGACTATGTTCAAGATAATTAAGTTCATCTTATGAACTCCCACTCGATAGACATCCTCCGGTGATCTAAGTGATTACATGATCCGAGTCAACTAGGCCGTGTCCGATCATCACGTGAGACGGACTAGTCATCATCGGTGAACATCTTCATGTTGATCGATCTACTATACGACTCATGCTCGACCTTTCGGTCTCGTGTTCCGAGGCCATGTCTGTACATGCTAGGCTCGCAAGTTAACCCTAAGTGTATTGCGTGTGTTCCGAGGCCATGTCTGTACATGCTAGGCTCGTCAACACCCGCTGTATGTGAACGTAAGAATCCATCACACCCGATCATCACGTGGTGCTTAGAAGCGATTTAACTTTGGCAACGGTGCACGTTAGGGAGAACACTTCTTGAAATTGTTGTAAGGATCATCTTATTTACTACCGTCGTTCTAAGTAAACAAGATGCGAAACATAATAAACATCACATGCAATTATATAGTAGTGACATGATATGGCCAATATCATATAGCTCCATTGATCTCCATCTTCGGGCTCCATGATCATCATCGTCACCGCATGACACCATGATCTCCATCATCGTGTCTTCATGAAGTTGTCTCGCCAACTATTACTTCTACTACTATGGCTACCGTTAGCAATAAAGTAAAGTAATTACATGGCGTTGTTTAATGACACGCAGGTCATACAATAAATAAAGACAACTCCTATATTCTCGCCGTTGTCATACTCATCGACATGCAAGTCGTGAATCCTATTACAAGAACATGATCAATCTCATACATCACATATCATTCATCACATTCTTCTTGGCCATATCACATCACATAGCAAACCCTGCAAAAACAAGTTAGACGCCCTCTAATTGTTGTTTGCATGTTTTACGTGGCTGCTATGGGTTTCTAGCAAGAACGTTTCTTACCCACGCAAAACCACAACGTGATATGCCAATTGCTATTTACCCTTCATAAGGACCCTTTTCATCGAATCCGTTCCGACTAAAGTGGAGAGACGGCACCGCTAGCCACCTTATGCACCAAGTGCATGTCACCGGTGGAACCTGCCTCACGTAAGTGTACGTGTAAGGTCGGTCCGGCCGCTTCATCCCACAATACCGTCGAAACAAGATTGGACTAGTAACGGTAAGCATATTGAACAAAATCAACGCCCACAACTACTTTGTGTTCTACTCGTGCAAAGAATCTACGCAATAGACCTAGCTCATGATGCCTTTGTTGGGGAACGAGCAGAAATTCAAAATTTTCCACGTGTCACCAAGATCTATCTATGGAGAAACTAGCAACGAGGGAAGGAGAGTGCATCTACATACCCTTGTAGATCGCTAAGCGAAGCGCTCAAGTGAACGGGGTTGAAGGAGTCGACTGCCGTGATTCAAATCACCGGAGATCCTAGTGCCAAACGGACGGCACCTCCGCGCTCAACACACGACAGCCCGGTGACGCCTCCCACGCCTTGATCCAGCAAGGAGAGAGGGAGAGGTTGAGGAAGACTCCATCCAGCAGCAGCACAACGGCATGGTGGTGATGGAGGAGCGTGGCATCCCGCAGGCTTCGCCAAGCACCAAGGGAGAGGAGGAGGAGGAGGAGGTGGCTGCACCAAGAGGAGAGAACTCATGTGTGTTGAGCAGCCCCAAACCTCAAGTATATATAGGGGAGGGGGAGGCGCCCCATCTAGGGTTTCCACCCCAAGGGGTGCGGCCAGCCCTAGATGGGGCTTGGGAGGCAGCCAAGAGGGAGGAGAGGAGGCGCCCACTAGATGGGCCTTAGGCCCATCCGCCTAGGGTTTGCCCTCCCACTCTCCCTTGCGCTTGGGCCTCTTTGGGCGCACCAGCCCCTTGGGGCTGGTTCCTCTCACACTTGGCCCACGCAACCTTCTGGGGTTGGTGGCCCCACTTGGTGGACCCTCGACCCTCCGGTGGTCCCAGACGCTACCGATAAACCCCAAACTTTTCCTGCTACCAAAATAGAACTTCCCATATATAAATCTTTACCTCCGGACCATTCCGAACTCCTCGTGACGTCCGGGATCTCATCCGGACTCAACAACATTCGTAACCACATACAAGCTTCCTTTATAACCCTAGCGCCATCGAACCTTAAGTGTAGACCCTACGGGTTTGGGAACCATGCATATGACCGAGACGTTCTCCACTCAATAACCAACAGCGGATCTGGATGCCCATGTTGGCTCCTACATGTTCCACGATGATCTCATCGGATGAACCACGATGTCAAGGACTCAATCGATCCCGTATACAATTCCCTTTGTCTAGCGGTATTGTACTTGCCCGAGATTCGATCGCCGGTATCCTATACCTTGTTCAATCTCGTTACCGGCAAGTCTCTTTACTCGTTCCGTAACACATCATCCCGTGATCAACCCCTTGGTCACATTGTGCACATTATGATGATGTCCTACCGAGTGGGCCCAGAGATACCTCTCCGTTTACACGGAGTGACAAAACACACGAAACTTTCTACAAGGAACCTGACTGATTTTTCGTTTTTGTTTTCCTATAGGTTTATTTCGAGTTTTCCTTTTCCATTCTTTTTATTATTTCAAATTTTAAGAAATGCTAAAAGTGTTTGCAAATTTGGAAATTGTAAGCGATTCCAAATCAAGTTCGAAATTATGAAAAAAAGTGCTTTGTAATAAAGTTCACAAATTTTGGAAAATGTTTTTTACAAGAAATTAAACATGCTTTCTTGACAACCAACTAAAACAAAAGAAATTCCGGAAAAGAAAATTGACCGGAACACTAATCCAAGCCATTAGAATACCCCGCTCGCTAGATTCTATGGGCTGGTCCTATAGGAGGGCATTTGTGAGAAATAACACCAATTTGACACAGAAGGCGCAACGTAAGAGCTTCCATATAGGACTACCTGATTTGATGCTTAGGGCCACTGTTCTTATTGTGTATTTTTTTTAGAATTGTTCCTATTTTGTCAATAGCAAGCGCCAGAGTTTTGTTTTTAAATGGGCCAACCCATGCAGGCTTCAGTTTTGCACCACTTTAAAGAAACGTTTGAAATGATTTTTTCTTGTTTCTCTTTACTTTTTGTTTGCTTTTCTCTTATGTTTGTGTTTCACTTTTAGGCTTATTTTATTATTTTTATCTTTTTGTTTAAATTATAGTTTTTAATATGTAGATTTCTTAAAATTTTCAATATTTCTCAAATTCATGAACTTTTTAAAGTGTGTGAACATTTTTTTAATTCGGAAATGGTTTTCTAAGGTCCATCAACATTTTTAAAATTGCTGAATACTTTTTAAATTCGAGATTTTTCTAATTCGTGAAATGTTTTCAAATCCATGATTTATTTAAATTCATGAATTATTTTTAAAAATTCATGAACTATACTTTATAGTTTTACACATTTTTTAAACTTTGTTACTATTTCCTCGAGGAACTTAAACCTGACCCACGAAACAAAACTGTAGCAACTGCTTGGCTGGCTAAAGAGAAAGGCTAATCCTATTTGACGCACCGCGTCAAACAGTTGACAAAAAACACACAAGACTTTCTACAAGGAACCTGACTGATTTTTCATTTTCTCCCCACAGGTTTATCAAGTTTTTCTTTTCCATTCTTTTTATTATTTCAAACTTTAAGAAATGATAAAATATATTTTCAAATTTGGAAACAGTGTTTATTCCAAACCAAGTTCAAAATTACGGAAAATGTGCTTTTAATAAAGTTCTCAAATTTTGAAAATTGTTTTTGATAAGAAATTTCACATGCTTTCTTGAAAACCAACTGAAACAAAAGAAATACTGGAAAAGAAAACTGACCGCAAAAATAATCCAATCCATTAGAGTATTCCGCCGCTAGACGCTATGGGCTGGTCCTATAGGTGGGCATTTGCAGAAACAACACCAATTTGACACAGAGGGCTTAGCATAAGAGCTTCCATATAGGAATACCTTATTTGATGCTTACGCCACCGCTCCCTATTGCGTTTTTTTTTTCTGAATGGTTCCTATTTTGTCAATAGCAAGCGCCAAGCTTTATTGTTAGATGGACCAGCCCATGCAGGCTTCAGTTTTGCACCAGTTTTAGGAAACTTTTGAAATGATTTTTTCCTTTTTTTCTTTGCTTTTCTCTTATGTTCGCTTTCCACCTTTAGGCTTATATTATTATTTTTCATTGTTCGTTTAAATTTGTTTTTAAATTTGTATTTTTTTTAAGTTTTCAATATTTGTCAAATTCCTGAACTTTTGAAAGTGTATGAACATTTTTTAATTCGGAAATGGTCTGGTAAAGTCCGTCAACTTTTTTACAATTGTTGACGACTTTTTAAATTAGATATTTTTTGAATTCATGGAATGTTTTCAAATAAATGAGTTATTTAAATTCATGATTTTTTTCAAATTCATGAACTATTCTTTATGATTTTACACAATTAACTTTGTTACTATTTGCTCGAGGAACTTGCACCTAACCCACTAAACAAAACTCTAGCAACTGCTCGGCTGGCTAAAGAGAAAGGCTAATCCTGTTTGACGCACTGTGTCAAACAGTTGACGAAAGAGACAAAATTTCTACAAGGAACCTGACTGATTGTTCATTTTTGTTTTCCAACATGTTTATTTCCAAGATTTTCTTTTCCATTCTTTTTATTATTTGAAATTTTAGGAAATGCTAAAAAATGTTTGAAAATTTGGAAACTGTAAGCGATTCCAAAAAAAGTTCAAAATTATCAAACAAATGTGTTTTTTTAATAAAGTTCAAAACAATTCAAAAATGTTCTTTATAAGAAATTTCACATGCTTTCTTGAAAACCATCAAAAACAAAAGAAGTAACAGAAAAAACTGACCGCGACAATAATCCAAGCCATTAGAGTAGTCCGCTCGCTAGACGCTATGGGTTGATCCTATAGGAGGGTATTTGTGAGAAACAACACCAATTTGACACAGAGGGCGTAACATAAGAGCTTCCATATAGAAATATCTTATTTGATGCTTACGACACGGTTGCTATTGTGTCTATTTTTTAGAATGGTTCCTATTGTGTCAATAGCAAGCGCTGACACCTTGCAGTTAGATGGGCCAGCCCAAGGAGGCTTCAATTTTGCACCAGTTTTAGGAAACTATTGAAATATTTTTTCTTGTTTTTCTTTGCATTTTTGTTCTCCTTTCTCTTACGTTTGTTTTTCGCTTTTAGGCTTTACTTTTATATTTTTCATTGTTTGTTTACAATTGTTGAATACTTTTTAATTCCAGATTTTTTAATTCATTGAATGTTTTTAAATCCATGATTTTTCAAAAAATTCGTAAACAATTTTTTAAAATTTATGGACTATTTTATACTTCTTACAGAATTTTTAAATTTTGTCACTATTTGCTGGAGGAACAAGCACCTAACCCACTAAAAAATACTCTAGTAATTGATCGGCTGACTAAGGAGGAAGGCTAATCCTATTTGACGCTCTGTGTCAACTAATTAATGAAAAACACAAAACTTTCTACAAGGAACATGACTGATATTTCGTTTATGTTTTCCTACAGGTTTATTTCTAGATTTTCTTTTCCATTCTTATTAAGAAATGCGAAAAAATCTTTGCAAATTTGGAAACTATAAGCGATTCGGAAACAAGTTCAAAATTGTGAAAAAAGTGTTTCTTCATAATGTCAACAAATTTTGAAAAATGATTTTTATGAGAACTTTCACATGCTTTCTTGAAAACCATCTAAAACAAAAAAAATACCGGGAAAAAAACTAACCGCGACAATAATCCAAGCCGTTGGAGTAGTCCGCTCACTAGACGCTATATGGGCTGATCCTACATGAGGGCCTTTGTGAGAAACAACACCAATTTGACGCAGGGGGCATAACATAAGAGACTCCATGTAGGAATACCTTATTTGATGCTTACGCCACGGTTCCTTGTGTCAATAGCAAGCGCCGACGCTTTGCTGTTAGATGGGCCAGCCCATGCAGGCTTTGGTTTGTACCAGTTTTAGGAAACTTTTGAAATGGTTTTTTCTCGTTTTTCTTTGGTTTTTTGTTCTCTTTCCTCTTATGTTTGTTTTTCCCTTTAGGATTAATTCTTTTATTTCTAATTTTTCATTTTCATTGTAGCAATTTCGAATTTTTATTATTTCCAAATTCATAAACTTTTTAAAATGTGTAAACATTTGTTTTAATTTTAAATGGTTTTGTAAAGTCTGCCAACATTTTTACAATTGCTGAAGACTTTTTAAATTGAGATTTTATGAAATCATGGAATGTTTTCAAATTCATGATTTTGTTAAATTCATAATTTTTTTTGTAAAATTCATGAACTATTCTTTCTAGTTCTTACGCAATTTTTAAAATTGTTTACTATTTTAAATTCATGATTTTTTAATCCATAAATTATTGCATGATTTTACATTTAAAAAATACCATTATTGTAGACAGCAAAGTGGTAGCAGCAAAAGCGTAAGCTACCCAGTAGAATGAGCTGTGCGACTAAGCAACCTATCTAACTCCGCGATAGAGCTAGCACTATCTGGTTCTGGCCTGTCTAACTTGGAGTGAGCGCTAGCGCTCGTTTCGGACAGCTAAAGTTGGGAGGAGGAGCTGGTTATGGAGACAGGCATGTGAATAGATCTCTTTTTTAGGGGGTCAATGGATCTCTTACAGCGAGCTACACAGTAGGGTCACCTCAAGGAGCTCATAGTGGGCCGGTCATCAGGGAGTTGTCGGCTTAGTTTGTTCCCTTGTCTAGTTAGGAAAATATTCCTCCCCTAAAAAAGGGGAAAAAGTTGTCTTTTTTCCTCTTATATTTTCTTTTTTGTTTATATTTAGAAAATTTATAAATACATATATTTTCAAAATTACGTTACTTATTGTTTTAAAATGGTCACTGCACATTACAAATATTCATGTAGTGTAAACAATTTGTTAGCCCATTTTTGAAAAATGGTCGATCATTGAAATAAACTGTTTGTGACATCAAAAATATGTTCACGCATTGGAAAAGAAATATGAACATCAATTTTAAAATATGTTCATGAAAACATAAAATATGTTCATGTAAGTTTTAAGAAATGTCTTACCATACAAAAATGTTAATGACATTTAGACAATGATCGCATTTTTAAAAGTATGTTTCATGACAATACGAAAATGTTCATGGAATGTAAAAAAAATCTAAAAATTTAAGAAGAATCTTCACAACATACAATATATATTCGTGCCATTTAGGAAAAGCTGTTCCAACACATAACCAAATGTCTGCATGTTTGAAAAAATGTTCATGAAATTTTCTAAAAATATTCAAAGACGTGTTTGAAAAGGTTCATTGTATATTTAAAATTTTCAAAGTGTATTTTTGTATAATCAACATGTATTAGGATAAATGTTCAGCATGTACATGAACAATGTTAAACCTATATACTACATAAATATACTTATTTTCTAAGAGGTATATGCATAATTTTTTGAATTTGTATTGAGTCAACATGTATTTGTAAATTGAAACAAAAGAAAAACCCCGAAAAGAAAGCAAAAGAAAAACCAATGAAAAGTAAAAATTGAAATAAAAAAACCGTTAAAGGTAAACACACACAAAAAAACTGCATGAAAGATATTAAAAACCAGGCCAAATCGGTTATAGAAGCTTCCCAAACCCACTAGTTGATTAACCCGATGCCCTCACGAGACAACCTTGATATTATTATAACTTCAAACCATGAAGTGCCGCATTCCTTTTTGTACATTCGAACTAGCTAGGACCCTCCATTTGATTGAAAAAAAAATCTTTCAAAAGACCAGTAATAAGAAGGCCATTCGATTTTCTCAAAGGCTTTCTCAAAATCAATCTTGTACAAAATATGGTAGGGCCAGCAATGGAGACGCCGATGGTTGTGCTTTCATCCTGAAGACATTGATGTGGTGGTGCTCCTCTCTTCTTTTTGGCCCTTTCGCTCTAGGGGAAACTTCAAATCCGTGATGTTCACGGATTGGGCGATGGTGACCCTCGACATCGTGCCCATCTTGGGGGCTTCATTTGGAGTGAAGCTGGCTGGAGGGACTAGTTGAGTGTTCTTGGGTGGTGTCTGCCTTGGATTCATCCGAGGTTTTGCTGGACGTTGCCTATTGCGGGATGTCGGAGGGCGACCATGGTTCATAGTTGCGTGGCTTCTTGTTTGGCAACGATGGTCGCTCGAACGGAGTTGGTTTGTGCCGGGTTTGGTAATCGTGTCATCCAACGTGTTCGAGGGTTCTTATGCCTAACTGTGTCTTTGTGGAGTTGGAGTTGCGGAGGTGGTCCCGCCGACGGTGACTACGGTATGAGATGAGTTTTTGTTGTAGGGCCTAGTCCACAGGCTCAACGCTTTTCTGCAACATTTTTTGTCCGAATATGTCCGAGTAGAGGTTGTTTGGTCACCCGTGCGGGTGGTTGACTGTTTGGCCTAGGTCGACATGGGTTTTGGCGATGTTTCGTGAAGGTATCGTTGGTGGTCGTGATTGGTGAAGTCGGAGTCGCTGGCCCTCGTAGGAGTGACGACGGCGACACTTGATGACCATCTCAACACGGCTTTCTCCATGATATCATGTGTGGTCCTGTGGGTGACCAGGTTGGCCGATGTTACCCTGTGTGGGTTTTCGTGACGACGAGGGGAATTTTTTGCCGCCCTCTTAGAAAAAAAACTAATTACCTTTGTTTACCTAGTGTTTTAGATATTACCGGCATCCCATTAGTAAGAACAGGAAGTTGACACTTGTTGAAATCTTGGCACTAGAGATGATTATACGGTCGGAGAATCAAATCTCATGGATAATTCTGGTCGCTGGACTTTCGGCACCCCTTCATCAAGTGGTTAGGAGTTGCGACAGTTGTTTCCATGATGGTGGCTTAGACTTACTGATGTACTTACTTAGGAAGATCTTTATGAATAGTTAACAAAATGGCCGCATGCATCGCCCAAATGCAGAGACCGGGGATCATCCTTCTTTTCTATAAAATAAAATCCTGGTCGCTGGACAATGAGAATGGATGAAAGAGATATGGGGCGGGAAGAGGGACATCCCCATGAGCGAGCCGGGTGACGGCCACAGTGGAATAACGGTACGTACGCCGGATCCAACGGCTGGAGGGAAAAGAAAGACGGGAAATGGAAGTTCCTATGAACATCCTATGCTCTTCCTGTGCGGCAACGCACGCCTACTGGTATGCAGTAGGAAGGCAGACCCTCGTCTCGCTTCTGAGGCTGCTGGCCGTGCGAGTTCATTGAAGACCACGCAAGGACACTGAAACACCGGCGCTGTTCTTCACCCCTCTTTCAGAGCCTCCTCCCTGCGGCGGGAAGCCCATATAAAGCCTGCACGCAGCCCTCCTCCCATCGGCATTCTCACTTGTCAGCTTCCTCAGGCAGCCATCGACGACTGGGCGGTGTGGTACACAACTTCCTTGATGGATCTTGCTGCATACCATGCGCTTGCACTGCACCTGCATTGCCGGTTGCCATTTTTTCTGATCCCGATGGACATTTTTTCAGATCAAGCTTCAAAGGAAATTCCGGAGGAGGATGGGGGTGCGCGACGTGCTGACGGACATCGCCACTGCCGCGCAGCTGTCCGGGCTGCACGCCATCATGCTCGTCGCCCTGGCCGCGCGCCACCTTCGGATCCCGCAGTGTAAGCGGGAATGCGCCAAGCTCGAGGAGTGCGCGCGCAGGCTCCACGCGCTCCTCAGGTGGCCAGCCACCGGCCAGGAGATAGCGATGCGGCATCCGGCGGTGGCCGGGCTGGCCGTCGCGGCGCTGGTCGAAGCGGCCGGCCTGGTGGGCTCGTACCGCAGGAGCACGCTCTGGCGCCGCGCCCGGACGGGCAGGAGCACGGAGACACGGTTCCGTGACATGCGGAGTCACATCAACTACCTGTGCGCGCTCGTGCTCTGCGTGCACGCCAATCTCCTCACGCAGCAGCCGGCCGCTCATCACCCGTCAGAGACTAGTTACCCGTGCGTGAGATACTTACTCGATCCATTTCATACGTGCATGTTCAGGCTGTACGCTGATTATGTCTACTAATGCTACGTTACGTGTGTAACTGATGCAGGAACCATCAGGTGAATGAGAGTGACGGCGCACAAACTTCCGCTACTCCTGACAGTCAGGGAGGAGCAGACAATCATGATCAGCCAGGAGGATTCGAAGCCGTGTGATTTTGGGTTGCATGACGCACACAACACACAGAATTACCCGTTGGTAGAGTTGCGCTCGCGTCTCAAGTTTTGAGCAAGGGTCAAAGTCGGGTTTCTCTGTTTACTTGGTTATTACTCACTGCGTCCAGAAATATTTATCGAAGAAATGGATGTACTTATGTTGATAATTTTTGAGCGGACCCTCAGTTTTGTAATAAGCAGGACCACGTGTGACGAGTTTTAGGCAGGATGAGTGGCTCAGATTGAAACCCCCATCTTTTTGTGCGTGTTATCAAATTCACTTTCTATTTTCTGAGAAGGGACATTTTCATTCAGTTGTTATATCGAGCTGATACAACAACATTGAGCAAATATATGGCTTCTGCATAACAACAAGATACCCACAACCAACATGTTCAAAAGTAAAATCATTTTACACAAAAAAGAATACTTAAGACAATTTTAATATTCCTCCACTCATATAGGAGCAATAAAAACCAAATATTAGCAACTAAAGGCAATTAAAACATGAATATGCCAACACAAGACAATACATAAAGACAAAGATGCAATTAATATTTCTGTAACCCAAAAAAATATTAAAAAATTAGCATGCAACAGAGAAATTATATAGGTGTGTTGTTTTAGAATTTCATAATTTTAGAACACTCTTGATTTTTTAGATTTGATAATAATAGCAGCAATTTTTTTGTTTCAGCAAAACACACTAACATAAAAATGGGCACTAGCAAGGGCCTCAAAAGCGGTTCACTGCTACAGATTCGAACAACACTGACCGCTCATTACTGACCGGCCAATGAACACGTGCACTAAACGGCCATCAACGACACGTCAATGATAAGCATTATGTTGCTCGGTTGGATGAATATCACAGACTGGTCTAAAATTGATCCATATGTGATAATATGTTCCCGATTAAAAAATGGACCAATGTTTACCATTCTCCGAAAAAGACTTTCTCCCCGCTTTATATATAAAGCATCAAACCGCAAGCATCCAGTACAAACACACGCCACGCCACCGCAACACACGCACACACCCAGGACAGGATACATAGGCGCTGAGCGCAGCAACACCACCCCTAGCACTACGGCCCCGAAGAGGTGAGACTACATATGACGAACCATGCGCTCCAAGACGGCGCCTTCAAGAAGGACACGACACCGGAGCGCCGCCACCGCCCGATCCAAGGATCAGAGTTTCCCCCGGAGCCGCATGACGGACAATGAGAGTCGCGACGACGCCTTCAAGAAGGGAATGATTTTCGCCGCCGCCGGTCCGTCCGAAGATAGAGCAGGTTTTCACCTCGACCAACCATCACCGCCACCGAACGCCACACCCCGGCAACCACGCCGCCCACACGACCATGGTGCCGGGCAACACCAAGGCACGGGCTCTGCCCAAGAGCACCGCGCAACCACCACCAGGGCCGCCGCCCCAGCATCCAAGACCTCGACACCACCTCACCCGAGACCCGCCGCACCGCAACAAAAGAGACAAGCGGAAAGGTCTCACGTTTCGCGCCCCTAGGCCACCCCCAGCGTCGCGACCCAATAGGTCGGCCAGAACTGGCATCCACCGACCCGTCCTGCTGCCCCTAGCGCGAAACGAGCTCGGTCCTGCAGCAGCGAGAGGGGGGCGAGGTTGGTCCTGCTGCACCGTGCGCGAGACGAGCTCGGTCCTGCTGCATCGTGCGCAAGACGAGCTCGGTCCTGCGGCACCGGGCGCGAGACGAGCGATGGACCGCAACCGGGAGAGGACCAGCCCCTTGATGGGAGAAGCGCTCGGGCGACGAGGAGATGGGGTGAAGGTCGAGACGGCCCGAGCACCGGCGAGCCGACGCCGGGGAAGCCGGCCGCTGCCGTGGACAGATCCGTCGAGCCACCATGAAGCCGCCACGACACCAAGAGGTCACCACCGAGACCTCCCCACGTCGCCGCCCATGACCGGAGCAGCGGCCACGCCCGACCGCTGCCCTACCCGCGTCGCCCGACGACCTCCAAGCACCAGAGCCGCCGGGCACGCACCACCGGAGCCACGCGCCGCCGGTCGGCCCCCAACGCCAGATCTGGTCGGATTCGGCAAGGGACCGGCCGCGCGCCACCTCCCGAGACGGGAGCAACGCAGCCGCCCGCCCGCTGAACGAAGGGAGCGGGAGCGCCCACCAAGAGAGCCACCCCGCCCAGCCGAGACCGCCGCGCGCCGCTGGATCCCACGACAACAGCGCCACCGCTCGAGGGGGCCGCCCCGCGTCGGCGCCTACAAGCGGAGGGGGAAGAGAGGCCCCGCCGCCGCCATGCCCATGGGGCTTTGCTGACGGAGCCGGGCCTTGGCGGCAAGGGGGAGAGGAAGGAGGCGGGCGAGGGGCGGAGGGGATCCTCCCCGGCGCGCGCGGGCGTGCCGTGGGAGGAAAGGGGAGGAGGAGTGGGGGAGGGGGGAGCGAGGCGGGGGAGACGCGCCCGACGGCCGGCGGCGGCGGCGGGTGGGAACCCTAGCGGGAGTCGCGGAGGGAGTCGCGGGAGGCTAGGCTCAGCTACTCAAGCCCAATATTTACCATTGTCCAACTGCTTTCTTTGACGCGTCTGAAGTTACCTCTTAAATTTGACCATTCGTTTTTCCCGCCCGTCAGTGTTGTTCTCTTCTTGGTCCTTATATCCATCCTCCACTGCCCGTCTCCATTAGTAACCCTCTCTACAACCGCAGATCACCGCCCCCTTTAGTTTGCACTATCTCCTGCCTCTCATCTCCATCCCGTGAACCTCCATCAAACGTCTCTGGTGCCCTCTGACGACCCACACCCATCTCCGACGACGGTGCCCTCCGTCGACCCACGGCCATCTAGTGATCCGACACCATGGCAATTATATTAAAAAAACTTTAATTCGGATTAGTTTCATTTAAATCATGCAAATTAGAGGTTAAAATAATAGTAAAATTGTTTGAAAAAACATATACCTTTTATACGTATCACTGCGCATGATGCTCGCTTTGGACGCGCCACCAACACCTTGGAGGCCCGCCTTGATGAGGTGGGAACACCGGCATTGGCCATGGTATCCTATGAGGTTGGAAGAGCAGCGTCCAGATTATTTTGCTTTGAGGCCATCGCCTTAGGAGCTGCCGGAGTAGGGGAAGCAGGTGGCACTTCCTACCTCTCCTCTTGAAGAACCGGAGAATGAGAATCTCTCCGGGTGTCCTCTTCGTTACCCACTAGTGAGGTGTTGACCTCAGCAATGGGAACATGGTCACCGCCCCCGATGTCGGATGTCGGTGGTGAGGGAGTCTGATCTTCCCTCCTCAACTAAGATGTGTCGAGAGGGGGAGACACTTGAGCCAAAGGCGTGGCAATGAAGGCCCTTATGTTGGTACGGGGAGTGGAGCCTAGATTGGGGTCCTCCACGTCGTCCTCAACGGAACTAGACGCCCAACAAAATAGCAAAGACAGAAAGCATCACCACAACTGGCAAGCCTAATAGAGATAACCAATGGAAGATTATAGCTTGGGCTCGGGTCTGGATCGAGGAGCTCGATCCTCGGGCCAGGATTGTTCTGAAGACTTCTGTGTCGATGCAGGAGTCAGTCCGACTGGCACATCGACTTGGCCGGAGATCAGGTCGTGCCGCGCCTTTCGACACTTCTCTAGCCCTAGGTAAGTGAAAGTGCTAGTTATCGACTAGAGGGGGGGGGGGTGAATAGGCGATTTTTAGGAAAGTCTTAAAAACATGGATGTTTCGAAGACAAACAATAGAAATGACCTAATTGATATGCAGTGGAAGATAAACTACAACAAGCAAACCATAGTCAAGTATGCAATAATGTGAACGTACAATGACTAACGGCAGCTAGGTAGTAAGGATCAGGATGGAAGATAGTATGAAGCCAAACAACGATAGAAGTCAAGCAATGAAGTCAAACAGATAAGTCATATAAGCAATGACTTCACGAAGACAAACTCAAGTAAAGGAGGGAAGGGATAGAACCAGTCACTTGTTGAAGACACATGATTTGTTGGACCAGTTCCAGTTGCTGTGACAACTGTACATCTGGTTAGGGAGGCTGAGATTCAACTTAGAAGACCGCGTCTTCACCTTATTCCCCTTGAGCTAAGGACACACAGTCCTCGCCCAATCACTCTGTTAAGTCTTCAAGGTAGACTTCCGAACCTTCACATGCACGACGCTCACCGCAATCCACAATGACTCTTGGATGCTCGAACGCGACGCCTAACCGGCTGGAGGATTCACAGTCCTCAAGTGTAATAAGTCTTCAGGTCACATGACAGTAAAACTTCAGTGATGCCTAACACTCTTTGGCTCTGGGTGTTTTGGGCTTTGTCCTCGCAAGGATTTCTCTCTCAAAGGCTTCGAGGTGGGTTGCTCTCAAACGACAAAAGTCGTGCACAAACTCCGAGCAGCCACCAATTTATGGTGTAGGGGTGGGCTATTTATAGCCACTAGGCAACCCGACCTGTTATGTCCGAAATGACCCTGGTCACTAAAGAACCGACACGTGTTCCAACGGTCGATTTCAAACACACACGACAACTTTACTTGGGCTACAAGCAAAGCTGACTCATCCAGCTCTGGATAAGTTTTGCTCTCATTGTCTTCGTCAAGACATAGGATTTGGGTTGAGCATTACTTCAGTCATTCTGACTATGATCACTTGGACCCCACTTAACAGTACGGTGGTTCCTACGACTCAACAAAGAAGAAAAGGAAACAACGAAACAACACAGTCTTCAAGGCCCATAGTCTTCACTCAATGTCTTCTCATGTCATAGTCTTCAATGTGAATATCTTCACATACCACCATTGTCTTCAATGTCTTCATACATTTTAGGGTCGTCTCCGTAGGTGAACCGAATCAATGAGGGACACTACCTGCGTTATCCTGCAATTCTCACAAACGCATTAGTCCTCAACCACATTTGTCGTCAATACTCCAAAACCAACTAGGGGTGGCACTAGATGCACTTACAATCTCCCCCTTTTTGGTGATTGATGACAAACTGGTTGAAGTTTTCAACGGGGATAAAATATGTGAAATTGTAAGGATAGGGAATTGTCTTCATAAGTGGCAAAGGCTCCCCCTGAAGATGTGCATATAAGTAGTTTGCTTTTGGAATGCAAATGCACATGGCAGGTTGTACTTGTGGAGATCCTCTTTAACTTATGAAGATAATTCATCATGCATGAAATGATATAGCTAAGAGAATGACATGCATAATGAAAAATGGACGTGTGCAGAATGATCTAAGTGCGGAAGTTATCGTCGCACATGCGGAATTTATCATCGCACCAGAGTAAATCAAATAAGTAGCAGATGACCATCGAGTTTAAGTGTTACAACTCAAAGAACCAAATGTTTCAAAAACGAGAGTTGTAAACACTAGGCAAAATATAATGCAACCGCCCTTATGAACCCGCTTGAAGACTATCAAACTCATATGCTTCTCCCCCTTTTGTCAGTAAGGACCAAAAAGGTTTGAAGGCATAGAGCATCTACTCGTCCTCTTCGGAAGAAGATGATGCAGCAGGGTTGTCGTTGTTGGTTGGCGGTGCAGACGAGCTTGGCGCAGTATCGATTCGTGCAGAAGTAGGGGGCGGTGAAGTAGCATCGGCTTCATCATCGATCACTCTGGCATTGACCGTTGCCGCGGAGGAAGAATAGTCAGAGTCTTCAAGAGATGGAGTTCGCCGTAGGACTGCATTCCGTGGAGGAGTGGAGTCAAACTTGAAACGTTCAGTGAAGCCATCGTCTTGAAGATCAGCTTCAGCACTGAGCAGGGTCAAACTCTTCCATGATCGTCGACAAGTCTCGTGAGTGACAAAAGCATTCTTGGTGGCAAGGTTGCGAATGCGATTGACGTCCACCAAGAGGCTTTGCATTTGACGCTTGAGCCAGGAGTGATTCTTATCTTGCTTTTGATGCAGCGCCACAAGAAGTTCTCGATCATTGAGGACTCGAGAGCGCTTCCGAGGCCTTTGGCCAATTGTGCTCTCAGTGGCTTCAGTCCGTGCACGATGAGGCAGACGTGTGTTCCCAGCCAGGGGATAGACACGAGATACCGCTTGGACGCCTCCTATGGGTTGAGAGAAGCTGTGGTGATCTGCATTATGAAGACTTAGTGGTGTTTTGGCAGGCTCAGGGTATATGGCTTCAACAGACATATCAACCTCTGGTAGAAAGATCAGATGATTGCGAGCAGAGGGTTGATAGTTGATAGCTGAGTGCATCTTGATGAGGCGCATGACCCATGGAGCATAGAACTTCAGACCAAACAGATCAGATCCAGATGCAGCCAATTGCCTGATGAAGAAGTCTTGCGTGTTGAAGCTGATGCCATTGAGGATATAGAAGACCAATGTCTTCATTGCTCCTTCAAGCTTTGCAGACGATGAATGCCCTTTGATTGGCCATAGAGTTCGCCTGATGATGTGATATATGGTGCGAGGCAGATACTCAAGGTCATCAACAAAGAAGTGCTGAGGGTATTCAGCGTCATGTGGCAGTGGCTTCATCATGCTCAGCATCTGACTCATGTCGGGTTCTGGCTTATGAAATATGCTTTCCAAGGCATCGCGGTGGAGTTGACATCACTACTAGGAAAATGGTTTTTAACGACGGTATATGTGGTCGTTGAAAGTTGGATTGTGGTCGTTAAAGGTCATTAACGACCACAATCTGCTGGTCGTAGTAGGCTCCATCGTTAAAAGTATAACGACCACATACTTTTTGTGGTCGTTATTTTTGTAACGACGGGATGGTGTGTCGTCGTCAATCTCAAGGCAATAACGACCACAATTGTAGTATCTACGACCACTTTTGTCATCTCTAATAATGTTATAATGGTGACCAAATTATCGCCGTCTACTCTCTTCACCACTTTGTTGTCCTTCAAAACCACTTGTATTAATTAGTATAAGTTTCCGTTCAGCAATCATTTTATGCGTCATCCAACATTTCAATATTAACATCCACATTAATATAGAAACAAAATAATCTGACTTGAAATGATCATAGCCTTTTTTATTAATAGAAATACCAAAATTTTGACATAGAATTCTTAAATTAAGAGCCAAAAGCACTCCTTACATGACCAATGTACTTGATCATATCTATATGGAAAACGAGACACTAGAAAACATAATATTTGTTAATTTTCGATCGAGGGACACCATCCTTGTTTGAACGGGTATCATTCTTCATCGATGAATACAACGCCTCCTCATGCGAGCTTCAATATCATACAGTGGACAATAAATCCTACAAAATGTTTAGTATGAAAGTTAGTCCTTGTAAATAAATTGGCACAAAAGTATAAAAGCATATAAAATCAATGTATGAGAACAACTTACTTGATCATGTGACTTTCCTGAGAACTACTCCCTCTGTAAACAAATATAAGAGCATTTAGATCACTAAATATTGATCTAAACACTCTTATATTTCTTTACGGAGGGAGTGCCACTTAGGGATCTAGCAGACATAAAACTTAATTTCTGACACTTCTTGCACCATGCCAATAAACTTTTATTCATGTACTTGTTTCGCTTGCTCAGAAGCTTGAAGTTTACAAAGCAATTCAGCCTTACTTAATGTTGTTCCTCGCAAAGTTCTTGCTCTAACTCCACCATCGAAGCAAACTACACGACCACGCCGCTTGAATGAGTCACAAACCAAGGATCAGGATTCAACTTAACTATGGTCGTGATTTGTGCCCGAAGTGCCAACAGTAAGTTATTTGCATCAACTTATATTTGTAAGTAGGTATTATACACTTCAATTTATCCTAGAATTTATTGCATTTGAATTAAGTCTTACATGTTTGGCAGAGGCTGTAGAATCAGCGAAGGTTGTACCCTTTTTGTGAGTCCCAGAAACTTGTTTGTCCATAGTCGGTGGCTTGTTTTCCTTTCGTCCATGTTCCAACAGAGGCAAGTAGCTATTATTAGTTGAAATAAATGACAAGACAAGTCACACTGGGCTTACATTATTGGAAATGAAAAATGGCAAGTCCTAAATAGGTGTTCACAAAACAGAATATCGTAAGTACAATAGTACAGAAATTCAGATTATAATGTTGGAGCCTATAACCAAACTTACCTTAATTGAGTCAAAAAAAATATATTTTAGAACTGCGATAGTAAGATTGGTCTAGTTCTTTACACTCATCGAGGTAATTCTAGGATTACAGAGGATTCTACCCAAATGATGTAGAATTTTTTTGGAAAGAGCACGGTGATTCCGTTCAAGTATTTTTCTATTTCCTAGTGTTCCTCTCGACAATATTGCCATTTCAGTTACAGCTGATTCAGTTCAAGAAATGGAAAAATGCTACATGAAGGATATTAAACATACACCTGATGCGTGTAATTCACAGGAAGTGCTTAATGATGTAATACAAAAAATTAATCTTACCAATTCTATTGAATAAAAGCTGCACTTTATAGTGTTCTTGCATCGTTGATCCATCTGATTAAACCAGCTATCTAGAACCCAATATGCCAAGTTCTAGCAGATTATATACATGAAGTACTTGTGAGATGGTTAGAAAAATTACGTAGGTAGTGTCCTATTTTTTTATATGAACAAAACTTATTGCACAAAAATAAAACACAAAGAAAAAAATTGACGATCAAGTATATAGTCTTGCAAAATCTGTTCGCATAATTCTAAACAATGGAACAATTGAAGCAACACAAAGTAATACACAAGAAGATGTGGAAATAGGTAACGACCATACTCTGCATTTACTCTGAACTTGGAGGCTGGGCGCACACTAGGCCGAGATGTATAATACGGAGTCCCCACAGAGCCGACTGAGTCAACGCCGCGATCCAACCAGCAAGCCGCCGCGCCTGGCATGGGAAGGTCGACGCCATGGCAGGGATTGCCGCGGCCGCCGACACCGGTACGAGCAGCGTGCGGCCCGCCCCAGGGACTTGCCGCAGCCCGCAGAGGACCGGCAGGAACTGTGACCTCGCCAACACCACCTCCAGCTTGGCCGCAATCGGCTGCTACGCTCTTGGTCGGGAGGGAGACGGGAGATCAGAAGTGGGGGAGGAGGAGGAGGCAGCGGCGGCGGCTGGCTGGACAGCCCGGCGACCACTGACGATGGTGGCAGGAAGGGAGAGATGCGGCGTGGAGAGATTTGTGGGCATACACTTTTTTTTCAGTTTTCTAGTGCGGAGACTTATCTTCCTTTTTATCCATCGTTTCAGCAGATAAGGACGCGCGATTACCTTCTAAAGATAACAAAACAACGACCGCTAGACCTATATCGTCCTAGTGAGTAGTCACGGGGTTAATTTGGAGGTGGGACTGACCTCATCGTATCAATAACAACCGAGAGTTGTCAATCGTTGGTCGTTATTGACCTAATTTCCAGTAGTGATCCAGGTTCAAACAACTCTCCGGGAGTGGGTAGGCCTGTGAGCTCAATGATGTCAAGAGCTTTGGCTTCATGATGGACATTTCCAGTCATCCACTCGAGAACCCATGTCTTCGTATCTCTGTTGTAGCCGCGGATGTGGAGTGTGGCATAGAATTGAAGCACTAATTCTTCATTCCAGTGCTCTTTGTCTGTTACGAAGCCAAGTAGACATGCATCATGAAAGCAATCAAGTGCTTCTTCTAAGCACGGCAGTCCGGCAATGGCTTCAGTTTCGAGGCACATATGAGGGAAAATGCGGCCTTGGTCATACAGAACACATGAGTAATAGCTTCTTTGCTGATAGTGTTGGGGAACGTAGCAGAAATTCAAAATTTTCCTACGTGTCACCAAGATCCATCTATGGAGAAACTAGCAACGAGGGGAAGGAGAGTGCATCTACATACCCTTGTAGATCGCTAAGCGGAAGCGTTCAAGTGAACGGGGTTGAAGGAGTCGTACTCGTCGTGATTCAAATCACCGGAGATCCTAGTGCCAAACGGACGGCACCTCTGCGTTCAACACACGTACAGCCCGGTGACGTCTCCCACGCCTTGATCCAGCAAGGAGAGAGGGAGAGGTTGAGGAAGACTCCATCCAGCAGCAGCACAACGGCATGGTGGTGATGGAGGAGCGTGGCATCCCCAGGCTTCGCCAAGCACCAAGGGAGAGGAGGAGGAGGAGAGGCGGGGCTGCACCAAGAGGAGAGAACTCATGTGTGTTGGGCAGCCCCAAACCTCAAGTATATATAGGGAGGGGAGGGCTGCGCCCCATCTAGGGTTTCCACCCCAAGGGGTGCGGCCAGCCCTAGATGGGGCTTGGGAGGCGGCCAAGAGGGAGGAGAGGAGGCGCCCACTAGATGGGCCTTAGGGCCCATCTGCCCTAGGGTTGCCCCTCCCACTCTCCCTTGCGCTTGGGCCTCTTGTGGGCGCACCAGCCCCTTGGGGCTGGTTCCTCCCACACTTGGCCCACGCAACCTTCGGGGTTGGTGGCCCCACTTGGTGGACCCTCGACCCTCCGGTGGTCCCAGATGCTACCGATAAACCCCAAACTTTTCCGGTTACCAAAATAGAACTTCCCATATATAAATCTTTACCTCCGGACCATTCCGAACTCCTCGTGACGTCCGGGATCTCATCCGGACTCGAACAACATTCGTAACCACATACAAGCTTCCTTTATAACCCTAGCGCCATCGAACCTTATGTGTAGACCCTACGGGTTTGGGAACCATGCACATGACCGAGACGTTCTCCGGTCAATAACCAACAGCGGATCTGGATGCCCATGTTGGCTCCCACATGTTCCACGATGATCTCATCGGATGAACCACGATGTCAAGGACTCAATCGATCCCGTATACAATTCCCTTTGTCTAGCAGTATTGTACTTGCCCGAGATTCGATCGTCGGTATCCTATACCTTGTTCAATCTCGTTATCGCAAGTCTCTTTACTCGTTCCATAACACATCATCCCGTGATCAACCCCTTGGTCACATTGTGCACATTATGATGATGTCCTACCGAGTGGGCCCAGAGATACCTCTCCGCTTACACGGAGTGACAAATCCATCTCGATTCGCGCCAACCCAATGCAGACACTTTCGGAGATACCTGTAATGCACCTTTATAGCCACCCGATTCGTTGTGACGTTTGGTACACCCAAAGCATTCCTACGGTATCCGGAGTTGCACAATCTCATGGTCTAAGGAAAAATACTTGACATTAGAAAAGCTTTAGCATACGAACTACGATCTTTGTGCTAGGCTTAGGATTGTCTTGTCCATCACATCATTCTCCTAATGATGTGATCCGTTATCGATGACATCCAATGTCCATGGTCAGGAAACCGTAACCATCTATTGATCAACGAGCTAGTCAACTAGAGGCTTACTAGGGACATGGTGTTGTCTATGTATCCACACATGTATTGCGATTTCCGGTCAATACAATTATAGCATGAATAATAAACGATTATCATGAACAAGGAAATATAATAATAACTAATTTATTATTGCCTCTAGGGCATATTTCCAACAGTCTCCCACTTGCACTAGAGTCAATAATCTAGTTCACATCGTCATGTGATTAACACTGATAGGTCACATCGCCATGTGACCAACACCCAAAGAGTTCGCTAGTGTCTGTAAACTAGTTCACATCATCATGTGATTTAGACTCAATGAGTTCTGAGGTTTGATCATGTTTTGCTTGTGAGAGAGGTTTTAGTCAACGGGTCTGAACCTTTCAGATCCGTGTGTGCTTCGCAATTCTCTATGTCATATTGTAAATGTTGCTTCCATGCTCCACTTGGAGCTATTCCAAATGGTTGCTCCACTATACGTATCTGGTATCTCTACTCAGAGCTACTCGGATAGGTGTTAAAGCTTGCATCGACGTAACCCTTTACGCCGAACTCTTTATCACCTCCATAATCGAGAAACATGTCCTTGTTTATTCCAAGGACAATTTTGACCGCTGTCCAATGATCCATTCATGGATCATTCTTGTACCCCTTGACTGACTCATGGCAAGGCACACTTCCGGTGCGGTACACAGCATAGCATACTATAGAGCCTACGTCTGAAGCATAGGGGACGACCTTCGTCCTTTCTCTCTCTTCTGCCGTGGTTAAGCTTTAACTCTTAACTTCATACCTTACATCTCAAGCAAGAACTCCTTCTTTGACTGATCCATCTTGAACACCTTCAAGATCATGTCAAGGTATATGCTCATTTGAAAGTACCATTAAGCGTTTTTGATCTATCCTTATAGATCTTGATGCTCAATGTTCAAGTAGCTTAATCCAGGTTTTCTATTTGAAAAACACCTTTCAAATAACCCTATATGCTTTCTAGAAATTCTACATCATTTCTGATCATCAATATGTCAACAACATATACTCATCAGAAATTCTATAGTGCTCCCACTTACTTCTTTGGAAATACAAGTTTCTCATAAACTTTGTATAAACCTAAAATCTTTGATCATCTTGTCAAAGTGCACATTCCAACTCCGAGATGCTTACTCCAGTCCATGGAAGGATTGCTAGAGCATACCTTTTAGCATCCTTAGGATCGACAAAACTTTTCTGATTGTATCACATACAACCTTTCCTTACGAAACCTGGTAAGGAAACTCGTTTTGACATCCATCTGCCAGATTTCATAAATGCAGCTAATGCTAACATGATTCCGACGGACTTAAGCACCGCTACGGATGAGAAAATCTCATCGTAGTCAACTCCTTGAACTTGTGAAAACTCTTTGCCACAAGTCGAGCTTCATAGACGGTGATATTACCATCCACGTCCGTCTTCTTCTTAAAGATCCATTCATCTCAATGGCTTGCCGCTCATCGGGCAAGTCCACCAAAGTCCATGCTTTGTCCTGATACATGGATCCTATCTCGGATTTCATGGCTTCTAACCATTTGTCGGAATTTGGGCCCACCATCGCTTCTCCATAGCTCGTAGGTTCATTGTTGTCTAGCAACATGACCTTCAAGACAAGATCACCGTACCACTCTGAAGCAGTACGTGTCCTTGTCGTTCTACGAGGTTCGGTAGTGACTTGATCCGAAGTTTCATGATCACTATCATAAGCTTCTACTTCAATTGGTGTAGGTGCCACAGGAACAACTTCCTGTGCCCTGCTACACACTAGTTGTAGTGACGGTTCAATAACCATATCAAGTCTCCACTATCCTCCCACTCAACTTTTCGAGACGAACTTTTCCTCGAGAAATGACCCGATTCAAGAAACAATCCCTATTGCTTTCGGATCTGAATTAGGAGGTATACCCAACTGTTTTGGGTGTCCTATGAAGATGCATTTTATCCGCTTTGGGTTCGAGCTTATCAACCTGAAACTTTTTCACATAAGCGTCGCAACCCCAAACTTTTAAGAAACGACAACTTAGGTTTCTTTAAACCATAGTTCATACGGTGTCATCTCAACGGAATTACGTGGTGCCCTATTAAAGTGAATGTGGTTGTATCTAATGCCTAACCCATGAATGATAGTGGTAATTTGATAAGAGACATCATGGTACGCACCATATCTAATAGGGTGCAACAATGATGTTCGGACACACCATCACACTATGGTGTTCCAGGCGATATTAGTTGTGAAACAATTTCCACAATGTCTCAATTGTGTACCAAACTCGCAACTCAGATATTCATCTCTATGATCACATCACAGACATTTTATCCTCTTGTCACGAAGATCCTCAACTTCACTCTGAAATTACTTGAACCTTTCAATAATTCAGACTTGTGTTTCATCAAGTAAATATACTCAACATCTACTCAAATCATCTGTGAAGTAAGAACATAACGATATTCATCAGATGCCTCAAAGACTCATTGGACTGCACACATCAAAATGTGTTACTTCCAACAAGTTGCTATCTTGTTCCATCTTACTGAAACCGAGGCTTTTCAGTCATCTTGCCCATGTGGTATGATTTGCATATCTCAAGTGATTCAAAATCAAGCGAGTCCAAACGATCCATCTGCATGGAGTTTCTTCATGCGTATACACCAATAGACATGGTTCGCATGTCTCAAACTTTTCAAAACGAGTGAGTCCAAAGATCCATCAACATGGAGCTTCTTCATGCGTTTTATGACTTACATGGCAGTGCCACAAGTAAGTGGTACTATCATTACTATCTTATATCTTTTGGCATGAAAATGTGTATCACTACGATCGAGATTCAATAAACCATTCCTTTAGGTGCAAGACCATTGAAGGTATTATTCAAATAAATAGAGTAACCATTATTCTCCTTAAATGAATAATCAGATTGCGATAGACATAATCCAATCATGTCTATGCTCAACGCAAACACCAAATAACAATTATTTAGGTTTAACATCAATCTCGATGGTAGAGGGAGCGCGATGCTTGATCACATCAACCTTGGAAACACTTCCAACACATATCGTCACTCACCTTTAGCTAGTCTCCGCTTATTCCGTAGCCTTTTATTTCGAGTTACTAACACTTAGCAACCGAACCGTATCTAATACCCTGGTGCTACTAGGAGTACTAGTAAAGTACACATTAACATAATGTATATCCAATATACTTCTATCGACCTTGCCAGCCTTCTCATCTACCAAGTATCTAGGGTGGTTCTGCTCCGAAGGTCTGTTCCCCTTATTACGAAGCACTTAGTCTCGGTTTGGGTTCAACCTTGGGTTTCTTCACTAGAGCAGCAACTGTTTTGCCGTTTCATGAAGTATCCCTTGTTTCCTTGCCCTTCTTGAAACTAGTGGTTTTACCAACCATCAACAATTGATGCTCCTACTTGACTTCTACTTTCATGTGTCAAACACCGCGAACACTTCAAGGATCATCATATCTATCCCTGATATGTTATAGTTCATCACAAAGCTCTAGCAGCTTGGTGGCAATGACTTTGGAGAAACATCACTATCTCATCAGGAAGATTAACTCCCACTCGATTCAAGTGATCATTGCACTCAGACAATCTGAGCACAAACTCAACGATTGAGCTTTTCTCTCTTAGTTTGCATGCTAAGAAAATCGTCGGAGGTCTTATACCTCTTGACGTGGGCACGAGCTTGAAATCCCAATTTCAGCCCTCGAAACATCTCATATGTTCCGCGACGTCTTTGGTGCCTCTACTCTAAACCGTTCAACTGAACTATCACGTAGTTATCAAAACGTGTATGTCCGATGTTCGAAACATCCACAAACGACGTTTGGGGTTCAGCACACTGAGCGGTGCATTAAGGACATAAGCTTTCTACTGTCCGCATAATCGCTACTTTCAACTTTCAACTATATTTTCTCTAGGAACATATCTAAACAATGGAACTAAAGCGCGAGCTTACGACATAATTTGCAAAAGGTCTTTTGACTATGTTCAAGATAATTAAGTTCATCTTATGAACTCCCACTCAGATAGACATCCCTCTGGTGATCTAAGTGATTACATGATCCGAGTCAACTAGGCCGTGTCCGATCATCACGTGAGACGGACTAGTCATCATCGGTGAACATCTTCATGTTGATCGTATCTACTATACGACTCATGCTCGACCTTTCGGTCTCTGTGTTCCGAGGCCATGTCTGTACATGCTAGGCTCGTCAAGTTAACCCTAAGTGTATTGCGTGTGTTCCGAGGTGTAACATCCCAAATTTTCAATTTGGAATGTTATACATTAGGTCATCATGCATATCATATTTTCTCGCATTTTTTTTCGATCCTAGAAATTTCACGCAACTCAAGGACCCTCGGAGAGAGTTGGAAGTTTCATTATTTTCATATTTGGGATTTTCCAAATTTTGAAAATAGGATCATTGGATTATTTAAATTATCTTCATAAAGTTTTCCTATAAAAATAATTCGAGAGGGAATAATATGACTTTCCCAAACGATTAGGAAAAGTGAAGGTATTATAAATAAACCAAATTTGGTTTTGGAAGATTTATTTTGCTTAGGCAAAAATGAGCATTTTAAAAATTTTATGCATGTATGTTGTTTTTAAAGTTCATTTTGTTCGACTCATTTTTAGGAGTTGGGGAAAATTTGTTTTATTTAAATCCGAGTTTGTTTGGTATTTTTTATTTGTTTTGGTTTAATTTAAAAAAAAAAAGCGCCCCTCGACCGAGGCCCACTGCCCAAGCCAGCCAGCCCAGGCCAGCGCCTCCGCCCACCTCCTCCTCCTCCTCACGCGACCCGCCGCCCGCTCGGTGTCCCGCCGCCAAGACGTCGACCCGCCGCCGCCCAAGTCCTGCCGGACCCGGCGCCCCCTTTGCCCCCTCCCAAGCCACCCCCCCTCGCTTTTATAACCCCCGGACCCCTCTCTCTCCCCAACCCACCCCGCCGAGCCGACCGCTGCCCGCGCCCGACGCCGAAGCCCAGAGCCGCCCGCGGGCCGCCGCCGCCGTCGCCGCCGCCGTGGACCCCCACCTCGACCTTGAACCCCCGCCGAGCCCGCGGACCTCGCGGACCTCGCCGGCGATCGCCGGAGGTAGCCACCGCCGCCCGCGCCGATTCGGTTTTTTTTCCCCTCGAACCGATCCGGTTTTTATTAAAAAAAATATATGTTCGGTTTTTTTTTAAAACCTAGATTGGTTTTATATTTTTTCGGTTTTCTTAACTAACGAACGTTCACCGAACCGTTCGTTTCAATGAACGCGTTCGTTGGATTCGTTCTGTTAACGAACGTTCACTATTTAACTCGTTCGTCGTTTTTCTTTTTAATCGGATTTAATCCGTTATTTTCTGATTTGATTTCAGATTCGATTTTCAAAACTGTTTTATTTCTCGCTCGTTTATCGGAATCAGGTGATTCAAGCGCCTGGAGTTTCGTAACGAAACCGCCGTTCCGACTACCCTACTTTCACAGAGTTTTGCTACTGTGAAATTTTGACCTAATTTCAGATCGCTAAACCGAGACGTTCTCTCTCGAGTTTCGACTTTCGGAGTTTGTTTTGATTCGATTCTTTTGCAACCAGGGTTCTTAAGTTGAACTCTCTGGTTAGATCTTTTATTCGAGATTTCCCTGTGCATTAGATGAGTACTTATTGTATGCTTGTGTTTGTCTGCGTTAGATCACCCGGAGTGCGCCGCTTGTTACTTCGAATCTCTAGGTCTCGCGGATCATCAGCAAGGCAAGTAACACTTGATCATACCTTTTCTACTACCCAGTTTTATTGCATTAGATCAAACCCTCAAACACTTGCATGGTTAGGATCTAATTAAATTGTGGGATGGGAAGTAGATTGAGGTAGTACCTATTACCTGTTTTACTTATGAAACCTTGGGAGTTACTTCTACGTTTGCTTATTATGCCATGCTATGCTAGTAGACGTGGATTGGGTGAGTGAATATCCATGACAGATGTGAGATTGTTAATTAATGGTTTATCTAAGGTGGCAACCTAACACACATCTGGGTGGATTGAGGCACCTGGTTTCCATCAGACTTGCTCAGATTTCTTGGACCGCCACCCGTGCTCTAAGGGATCATAAGATTTGTCAAACCGAAACTTCCGTGTGCAGCCACAAGCCAATTATGGGCTCTGGCGTAGTTGACTAAGTCGTGCGAACTCTTACGGGTAGGCTAGCTGATGTAGGGGATGTAGGTTGGTACGGTCTACCCACATGTAAGGTGCTAGCGCTTCTGAAAGACTATGTCTCGGTCATCCGTTTCTCAAACACCATGTAGTGCGAGAAACCAAACGGAGGCGATCAAGTCTTGTGGGGAAAAGTGCGCAAACCTCTGCAGAGTGTATAAACTAATCATGATTAGCTGTGTCCCCGGTTATGGACAATTTGAGTATCCGTACTTGATTATCATGTGAATCTCAACATGTTACTTCTAAATAAAAGTTATTGGGTTTTGATGAGTACTTTTTAATTGGGATTGAGGATGCTGTCAACCATTCTCAATGTTTAACAACCACCATGATAGTTAAATAAAATTATTCCTTTGATGTAGGGAAAAATCAGCTTTATGCAAATGTAACCGTAGAGCCTTACCACCAGCCATATATGCATGTAGTATAGGCTTATTCCTTCATTGCTCATATATGTTACATTGCCAGCATATTCCATGTGTGAATTGTTTTCAGGCTGCAACTTTTCACGTTATGACTTTTGAACGACGAATAAGGTGTTAGGTCGTGGTTCTATACTCGATGATGCCGTTGGAGTTGATGGACTCGCTTATCTTCCAAGCCTTCCGCTGTTATTATTAGATGGCCTTAAGCCATAATATTGTATTCAGTTCCCTTGTGGACAACGATGTAATAAGTGTGTGATTGCTACTCGCTATAAATCCTTCAAATCTTGTGTGGTGTCAAGATTCGATCCAGGATGACATCGAGCACGAGCGCTAGATCCATTCGGTCTGGTCGCTCTGAGAGAATGGTATCGAGAGCACACCGATCGCAGGACACGACCACTAAGTTAAAGCCATAGATCTCTCTCTTCTCATTTTCTAACTCCTCATCTTTTCTACTCTCTTTAGGATGACGGACGCGAAGATCAAGTACACTCAACCGGATGAAGGCACACCTTTTGGATTTCACTTGAAGGAAGTTACTAAGTACCTGAACATTGGATTACCAAGCTTCACCGGGACTTTCAACGCCACTCTGCCTGAAGAGGAGCGCTGGAAGATTCACGCTCACGTTCCAGGAAGGACATTCGCCCCAATCACCAAGCCAATAGATAGTGTTTTCATTGCACCCACTTGAGTGCAGGAAAGAGCATGGCAGCTCACATCACCATGGGACGATTGGGGAAGTTTATCAAGAAGACCTCAAGGATACCATCTACCAGATTTGCGGACGCCGAGATGACAACTGGGACGTCGTCAACACCAAGAAGGATAGATCCATTGCAGCATTCATCCAGGAGTTAAATCAGCACATTCGACGCCAGGAGAACCAAATGTGCAATGACATGTTGGAGTTGCAGAAGACGAAGGAAAGGATCATCGAATTGGAAGAAGAACTAAAGACTACACGCAAAGACTACATGGACGAGATCGTAGCTCTGGCAAGACACAATAACGATCTTAAGTACGAGATCGAAGAACTCAAGAAGAAGTTGGCGCTCAGGAATGAAGACCAGTATGTCGAACACCAAATCGACTACATCAACATCGACGACACAGATTCGGATCCAAGTGAACCCGATTTTGAAAGACGGTGGAGCAGACATCATGGAGTCTTCCACCGGTTCAAATTAGTAGAAGTCCCCCACATATTAGTAGTATTCCCTCCATGTAAACATTATAGTACATGCACTTTTGCGATAGTTAGATCGTTGTAACCCTTGTTTGATTGAATGAAGTGATTTTGTGTGCATTTGCTCATGTGCATTTGGGTAGTGATTCCCCTTAGACCTCATTCTATTCTACATTCCTCTTCTTTTCTAAACCCATCAGATGCCTCCGAGACGCGACCCCGGATTCGTTTTCCCGCCAGAGATCACCCAATTGATCCGGCAGCAGAATACCCTGATTCAAACATTGGTGCAGAACAACAACAACAACAACCCACCGCCACCACCACCACCTGCGGATCATCTGACTCGTTTCCTTAGACTGAACCCGCCGGTGTATTCCAGTAGCACCGAGCCGATTGTGGCAGATGATTGGCTCCACAAGATAGGAAGGGAGCTGACCACTGCAGGATGCACAGATGGAGAAAGAGTGAAGTTTGCAGCACATCAGCTTGAAGGACCCGCAGCAGCATGGTGGGAGAATTTCACAGCCACTTATCCGTGACAACATCACATGGGACCAGTTTCAGCAAGCTTTTCGCACAGCCCATGTTTCAGCAGGAGCCATGGCCATGAAGAAGCGTGAGTTTCGCAACTTACGCCAAGGAGGAAGGACTGTTGGCCAGTACGTGGATGACTTTAGCAAATTAGCACGTTATGCCCCAGATGACGTTGCTACAGATGCAGCTAAACAGGAGAAGTTTCTAGAAGGACTAAATGATGAGTTCAGCATGCCGTTGATGGTAGCAAGTTTCAACAACTACCAGGAGTTAGTAGACCGAGCTCTCATGATTGAAGGAAAGCAGCAGCAAATTGAGAACCGCAAGCGGAAGTATGGACAAGGGAAGTATAACTCTGGATCCCAGCAGAAGCCTCGTTATACCCCTAAATCAGGAATTCAGTTTCAGCATACCCATGGAGGAGGTAATTCGCATAACCATAATGGCACCAAGAATGGGAACGGGAATGGAGGAAGCAACGGACAGAACCGCACCAACCCGTCTACACCATCCAAGGTAGACCTGAGTCACATTACTTGCTTTAAGTGCCGCAAGACTGGGCACTATGCAAATGATTGTCCAGAAGGCCAGAATGGAAATGGCAATGGAAGCTCTGGAAAGAAGCCCAACCCTTTCAACAGGGGACAAGTGAACCACATTGATGTGGAGGAGGTTGAAGATCAGCCCGATGCAGTAATCGGTAAGTTTTTGGTTAAGTCTTTTACTGCAGTTGTTCTTTTTGATCTTGGTGCATCGCATTCATACATATCAAGGGATTTGTGGATAAGTACAAGTTACCAACCCAAGCCCTTAGGTCACCCATGCTAGTAACCTCACCCGAGCAGAGTACATGGCTAGTAAATGGTGTGATCGATCGCCACTAAGGATTGGACACTATGTTTTCCTTCGGACCTAATAGTTCGGAATCCCAAGGATTGGATGTGATATTAGGAATGGATTGGTTATCAAAGTATGGAGGAAACATAGATTGTACCGCAAGGTCAATTTTGCTCACCACACCGAAGGAAGAAGGATTAAGTATGTATCACGGCACGAGCCGAGGAGAGCACAAGTTAATTGCTTATCGAGGTGGTACGGGAAGAAGTACCATGGTAAAGGATTATCTGATGTATTTCCGGAGGAGTTGCGTGAATGCCACGGATAGAGACATTGAGTTTTGATCGAGCTGTTGCGTGAACAGGCCCGATATCGAAGCGACCGTCATGGGATGCCCGCAAAGGATTTGGCAGAAATTAAGAAACAGATTAAGGAACTATTGGATAAAGGTTTTATTCGCCCAAGTTCTTCACCTTGGGGATCACCCGTTTTATTGGTGGAGAAGAAGGATGGATCGTTGAGAATGGTTGTTGATTATCGTGGATTGAATGAAGTAACAATCAAGAACAAGTACCCACTACCGATGATAAATGATCTGTTTGATCGCTTGCAAGGAGCCAAAGTGTTTTCCAAGATCGACTTGCGATCAGGGTACCATCAGTTGAAGATTCGGGAGCAAGATATACCCAAGACAGCTTTTACCACGAGATATGGACTGTATGAGTATACCGTTATGTCATTTGGACTGACTAATGCACCAGCCTATTTCATGAACCTGATGAACAAAGTGTTTATGGAATTTTTGGACAAGTTCGTCGTGGTGTTCATCGATGACATTTTGATTTTCTCGAAGAATGAAGAAGAACATAAGGAACATCTGAGATTGGTTTTGGAGAAACTGAGAGAACACCAGTTGTATGCCAAGTTCAGCAAATGTGAGTTTTGGCTAAAAGAAGTTGGATTTCTCGGACATGTTATATCCGGAGAAGGGATAGCAGTTGACCCCACAAAGGTTGAGACCGTAACCAAATGGGAAGCACCAACGACAGTTGGAGAGATTCGGAGTTTCCTTGGACTCGCAGGATACTACCGAAGATTCATTGAGAATTTCTCAAGGATTGCAAAGCCTATGACAGAATTGTTGAAGAAGGAAAACAAATTCATATGGACTGAGGACTGTGAGGCAAGTTTTCAGGAGTTGAAGAAAAGATTGGTTACCTCACCAGTTTTGATATTGCCAGATCAAACTAAGGATTATGAGGTGTATTGCGACGCTTCACGTCGAGGACTTGGAGCAGTGGTTATGCAGGAAGGAAGAGTTGTTTCGTATGCGTCATGACAACTTAAGCCCCATGAGTTGAATTATGCCACTCATGATTTGGAGTTAGCAGCCGTTGTGCATGCCTTGAAGACGTGGAGACATTTTCTCATTGGAAATCATTGTGAAGTATACACGGATCACAAGAGTTTGAAGTACATCTTCACACAGAAGGAATTGAATCTCAGACAGAGGAGATGGTTAGAGCTAATCAAGGATTATGATATGAGATTGCATTACCACCCCGGAAAGGCCAATGTCGTAGCAGACGCATTGAGCCGTAAGAGCCACGTCAATACCCTAATGATGGGAGGAATACCCAATGAGTTAGCCGAGGACCTTCGAGAGCTATGTTTGGAAATAGTTCCAGAGGCTATGTAGCAGCATTGGAGATTCGATCGACATCGATGGACAAAATCGAGAAGCCCAAAAGGCAGATAAGGAAGTTGCCGCTATAAAGGAGAAAATGAGCAAAGGAAAAGCTAAAGGATTTCGTGAGGATGAGCACGATACCCTATGGTTTGAAGACCGTGTTTATGTGCCCAATGACCCAGAGATCAGGAAGTTGATTTTGCAAGAAGCCCATGATTCACCCTATTCGATTCACCCAGGAAATACCAAGACGTATTTGGATTTGAAGAATATTTTCTGGTGGACCGGAATGAAGAAGGATATTGCAGAGTATGTAGCAGTTTGCGACGTATGTCAGAAAGTAAAGGCAGAACATCAGAAGCCAGCAGGATTGTTACAACCATTGCCGATACCCGAATGGAAGTGGGATAAACTAGGCATGGACTTCATCACAGGTTTGCCAAAGACCCGTTCAGGATATGACTCGATTTGGGTCATAGTCGACCGTTTGACCAAGGTAGCTCATTTCATTCCAGTCAAGACTACCTATAGCAGTGCTAAGTTGGCAAAGATATACATGACCAGAATTGTGTGCTTACACGGAGTTCCGAGGAGCATTGTATCGCATGAGGAACCCAGTTTACTTCGAAATTTTGGAACCAGTTGCACGAAACATTGGGAACCAGACTAGAATTCAGCACAGCTTTCCACCCACAGACCGATGGACAGACCGAGAGAGTCAATCAGATTTTGGAGGATATGCTGAGAGCTTGTGCACTAGATTATGGATCTAGTTGGGATGACAATTTGCCGTATGCAGAATTTTCCTACAATAACAGTTACCAAACCAGCTTAAAGATGGCACCTTTCGAGGCCTTGTATGGAAGAAGGTGCAGGACACCATTGTCATGGGACAAAACTGGAGATCGTCAGTTGTTTGGACCGGATTTGATTAAGGAGTCTGAACAGAAAGTTAAGTTGATTCGAGACAGGCTCAAGGTAGCCCAGTCCAGACAGAAGAGCTACGCCGATTCAAAGCGCAGCGATTGAGTATGACGTTGGAGACAGAGTATATCTCGAGTATCCCGCTCGAGGAGTTAAGCGTTTTGGAGTTAAAGGAAAGTTAGCACCCCGTTTCGTTGGACCGTATAAGATTTTGCAACGCATGGGAGAAGTTGCGTATAAGTTGGAATTGCCAGAAGGATTGTCAGGAGTTCATGATGTATTCCATGTTTCACAGTTGAAGAAATGTCACCCCGAGATAGCAGAGGTACCGTTAAGAGACACAGTGCCCTTGGAAGCGATTCATTGAAGGATGACTTGACATATGAGGAGAAACCGTTAAGATTCTCGATTATGCCAGCAGAGTTACCCGCAGCAAGGTTATCAAGTTTTGCAAAGTTCGGTGGAGCCACCACACCGAGGATGAAGCCACCAGGAAAGAGAGGAAGTTTTGCTTAAAGACCACCTCACCTATTTTCTAGCCAACCCGAATCTCGAGGGCGAGATTCATCTTAAGGGGGTAGGTTTGTAACATCCCAAATTTTCAATTTGGAATGTTATACATTAGGTCATCATGCATATCATATTTTCTCGCATTTTTTTTCGATCCTAGAAATTTCACGCAACTCAAGGACCCTCGAAGAGAGTTGGAAGTTTCATTATTTTCATATTTGGGATTTTCCAAATTTTGAAAATAGGATCATTGGATTATTTAAATTATCTTCATAAAGTTTTCCTATAAAAATAATTCGAGAGGGAATAATATGACTTTCCCAAACAATTAGGAAAAGTGAAGGTATTATAAATAAACCAAATTTGGTTTTGGAAGATTTATTTTGCTTAGGCAAAAATGAGCATTTTAAAAATTTTATGCATGTATGTTGTTTTTAAAGTTCATTTTGTTCGACTCATTTTTAGGAGTCGGGGAAAATTTGTTTTATTTAAATCCGAGTTCATTTGGTATTTTTTTTATTTGTTTTGGTTTAATTTAAAAAAAAAAACAGCGCCCCCCCTGGACCGAGGCCCAGCCGGCCCAAGCCAGCCAGGCCCAGGCCAGCGCCTCCCGGCCCACCTCCCTCCTCCTCCCTCGCTTGACCCCGCCCGCTCGGTGTCCCGCCACAGACGCCGACCCGCCGCCGCCCGAGTCCTGCCGGACCCGGCGCCCCCTTGCCCCCTCCCAAGCCCACCGCCCCCCCTCGCCTTTATAACCCCGCGGACCCCTCTCTCTCTCCCCAACCCACCCTTGGGCCGAGCCGCCGCACGCCGCGCGCGCCTTGACGCCCGGCCTGCCGCCGCCCCGCCCGCGTCGCCGCCGCCGTGGACCCCCCCCCTCGACGCCGACCCCGCCGAGCCCCGCCGGACCCCGCCGGACCTCGCCGGCGATCGCCGGAGGTAGCCACCGCTGCCCGCGCCGATTCGGTTTTTTTCCCTCGAACCGATCCGGTTTTTATTAAAAAAAAATATATGTTCGGTTTTTTTTTTAAAACCTAGATTGGTTTTATTTTTTTTCGGTTTTCTTAAATAACGAACGTTCACCGAACCGTTCGTTTCAATGAACGCGTTCGTTGGATTCGTTCTGTTAACGAACGTTCACTATTTAACTCGTTCGTCGTTTTTCTTTTTAATCGGATTTAATCCGTTATTTTCTGATTTGATTTCAGATTCGATTTTCAAAACTGTTTTATTTCTCGCTCGTTTATCGGAATCAGGTGATTCAAGCGCCTGGAGTTTCGTAACGAAACCGCCGTTCCGACTACCCTACTTTCACAGAGTTTTGCTACTGTGAAATTTTGACCTAATTTCAGATCGCTAAACCGAGACGTTCTCTCTCGAGTTTCGACTTTCGGAGTTTGTTTTGATTCGATTCTTTTGCAACCAGGGTTCTTAAGTTGAACTCTCTGGTTAGATCTTTTATTCGAGATTTCCCTGTGCATTAGATGAGTACTTATTGTATGCTTGTGTTTGTCTGCGTTAGATCACCCGGAGTGCGCCACTTGTTACTTCGAATCTCTAGGTCTCGTGGATCATCAGCAAGGCAAGTAACACTTGATCATACCTTTTCTACTACGCAGTTTTATTGCATTAGATCAAACCCTCAAACACTTGCATGGTTAGGATCTAATTAAATTGTGGGATGGGAAGTAGATTGAGGTAGTACCTATTACCTGTTTTACTTATGAAACCTTGGGAGTTACTTCTATGTTTGCTTATTATGCCATGCTATGCTAGTAGACGTGGATTGGGTGAGTGAATATCCATGACAGATGTGAGATTGTTAATTAATGGTTTATCTAAGGTGGCAACCTAACACACATCTGGGTGGATTGAGGCACTGGTTTCCATCAGACTTGCTCTGTATTTCTTGGACCGCCACCCGTGCT
Organism: Aegilops longissima; assembly: GCA_021605205.1. Lineage (NCBI taxonomy): Eukaryota > Viridiplantae > Streptophyta > Magnoliopsida > Poales > Poaceae > Aegilops > Aegilops longissima. Next base: position 31,278,204 of record CM038682.1, read on the forward strand.
CTAAGGGATCATAAGATTTGTCAAACTGGAAACTTCCGTGTGCAGCCACAAGCCAATTATGGGCTCTGGCGTAGTTGACTAAGGCGTCACGAACTCTTACGGGTAGGCTAGCTGATGTAGGGGATGTAGGTTGGTACGGTCTACCCACATGTAAGGTGCTAGCGCTTCGAAAGACTATGTCTCGGTCATCCGTTTCTCAAACACCATGTAGTGCGAGAAACCAAACGGAGGCGATCGAGTCTTGTGGGGAAAAGTCGCAAACCTCTGCAGAGTGTATAAACTAATCATGATTAGCCGTGTCCCGGTTATGGACAATTTGAGTATCCGATACTTGATTATCATGTGAATCTCAACATGTTACTTCTAAATAAAAGTTATTGGGTTTTGATGAGTACTTTTTAATTGGGATTGAGGATGCTGTCAACCATTCTCAATGTTTAACAACCACCATGATAGTTAAATAAAATTATTCCTTTGATGTAGGGAAAAATCAGCTTTATGCAAATGTAACCGTAGAGCCTTACCACCAGCCATATATGCATGTAGTATAGGCTTATTCCTTCATTGCTCATATATGTTACATTGCCAGCATATTCCATGTGCTGACCCGTTTTCGGGCTGCAACTTTTCACGTTGCAGACTTTTCAGACGACGAATAAGGTGTTAGCTCGTGGTTCTATACTCAGTGATGCCGTTGGAGTTGATGGACTCGCTTATCTTCCAAGCCTTCCGCTGTTATTATTAGATGGCCTTAAGCCATAATATTGTATTCAGTTCCCTTGTGGACAACGATGTAATAAGTGTGTGATTGCTACTCTGCTATAAATCCTTGAAATCTTGTGTGGTGTCAAGATTCTCGATCCAGGATGACATCGAGCACGAGCGCTAGATCCATTCGGGTCTGGTCGCTACAGAGAAGGCCATGTCTGTACATGCTAGGCTCGTCAACACCCGTTGTATGTGAACGTAAGAATCCATCACACCCGATCATCACGTGGTGCTTAGAAGCGACGAACTTTTGGCAGCGGTGCACGTTAGGGAGAACACTTCTTGAAATTGTTGTAAGGATCATCTTATTTACTACCGTCGTTCTAAGTAAACAAGATGCGAAACATAATAAACATCACATGCAATTATATAGTAGTGACATGATATGGCCAATATCATATAGCTCCATTGATCTCCATCTTCGGGCTCCATGATCATCATCGTCACCGGCATGACACCATGATCTCCATCATCATGATCTCCATCATCGTGTCTTCATGAAGTTGTCTCGCCAACTATTACTTCTACTACTATGGCTACCGTTAGCAATAAAGTAAAGTAATTACATGGCGTTGTTTAATGACACGCAGGTCATACAATAAATAAAGACAACTCCTATGGCTCCTGCCGGTTGTCATACTCATCGACATGCAAGTCGTGAATCCTATTACAAGAACATGATCAATCTCATACATCACATATCATTCATCACATTCTTCTTGGCCATATCACATCACATAGCAAACCCTGCAAAAACAAGTTAGGCGTCCTCTAATTGTTGTTTGCATGTTTTACGTGGTTGCTATGGGTTTCTAGCAAAACGTTTCTTACTACGCAAAACCACAACGTGATATGCCAATTGCTATTTACCCTTCATAAGGACCCTTTTCATCGAATCCGTTCCGACTAAAGTGGAGAGGCGGCACCGCTAGCCACCTTATGCACCAAGTGCATGTCACCGGTGGAACCTGTCTCACGTAAGTGTCACGTGTAAGGTCGGTCCGGCCGCTTCATCCCACAATACCGTCGAAACAAGATTGGACTAGTAACAGTAAGCATATTGAACAAAATCAACGCCCACAACTACTTTGTGTTCTACTCGTGCAAAGAATCTACATAATAGACCTAGCTCATGATGCCTTTGTTGGGGAACGAGCAGAAATTCAAAATTTTCCTCGTGTCACCAAGATCTATCTATGGAGAAACTAGCAACGAGGGAAGGAGAGTGCATCTACATACCCTTGTAGATCGCTAAGCGGAAGCGTTCAAGTGAACGGGGTTGAAGGAGTCGTACTCGTCGTGATTCAAATCACCGGAGATCCTAGTGCCAAGCGGACGGCACCTCCGCGTTCAACACACGTACAGCCGGTGGCGTCTCCCACGCCTTGATCCAGCAAGGAGAGAGGAGAGGTTGAGGAAGACTCCATCCAGCAGCAGCACAACGGCATGGTGGTGATGGAGGGCGTGGCAATCCCAGCAGGCTTCGCCAAGCACCAAGGGAGAGGAGGAGGAGGAGGCGGGGCTGCACCAAGAGGAGAGAACTCATGTGTGTTGGGCAGCCCCAAACCTCAAGTATATATAGGGGAGGGAGGGCTGCGCCCCATCTAGGGTTTCCACCCCAAGGGGTGCGGCCAGCCCTAGATGGGGCTTGGGAGGCGGCCAAGAGGGAGGGAGAGGAGGCGCCCACTAGATGGGCCTTAGGGCCCATCTGCCCTAGGGTTTGCCCCTCCCACTCTCCCTTGCGCTTGGGCCTCTTGTGGGGCGCACCAGCCCCTTGGGGCTGGTTCCTCTCACACTTGGCCCACGCAACCTTCTCGGGGTTGGTGGCCCCACTTGGTGGACCCAGGACCCTCCGGTGGTCCCAGACGCTACCGATAAACCCCGAAACTTTTCCGGTTACCAAAATAGAACTTCCCATATATAAATCTTTACCTCCGAACCATTCCGGAACTCCTCGTGACGTCCGGGATCTCATCCGGGACTCCGAACAACATTCGGTAACCACATACAAGCTTCCTTTATAACCCTAGCGTCATCGAACCTTAAGTGTGTAGACCCTACGGGTTTGGGAACCATGCAGACATGACCGAGACGTTCTCCAGTCAATAACCAACAGCGGGATCTGGATGCCCATGTTGGCTCCCACATGTTCCACGATGATCTCATCGGATGAACCACGATGTCAAGGACTCAATCGATCCCGTATACAATTCCCTTTGTCTAGCGGTATTGTACTTGCCCGAGATTCGATCGTCGGTATCCTATACCTTGTTCAATCTCGTTACCGGCAAGTCTCTTTACTCGTTCCATAACACATCATCCCGTGATCAACCCCTTGGTCACATTGTGCACATTATGATGATGTCCTACCGAGTGGGCCCAGAGATACCTCTCCGTTTACGGAGTGACAAATCCGATCTCGATTCGCGCCAACCCAATGAGACACTTTCGGAGATACCGTAATGCACCTTTATAGCCACCCGATTCGTTGTGACGTTTGGTACACCCAAAGCATTCCTACGGTATCCGGGAGTTGCACAATCTCATGGTCTAAGGAAAAAATACTTGACATTAGAAAAGCTTTAGCATACGAACTACGATCTTTGTGCTAGGCTTAGGATTGGGTCTTGTCCATCACATCATTCTCCTAATGATGTGATCCCGTTATCAATGACATCCAATGTCCATGGTCAGGAAACCGTAACCATCTATTGATCAACGAGCTAGTCAACTAGAGGCTTACTAGGGACATGGTGTTGTCTATGTATCCACACATGTATTGCGGTTTCCGGTCAATACAATTATAGCATGAATAATAAACGATTATCATGAACAAGGAAATATAATAATAACTAATTTATTATTGCCTCTAGGGCATATTTCCAACAGATAGCTCCAGAACCGGTCAGATGAGATCCTTGGCCTTTTGTAGGGGTTCTTAGCACTGTCAAAGAAGGTATTGTGGGCTTTGAAGCCATTTGCATTGAAAGAACCAGTTGAGGTGGCAGTGCCTGGAAACCTTGGCAGTCTTGGCTTCGGCTTATGGACCGGAGGCCTATGCGCAATATGATAGTCGAATTGAGGACCAGAGGCATGAGGCGGAGGGACCATAACGGCCATCTTCTCGTGACTAGCTCGCCATAGTCGTATGCTTGCTCGATTGTGTAGGGCCTTGGTGGCGGAACTGGAGCAGTGGCAGCAACTGAGGCTTCAGGCTGCTCAGCAGACGCCTCAGGAGCAGTTGTCTCATTGGCTTCAGGCACAGTTCCTTCATTGGCTTCAGGAGCAGTTGGGATAGGCTCCACATTGGCTTCAGCCATGACCACGTCATTGGCTTCATTGGTGTTGGAGGTGGCAGCCTCATTGTTTTCAACCTCCACTTGAGGAGCTGGAGGGTCGGGCACTGGCACGTTGATATCAGGTATGACTTCTTCAGTTATAGGGGGTGTAGGGACACGTTCTTCTTCTTCTTCTTGGGTGTCAGCGGCTGATGCAGCTGGATTGTCTTCAGCAGCTTTGGCTTCAGACTTAGAGACGTTCACAGTTGGAGTGGCTTCTGAAAACACTTGACGTGCAACAGGTTGGTGGTGCACTTCTCCTTCTGGAACGCTCGGAAGAGGCACTTGAGGCCTTTGACCTTTACGAAGCCTGCGAAATGCTGGCGACGCCTTTGGAGATGGGGTTGCCTGGGCCTCAAAGTCTTCCTCTTCTTCTTGGTGTTGCTGAGTGAGTTGTTGTTGGGGAGTGACTTGTTGTTGGGGAGTACTGGGGGAGTCTTGTTGTTGCGGGCGATCAGCCCATGAAGCATCCTGAGCAATTGGCATCAGAGGACGACCAATGCTGATGAGTTCGCTGTTCGTATGAACAGGCGATGATACCACATTATACTCGATTTGAGGAAGAACTTCATCATCTTCAACATTGTCATGGTGACCAATGTCTTCAGCAGTGAGGGGTTCAGCTGTTGGAATATCTTCAGCTTCAGGAGCCTCTGTGGAAGCAGGCTCATGAATAGTCATGCGAAGTTCTTGGGTTGCAGACGTGGGACGAACCCACAGAAATGGGTTCAACAATCAAGGGCTCTGTGGGAGCAGCCCGATTCTTCTTGGTCTTTAGCTTCTTCTTGGAGGGAGCAGCATCAGAGGCGCCGGATTTTCCTTTTTCTCGCTCCAGCCTCGACAGCCCTCGTCTTCTTCTGTTCAGAAGCGGTTGACCGGACCTTTGGCTTCAAGCCAGTCATGCTGCTTGGGAAGACTATGCGGGGCTCTTCTTGCCTTGAAGGTGCAGCTTGGTCAGTTGAAGACTTCTTCTTCTTTGCAGCCATCCTGGGGTCGATGCTAGGACGGCCAAGTGCCTTGCGCTTCTCAGCCTCATTGTAGGCAAGCAGACACTTGTCATCCAGAGCCTTCATGCGCTCACGAGAGCCTCTGGCTTCTTCACGCTTCTTGACAAAGTTTTCTTTGAGGTCGTGCAGCATGACCTTGAAGTTTTTGACGTCTTGCACACTGAGTGCAGCCATATGCTTCTTGAACTGAGCCTTCTCATAGTCAATTTTGTGCTTCAGTTCAACAATCCGCTGAGCTAGAGCTAGCTCAGAAGCAATGGCGCCGTTGAAAGAGACGCCGAGGCCAATTGGAAGTTGCAGATCTTCAAAGCTGATGTTTGGTGTGTCAAACCACTCATCAATGAAGTGATGGATGATTGCCACATCAAAGAGAGGCAAGTTGTTGAAGATTTCTGCTTCTTCTTTGCTCTTGATAAGCTGCTCAAGAGCATCATCTGCAAGATCGTCATCACTTGACAGATCAATGTGCTCTTCACGTAGAATTGCAGCAGGAGTCAGTGTCAGTTTAGTATTCTTGACACTTGTCTTTTTCTTCTCCGTCTTCCCGGAGATACGGGATTGATCCTCAGACTGTGCACTGGCTTCAGGAGGTGTAGTGGCTAGTGGCTTCACACGAGAAGCTTTTGGAGGAGCAGCTGACTTTGAAGCCTTGACTTTCTTTTGCTTCTGTGGCTTTGGAGCAGGAGCAGGAGCTGGAGCTGGGGCTTCATCAGAATCAGCCTCGTCATCAGAGTGATCCACTTTGGCACCTTGGACCAAGATATAAGTGATGAGGCCATCAAGGTTCGAAAAGGGACCGATGACATTGGGTTCAGCGTCACGCGAGCCGTCAGCACGGGGAGCAGAAGGACCAGGGTTGAAGTCTAATCCCAATGACTTCTTGTTTTCCTTTGCAGAAGCCTTTGCGTGCTGGAAGTTGCACTTGAAGAGATTGTCATCACGACACTAGAGCAAAGACGTCGGGTCAGCATTTTCAGGCTGAGGTCCACGGACCATGCAAGGATAGAAACCTTGTGCAATAGCTTCAGCCATGCTCTTGGGAGGGAGGCCTCGAAACAGAATATCACCCCAAGGGCTTCTGATGGCATTCTTCTCGGCATATTCTTGTGTGACGAAATTGTACTTGAACCACTGTTCAGCCCAATAGCGTCGAATCCATTGGATTCGTGTCTTGCGCTGATTATAAGTCTCTTCAGGATCTGTCTTGTACAGCTCTGCGAGGTCATCAGGCAGATCTTTTGAGGTTCCCTCACGACGCTGTCTGCCGCCTTTCCTGACTGATTTGTCTGTAGCCATGAGCTTCAAACTGAATGGCTTCACGTTCAAAGGCTTCAAAGACTTGCGTTTGGTTGATAGACAGGAACTAGCTTCGGGAGAGTTGGTTTGATGCTGTAAGAATTCTGCAAACGAATGCAGACTATGAGAACCAAGGGATTCTCCCACGGACATGTACCTGTGATAGCATTAGAGATGCGAGGGAAGGGGAAGAGGTCATATGCATTCTCAGAAGATTTTGAAGATAAATCGGTTTGAAGACATTGACCTCATGATGCGAAGACATTCACTTATACGCTGAGAGTTGGTTCCAGATTTGTACGAATCCATGAATAAGTACAAGTGAGGAATCTAACTAGTTGTGAAGCTTAAGTGAATATACTAAGCAGTACGAGATGCAGACAGAATAGATCTAACTTTGTATGGGCAGAAACCATTTTTGGCAAGTAGGATGAATCTTGAAGATCAAAAAGATGGTAAAAATAGAGATATATTTACCGCTTCTAAGAACTGCTAGACGGAAGGAAAGGAGGCCGAGCAGTTCAGTCCACCGTGCCCTAACTTGGCGACGGAGGACACCTACGGCGGCGGCGGAGACGAAGATGTTCGCGACCGGCGTGAGGACGGCGTCGGAGAAGTATCGACAGCTAAGCGCTTCGTCGCCGGCGTCGTCGAGAGCTAGCGGTGGCGCTAGGGTTTTGACGAGGTGGAGAGGTGGAAGAAGATTTTCTTTACCGCAGGGGACAAGTATTTATAACGAGGTGTGCGGCGCAGCGCAATTACGTAGGTGCCCCTGGCGGTTCACATCTGAGGGGCACGTGGCACACATGCAACATGCTGTGAGTTATCCCACGTTCCCACGCCCGCCCGGTTTGTCGGAGGGTCGTTCCGGCTTCTTTGGAGTTCAACAGTAATGATGATTTATTTAAAACATACTTAAAGTTTGTCTCTGTGTCTTCTGCTGACAAGGACACAGAGAAGACATTCGACAGTTTCAATAGAATGCATATGATTTGGACAGATAGAGTTTGAGATAGCAAGCATAGAGAGATTGGGGTCCGATCACATTCACTTAGTTCAAAAGATTCAACTTGAAGACATAGCTATAAGTGAATGCCGTAGAGGACAGAAATATATATCAGACAGCAACCAAATCATCATTGTGAAGAAAATGAAGATAAGTTGAAGTTGAAGTCAAATCAAATGCGAATAGCTTCAAGAAATAACGCCATGAGTGAAACACTTCAAACAACGAATTTTGGTGGTGGCGTTACCCACCGTATAGGAAGTATTAGACCCAGACAAGGCGCACCATTATCGTGGCGCTCCGAAGTAAAATTCCACGTTAATGTATTCACACTTAGAATGTAAGTCTTCACTGATTGAAGATATACGTTACTTCGTGTGTTGCACATCTAAGTCATCAACATGCATAAGTGTTAGGATGTGTGCTTGATCACAGGACATTTGAGGATTCCAAGATATTTAGCTCACACCGTAACTTGCAAAACCTTTTCTCATCCAAGGGCTTTGTGAAGATATCGCCATTGCTCTTGGTGTTGGCGTGAATGATGTCAATATCTTTCTTCATGACATGATCCCTGAGAAAATGATGACGAATTTCAATGTGCTTTGTCTTCGAGTGTTGGACTGGATTGTTGGCAATCTTGATGGCGCTTTCGTTGTCGCAGAAAAGAGGTACTTGTGTCAGATTGATGCCATAGTCCTTGAGAGTTTGCTTCATCCATAGAAGCTGAGCACAGCAGGATCCAGCAGCAATGTATTCAGATTCTGCAGTTGAGAGTGACACACAGTTCTGCTTCTTTGAAGACCAACAGACGAGTGATCGTCCCAGAAAGTGACATGTGCCTGATGTAGACTTGCGATCCACTTTGTCACCAGCATAATCAGCATCCGAAAATCCAACTAAATCAAATTTTGAGCCCTTTGGATACCATAATCCGAGCGTTGGGGTGTGAGCCAAATATCGAAGAATTCACTTCACAGCTAAGTGATGTGATTCCTTTGGTGTCGCTTGGAATCGAGCACACATGCAAACACTAAGCATGATATCTGGCCTAGATGCACATAGGTAAATTAAGGAACCAATCATGGAGCGGTATACCTTTTGATCGAACTCTTTACCATTGTCGTCGGGGCCCAAGTGGTGTTTGACTGGCATTGGCGTCGTGTATCCTTTGCATTCTTGCATTCCAAACTTCTTCAGACAATCTTGGAGGTATTTTTCTTGAGATATAAAGATGCCATTTCTTTGATGACGAATTTGAAGACCAAGGAAGAACTTGAGCTCTCCCATCATGGACATCTGATATTGCTCTTGCATCATGTATCCAAACTCATCACTATACTTCTGGTTGGTGCAGCCGAAGATAATGTCATCCACTTATATTTGGCATACAAACAGTTCTCCATCATATGTCTTCGTGAAGAGTGTGGGATCAAGGGATCCAGGTTTGAAGCCTTTGCTCTTTAGGAAGTCTTTGATTGTATCATACCAGGCGCGAGGAGCTTGTTTGAGGCCATACAGTGCTTTATTTAGCTTGTACACCATATCAGGATGTTTTGGATCTTCAAAGCCAAGTGGTTGAGCGACATATACTTCTTCTTCAATCTTGCCGTTGAGAAATGCACTCTTCACATCCATTTGATAGAGTAAGATGTTGTGGTGGTTAGCATAGGCTAGTAGTATGCGAATAGCTTCAAGCCTAGCTACAGGAGCAAATGTTTCATCGAAGTCAATTCCTTCAACTTGAGTATATCCTTGAGCCACAAGCCTTGCTTTGTTTCTAACGACTTGACTATGCTCATCTTGCTTGTGTTGATATATCCATTTGGTGCCAATAATGTTATGCTTGCGAGGGTCAGGGCGCTTGACAAGTTCCCAAACATTATTCAGCTTGAACTGTTGAAGTTCTTCTTGCATAGCTTGAATCCATTCTGGTTCCATAAAGGCTTCAGCAACTTTCTTGGGTTCTGATATTGACACAAAAGAAAAGTGCCCACAGAAATTTGCTAGTTGTGTTGCTCTTGAGCGAGTAAGCGGACCAGGTGCATTGATGCTATCAATTATCTTCTCAATCTGTACTTCATTTGCAACTTGAGGATGAACTGGACGAAGACTTTGCTCTTGCTGATCGTTGTCGTCATTGGAAGGATTGTCTTCAGGCTGAGCATTGTCTTTAGGTTGGTTAGGTGCAGAAATGATAAGTTCCTCTTCAGCTGTGCTTCAGAAGGCATGATTTCACCAGTTCCCATTAGCTTGACAGATTCGCTGGGTGGAGCTTCGTCTAGTGTGCTTGGTAGGAACTCTCTTTGTGAACCATTGGTTTCATCAAATCGCACACCTACAGTTTCGACGATTTTGTAGAGATAGAGATTGAAGACTCTGTAAGAGTGTGAGTCCTTTCCGTAACCGAGCATGAAGCCTTCGTGAGCTTTGGGTTCAAATTTTGACTTGTGATGAGGATCCTTGATCCAGCACTTAGCCCCAAATACTCTGAAGTAACTGACATTTGGCTTCTTGCCAGTAAGGAGCTCATAGGATGTTTTGTTCAGAAGCTTATGGATATAAACACGGTTGATGACGTGACAAGCTGTATCAATGGCTTCAGGCCAAAACTTTCTTGGTGTCTTGTACTCGTCGAGCATTGTTCTAGCCATCTCAATGAGGGTTATGTTCTTGCGCTCCACGATGCCATTTTGCTGGGGTGTGTATGGAGCAGAGAACTCATGAGTGATTCCCATGGTATCCAGATAAAGATCAAGTCCGGTGTTCTTGAATTCAGTGCCGTTATCACTTCTGATATGCTTGATCTTGACGCCATAATTGTTCATTGATCGATTGGCGAATCGTCTGAAGACATCTTGCACTTCAGTCTTGTAAAGAATTATGTGCACCCATGTGTATCTTGAGTAGTCATCAACAATGACGAAGCCATAGAGACAAGCAGTTGTTGTGAGGGTAGAGTAATGAGTAGGGCCAAACAAATCCATGTGTAGCAGCTCGAAGGGTTGAGATGTCGTCATGATTGTCTTCGAGGGGTGCTTTGCCCTAGTCATCTTTCCAGCTTCACAGGCACCACACAAATGATCCTTCTTGAACTTGACACCTTCGATGCCTATGACATGCTTCTTCTTGGCGAGTGTGTGTAAGTTCATCATGCCAGCATGCCCCAGCCTCCGATGCCAGAGTTAGCATTCTAAAGCTTTTGCAAGAAGACATACGGCAAGCTGTGGACCTGCTGAGAAATCTACCATGTATAGATCATCTTTCCTATACCCTTCAAAGACTAGAGACTTGTCAGATTCCATACAAGGCAACGATATTTTCCGAATATCACAATCATGTTCAAGTCACAAAGCATTGAGACAGACATTAAGTTGAAACCAAGGGACTCAACAAGCATCACTTTGTCCATGTGTTGATCCTTTGATATTGCAACTCTACCTAGACCCAATACCTTGCTTTTACCAGTGTCAGCAAATGTGATGTGACTCTTGTCTGATGGACGTAAGGTTGAGTCCATGAGAAGACTTCGATCACCAGTCATATGATTAGTGCATCCACTGTCCATAATCCATTCTGAAGCATGAGGTGTCATACCCTACAGTACAGTTAGGGGGATAGGCTTCACCAAGAGCATTGTGAAGCATAAACATTTGACGGGCAAGTGGATTATTGAATCTTAAATCAAGATTAGGACTGATAGGATGAATGGCAAACGATTCAGGAACAATATACATAGTGAGACCATTTGGGCATTTGATCTTGTGCCCTACAAGATGTTTTAGGTCCCCAAACAATAGCATCGACGCCTTTGATTTTCGGTGGAGACCCTTTCCTGCAAAAGAGAGTTAATTCTTCTTAACCACCCACATCTTCAGGGGTGGCTTAGAAGCAATGAGTCTAAGTGCAGCATCTGAGAATTTCGGCTTTGGAGCCCTAGCAAATAGCCTTGCAGGAGATGAATGATACTCATATGAATAAGCAGAAAAGTTCTTAGTTCTATGAGCATAGCGGTTTGAAGACACACGCTCATATTCATAACTTTGAGTACGGTTTCCCTGCAAAACATTGGCGTTAGGGTGACTCGGGTGAGTCCTCGGTCTATATGAAGCCTTTGGACCATATGACGCCTTTGGTCTGGGGTTTGTCTTCTTCCTAGGTGGTGTCATGATGACATTCACTGGAAGATTCTCAAGACAGCTTTTGGGAACCCAGATCTTCTTCATAGGCGGTTCATTCCTGCAGTTAGTACCAATATACCTGGCAAACACTTCACCATTCTGATTCTTGAACAACTTATAGTTTGCATCAAAGGATTCATCAATGATAATAGGGTTAGCACAGGTAAAGCCAGATAAGGTGGATGGATCCTTTGAAGGTCCCTTTGCAACAACCCATGTGGTTTTGGGATACTGCTCAAAGCTTCCGAGAGGAACCATCAACATTCATTTTCCTCTCGAACCCAACACCCTCTTTCCTAGGGTTTCGGTTCAGAATCTACTTTTTGAGGACATCGCAAAGTGTCTGATGCCCTTTCAGACTTTTATACATCGCTATTTCAAGCAATGTCTTCAACCTAGCATTTTCATCAGCAATAGCAGTGGTATCCTCCTCAGAGGGGTTAGTTACCACATTAGTAGTTGAAGACAATGCAACAGTAGCAGCAGTTGAACATTCAGCAACAGAGGTAGCGATATCACGCTCAAGACATTTTAGACATGGTGGTTCAAATTCATCCTGAGCGGAACTGATCTGTTGAGCGCGAAGTGACTCATTCTCTTTTTGAAGATCTTCATGAGCCACTCTCAATTTCTCAAGCTCTTGCTTCCTTTGAAGATAATCATAGGAGAGCCTTTCATGAGTATTTGATAGCGTTTCATGACAAATTTCAAGTTCTTGGTACTTAGCATGAAGATTTTTAATGTCTTCACCTAAGGACTGTGAACGTGTCATTTTCGTGTCCAACAGGTCATCGCTTTTGTCTAACAGTTTTTGAGTATGTTCCATAGCTCTTTGTTGTTCAGTTGCAATTTTAGCAAGTGTTTTGTAGCTGGGTTTGGATTCACAATCAGAGTTATCTTCACTTGATGTTTGAAAGTAGGCATCACGTGATTTTACCTTGGCACCGCGTGCCATGAAGCGGTAGGTGGGAGCAGGGTCGTCCTTGTCACCAGCTTCAGCGTTGGAGTAGAAGTCATTGTCTTCAGTGTTGAAGATGGACTTGGCAACATGGGCTGTGGCTAAAGCCAGACTTGCAACGCCCGGGTTGGACTCCTCTTCAGATTCCACCTCCACTTCCTCAGAAGCAGACCCCTCCTCTGAATCCATTTCCTTGCCAACAAAAGCACGAGCCTTGCTAGATGAGCTCTTCTTATGTGATGAAGACTTTGATGAAGACTTGGAAGAAGACTTTGAAGATATCTTCTTTTTCTTGTCATCAGAATCATATTCCTTGCTCTTCTTCTTCTTCTTCTCATTGTCCCACTTTGGACACTCAGAGATATAGTGTCCAGTTTTCTTGCACTTGTGATAGGTTCTCTTCTTGTAGTCTTGAGTGGAAGCTTCATCATTTCTTGAGCTGGATCGTGAAGACTTTCTGAAGCCTTTCTTCCTAGTGAACTTCTAGAACTTCTTCACAAGCATAGCAAGTTCCTTTCCAATGTCTTCAGGATCATCGTAACCGCAATGATTCTTCTTCGATGAGGAAACAGCTTTTGCCTTCAAAGCGAAGTTCGCCATAATTTGGACCATAGATATCTCTTTTCTCAGATAGCTGGAACTCATGTGTGTTGAGCCTCTCAAGTATATCAGACGGATCGAGTGTCTTGAAGTCAGGACGTTCTTGTATCATGAGGGCAAGGGTGTCAAAAGAGCTGTCAAGTGATCTCGGTAGTGTCTTGACGATTTCATGCTTGGTGACCTCAGTGGCGCCGAGAGCATGAAGCTCATTTGTGATGTCAGTGAGGCGATCAAACGTGAGCTGGACATTTTCATTGTCGTTTCTCTTGAAGCGGTTGAAGAGGTTGCGAAGAACACTGATTCTTTGATCTCTCTGGGTTGAGACGCCTTCGTTGACCTTGGATAGCCAGTCCCAGACTAGCTTCGACGTTTCAGAGCACTCACACGGCCATATCGCCTTTGGTCGATGACCACATATGACGTTCTTTGCAGTTGAGTCCAGTTGAATGAACTTCTTGACATCAGTAGGGGTGACACCTTCACCAGATTTAGGAACGCCGTTCTTGACGACATACCAGAGGTCGACATCAATGGCTTCAAGATGCATGCGCATCTTATTCTTCCAGTAGGGATAGTCAGTTCCATCGAACACGGGGCAAGCAGCGGAGACCTTGATTATCCCTGCAGTCGACATAGCTAAAACTCCAGGTGGTTAAACCGAATCACATAGAACAAGGGAGTACCTTGCTCTGATACCAATTGAAAGTGCTAGTTATCGACTACAGGGGGGGGGGGTGAATAGGAGATTTTTAGGAAAGTCTTCAAAACATGGATGTTTCGAAGACAAACAATAGAAATGACCTAATTGATATGCAGCGGAAGATAAACTACAACAAGCAAACCATAGTCAAGTATGCAATAATGTGAACGTACAATGACTAACGGTATCTAGGAAGTAAGGATCAAGATGGAAGATAGTATGAAGCCAAACAACGATAGAAGTCAAGCAATGAAGTCAAACAGATAAGGCATATAAGCAATGCCTTCACGAAGACAAACTGAAGTAAAGGAGGGAAGGGATAGAACCAGTCACTTGTTGAAGACACAGGATTTTTTGGACCAGTTCCAGTTGCTGTGACAACTGTACATCTGGTTAGGGAGGCTGAGATTCAACTCAGAAGACCGCGTCTTCACCTTATTCCCCTTGAGCTAAGGACACACAGTCCTGGCCCAATCACTCTGGTAAGTCTTCAAGGTAGACTTCCGAACCTTCACAGACGACGCTCACCGCAATCCACAATGACTCTTGGATGCTCGAACGCGACGCCTAACCATTGGAGGATTCACAGTCCTCAAGTGTAATAAGTCTTCAGTCACATGACACAGGAAAACTTCAGTGGTGCCTAACACTCTTTGGCTCTGGGTGTTTTGGGCTTTGTCCTCGCAAGGATTTTCTCTCTCAAAGGCTTCGAGGTGGGTTGCTCTCAAACGACAAAAGCCGTGCACAAACTCTGAGCAGCCACCAATTTATGGTGTAGGGGGGGGCTATTTATAGCCACTAGGCAACCCGACCTGTTATGTCCGAAATGACCCTGGGTCACTAAGGAACTGACACGTGTTCCAACGGTCAGATTTCAAACACACACGACAACTTTACTTGGGCTACAAGCAAAGCTGACTCATCCAGCTCTGGATAAGTTTTGCTCTCATTGTCTTCGCTCAAAGACATAGGATTTGGGTTGAGCATCACTTCAGTCATTCTGACTATGATCACTTGGTCTCCACTTAACAGTACGGTGGTTCCTACGACTCAACAAAGAAGAAAAGGAAACAACAAAACAACACAGTCTTCGCGCTCCATAGTCTTCACTCAATGTCTTCTCATGTCATAGTCTTGAATGTGAATATCTTCACATACCACCATTGTCTTCAATGTCTTCATTCATTTTTAGGGGTCGTCTCCGGTAGGTGAACCGAATCAATGAGGGACACTACCTGCGTTATCCTGCAATTCTCACAAACGCATTAGTCCCTCAACCACATTTGTCGTCAATACTCCAAAACCAACTAGGGGTGGCACTAGATGCACTTACAGTAAGTCTTTAGAATTGATGCCGGCAGAGGACGTGCTCATCTCTCTAGCGCTTGGATGCATAGGGCTACAAACCTCCGCCCGCCAATCCTCGCTGCTGGATTCGATGTCAGAACTTTGTCCACCATGGGCGGCACACTCGATGTTGACGCCTTGGGTGACCCGTGTGGCGGGAGCCTTTCCGGGCTTGGTACGAGTGGAACACGAAGACTAGTCCTCAGTCATGAGCCGAGCATTGTGTTGGGGAACGTTGCAGAAAATTAAATTTTTCTTACGGTTTCACCAAGATCTATCTATGAGTTCATCTAAGCAACGAGTCAAGAGAAATAGTTTGCATCTACATACCACTTGTAGATCGAGTACGGAAGCGTTCGAGGGAGTGGTGATGATGGAGACGTTCCCAACGTGATTCCGATCACCGATGACCAAGTGCTGAACGGACAGCACCTCCGCGTTCAACACACGTGCGGGATTTACGGCGTCTCCTTCTGCCTTGATCCAGCAAGGAGGAAGGAGAGGTTGAGGAAGACAACTCCAATGGCAGCACGACGGCGTGGTGCGGATGGAGTGTTGTTCTCCGGCAGGCTTCGCCAAGCTTACGCGGAGGAGGAGAGGTGTTGGGAGGGAGGGCTGCGCCTTCAATGGTGTGTGCAGCCTCCCTTCACCCCTCTATTTATAGGGGAAGGGAGGAGGGGCGGCCCTTCTAGATGCATCTAGAGGGGGCGGCCAAGGGAGGGGCTTGCCCCCAAGCAAGGGGGCCCCTTAGGGTTCCCCCTCAACCCTAGGTGCATGGGCCAAGGGAGGGTGCGCCCAGCCCACCAGGGGCTGGCTGCCTCCCACGCAGCCCAAGTGGCCCCGAAGGGGTGGCCCCTCCCGTGGTCCTCCGGAACCTTTCGGTGGACCCTCCATAATACCGATATGACCCAAACTTTTCCGGTGTCCGCTTGACGACTTCCCATATATAAATCTTTACCTCCGGACCATTCGGAACTCCTCGTGACGTCCGGGATCTCATCCGAGACCAACAACATTCGTAATCACATACAAGTCTTCCTATTAACCCTAGCGCCACCGAACCTTAAGTGTGTAGACCCTACGGGTTCGGGAGACATGCGAACATGACGGGGACGCTCTCGGTCAATAACCAACAGCGAGATCTGGATACCCATGTTGGCTCCTACATGCTCCTCGATGATGTCATCGGATGAACCACGATGTCTAGGGTTCAAGCAACCCGTATTCTATTCCCTTTGTCGATGGTATGTTACTTGCCCGAGACTCGATCATCGGTATCCCAATACCTCGTTCAGTCTCGTATCGCAAGTCACTTTACTCGCATCAGTAATGCATGATCCCGTGACCGGACACTTGATCACTTTGAGCTCATTATGATGATGCACTACCGAGTGGGCCCAGTGATACCTCTCCGTCATACGGAGTGACAAATCCTGTCTCGATCCGTGTCAACCCGCAGACACTTTCGGAGATACCGTAATGCACCTTTATAGTCACCCGATTCGTTGTGACGTTTGGTACACCCAAAGCATTCCTACGGTACCGGGAGTTACACGATCTCAAGGTCTAAGGAAGAGATACTTGACATTGGAAAAGCTCTAGCAAAACGAACTACACGATCTTGTGCTATGCTTAGGATTGGGTCTTGTCCATTACGTCATTCTCCTAATGACGTGATCCGTTGTCAATGACATCGATGTCCATAGTCGAAACCATGACTATCTGTCGACCAACGAGCTAGTCAACTAGAGGCTCACTAGGGACGATTGTGGTCTATGTATTCACACACGTATCACGATTTCCGTATGATCTGCTTATAGCATGAATAAAAGACAATTATCATGAACAAGGAAATATAATAATAATGCTTTTATTATTGCCTCTAGGGCATATTTCCAACAGTCTCCCACTTGCACTAGAGTCAATAATCTAGTTTACATTGTGATGAATCGAACACCCATAGAGTTCGGTGTTGATCATGTTTTGCCCATGGAAGAGGTTTAGTCAGCGGATCTGCGACATTCAGATCCGTATGCACTTTACAAATTTCTATGTCTCCATCCTGAACATTTTCACGGATGGAGTTGAAGCGACGCTTGATGTGCCTGGTCTTCTTGTGAAACCTGGGCTCCTTGGCAAGTGCAATAGCTCCAGTGTTGTCACGAGAAGAGTTTGATCGGCCCCGACGCATTGGGTATGACTCCTAGGTCGGTGATGAACTCCTTCACCCAAATGGCTTCATGCGCTGCCTCCGAGGCTACCATGTACTCCGCTTCACATGTAGATCCCGCCACGACGCTCTCGCTTGCAGCTGCACCAGCCATCTTGCTCCACCATTCAACATATACACGTATCCGGTTTGTGACTTAGAGTCATTCAGATCTGTGTCGAAGCTAAGCGTCGGCGTAACCCGTTCTGACGAGCTCTTCGTCACCTCCATAAACGAAACATGTCCTTTGTCCTTTTCGGTACTTCAGGATATTCTTGACCGCTGTCCGGTGTTCCTTGCGGGATTACTTTGGTACCTTCCTACCAAACTTACGGCAAGGTTTACATCAGGTCCGTACACAGCATGACATACATAATAGATCCTATGGCTGAGGCATAGGGATGACACTCATCTCTTCTTTATCTTTTGCCATGGTCGGGCATTGAGCTGAGCTCAATCTCACACCTTGCAATACAGGCAAGAACCCCTTCTTGGACTGATCCATTTTGAACTTCTTCAAAATCTTGTCAAGGTATGTGCTTTATGAAAGACCTATGAGGCGTCTCGATCTATCTCTATAGATCTTGATGCCTAATATATAAGCAGCTTCTCCAAGGTCCTTCATTGAAAAACACTTATTCAAGTAGGCCTTAATGCTGTCCAAGAATTCTATATCATTTCCCATCAAAAGTATGTCATCTACATATAATATGAGAAATGCTACAGAGCTCCCACTCACTTTCTTGTAAACGCAGGCTTCTCCATAAGTCTGCATAAACCCAAACGCTTTGATCATCTCATCAAAGTGAATGTTCCAACTCGAGATGCTTGCACCAGCCCATAAATGGATCGCTGGAGCTTGCATACTTTGTCGACATTCTTAGGATCGACAAAACCTTCCGGCTGTATCATATACAGCTCTTCCTTAAGATAACCGTTAAGGAACGCTGTTTTGACGTCCATCTGCCATATCTCATAATCATAGTATGCGGCAATTGCTAACATGATTCGGACGGACTTAAGCTTCGCTACGGGAGAAAAAGTCTCATCGTAGTCAATCCCTTGAACTTGCCGATAACCCTTAGCGACAAGTCGAGCTTTATAAATGGTGACATTACCATCGCGTCCGTCTTCTTCTTAAAGATCCATTTGTTTTCTATCGCTCGCCGATCATCGGGCAAGTCAGTCAAAGTCCACACTTTGTTTTCATACATGGATTCTATCTCGGATTTCATGGCTTCTAGCCATTTGTTGGAATCTGGGCCCGCCATCGCTTCTTCATAGTTCGAAGGTTCATTGTTGTCTAACAACATGATTTCCAGGACAGGGTTGCCGTACCACTCTGGTGCGGAACATGTCCTAGTGGACCTACGAAGTTCAGTAGCAACTTGATCCGAAGTGCCTTGATCATGATCATGAATTTCCTCTTCAGTTGGTGTAGGCATCACAGGAACATTTTCCTGAGCTGCACCACTATCCTGTTCAAGAGGTAGTACTTCATCGAGTTCTACTTTCCTCCCACTTAATTCTTTCGAGAGAAACTCTTTTTCCAGAAAGGATCCGTTCTTGGCAACAAAGATCTTGCCTTCGGATCTTAAGTAGAAGGTATACCCAATGGTTTCTTTAGGGTATCCTATGAAGACGCATTTTTCCGACTTGGGTTCGAGCTTTTCAGGTTGAAGTTTCTTGACATAAGCTTCGCATCCCCAAACTTTTAGAAACGACAGCTTAGGTTTCTTCCCAAACCATAATTCATACGGTGTCGTCTCAACGGATTTAGACGGTGCCCTATTTAAAGTGAATGTAGCTGTCTCTAGAGCGTATCCCCAAAATGATAGCGGTAAATCGGTAAGAGACATCATAGATCGCACCATATCCAATAGAGTGCGGTTATGACGTTCGGACACACCGTTACGCTGAGGTGTTCCAGGCGGCGTTAGTTGTGAAACGATTCCACATTTTCTTAAGTGTGTACCAAATTCGTGACTTAAATATTCTCCTCCACGATCTGATCGTAAGAATTTTATCTTTCGGTCACGTTGATTCTCTACTTCATTCTGAAATTCCTTGAACTTTTCAAAGGTCTCAGACTTGTGTTTCATCAAGTAGACATACCCATATCTACTCAAGTCATCTGTGAGAGTGAGAACATAACGATATCCTCCGCGAGCCTCAACGCTCATTGGACCGCACACATCGGTATGTATGATTTCCAACAAGTTGGTTGCTCGCTCCATTGTTCCGGAGAACGGAGTCTTGGTCATCTTGCCCATGAGGCATGGTTCGCATGTGTCAAATGATTCATAATCTAGAGACTCCAAAAGTCCATCAGCATGGAGCTTCTTCATGCGCTTGACACCAATGTGACCAAAGGCGGCAGTGCCACAAGTATGTGGGACTATCGTTATCAACTTTACATCTTTTGGTATTCACGCTATGAACATGTGTAATACTACGCCGAGATTCATTAAGAATAAACCATTGACCATCGGAGCATGACCATAAAACATATCTCTCATATAAATAGAACAACCATTATTCTCGGATTTAAATGAGTAGCCATCTCGCATTAAACGAGATCCAGATACAATATTCATGCTCAAACTTGGCACCAAATAACAATTATTAAGGTTCATAACTAATCCCGTAGGTAAATGAAGAGGTAGCGTGTCGACGGCGATCACATCGACTCTGGAACCTATTCCCGACGCCGCATCGTCACCTCGTCCTTTGCCGATCTCCGCTTATTCCGCAGCTCCTGCTGTGAGTTACAAATATGAGCAACGGCACCGTATCAAATACCCGGGAGTTACTACGAGTAATCGGTAAAGTACACATCAATTACATGTATATCAAATATACCTTTGGTGTTGCCGGCCTTCTTGTCCGCTAAGTATTTGGGGCAGTTCCGCTTCAAAGGACCCTCCTTGCAATAAAAGCACTCAGTCTCGGTTTGGGTCCATTCTTTGACTTCTTCCGGCAACTTGCTTGCGGGCGCGGCAACCTCCTTGCCGTCCTTCTTGAAGTTCTTCTTGCCCTTGCCCTTCTTGAACTTAGTGGTCTTATTGACCATCAACACTTGATGCTCTTTCTTGATTTCAACCTCGGCTGACTTCAGCATAGAGAATACTTCAGGAATGGTCTTTACCATCCCCTGCATATTTTAGTTCATCACAAAGCTCTTGTAGCTTGGTGGGAGCGACTGGAGGATTCTGTCAATGACTACCTCATCAGGGAGGTTAATATTCAGCTGGGTCATACGGTTGTGCAACCCAGACATCTTCAGTATGTGCTCACTGATAGAACTGTTTTCCTCCATCTTAAAACTATAGAACTTGTCGGAGATGTCATATCTCTCGACCCGGGCGTGAGCTTGGAAAACAAGTTTTAGCTCCTCGAACATCTCATATGCTCCGTGATGCTCAAAACGCTTTTGGAGCCCCGGTTCTAAGCTGTAAAGCACGCCGCACTGAACGAGGGAGTAATCATCAGCACGAGACTGCCAAGCATTCATAATGTCTTGGTTCTCTGGGACGGGAGCGTCACCTAGCGGTCCTTCTAGGACATATTGTTTCCTGGCAGCTATGAGGATGATCCTCAAGTTCGGACCCAGTCCGTATAGTTCTGCCGTCACTTTCAGCTTGGTTTTCTCTAGGAGCGTTGAAGTTCAAGTTGACATGGCGTTGGCCATTTGATCTACAAGACATATCATTCAAAAGTTTTAGACTAAGTTCATGATAATTAAGTTCATCTAATCAAATTATTTAAATGAACTCCCACTCAGATTAGACATCCTCTAGTCATCTAAGTGTTACACGATCCGAGTCGACTAGGCCGTGTCCGATCATCACGTGAGACGGACTAGTCATCATCGATGAACATTCTCATGTTGATCGTATCTTCTATACGACTCGTGTTCGACCTTTCGGTCTCCGTGTTCGAGGCCATGTCTGTACATGCTAGGCTCGTCAAGTAAACCCTAAGTGTTTTCGCGTGTGTAAATCTGTCTTACACCGTTGTATGTGAACGTAAGAATCCATCACACCCGATCATCACGTGGTGCTTAGAAGCGACTTAACTTTAGCAACGGTGCATAGTTAGGGAAACACTTCTTGAAATTGTTGTAAGGATCATCTTATTTACTACCGTCGTTCTAAGTAAACAAGATGTATAAACATAATAAACATCACATGCAATTATATAGTAGTGACATGATATGGCCAATATCATAAAGCTCCATTGATCTCCATCTTCGGGGCTCCATGATCATCTTGTCACCGCATGACACCATGATCTCCATCATCATGATCTCCATCATTGTGCCTTCATGAAGTTGTCACGCCAACGACTACTTCTACTTCTATGGCTAACGCGTTTAGCAATAAAGTAAAGTAAGTTACATGGCGTTCTTCAATGACACGCAGGTCATACAAAATAAAGACAACTCCTATGGCTCCTGCCGGTTGTCATACTCATCGACATGCAAGTCGTGATTCCTATTACGAGAACATGATCTCATACATCACAATATGTCATTCAACATTCATCACAACTTGGCCATATCACATCACATGACAATTGCTGCAAAAACAAGTTAGACGTCCTCTAATTGTTGTTGCATCTTTTACGTGGCTGCAATTGGGTTCTAGCAAGAACGTTTTCTTACCTACGATTAACCACAACGTGATCTTGTCAACTTCTATTTACCCTTCATAAGGACCCTTTTCATCGAATCCGCTCCAACTAAAGTAGAGAGACAGACACCCGCCAGCCACCTTATGCAACTAGTGCATGTTAGTCGGTGGAACCGGTCTCACGTAAGCGCACGTGTAAAGTTGGTCCGGCAGCTTCATCCCACAATACCGCGGAAGCAAGATAA